>CM069862.1:125640884-126240884 GCA_036172795.1 Pelodytes ibericus
CACACACACACACACCAACCCACGTCACATATACACCACACACACACACACACCAACCCACGTCACATATACACAACACACACACACACCAACCCACGTCACATATACACAACACACACACACACACACACCAACCCACGTCACATAAACACCACACACACACCAACCCACGTCACATATACACCACACACACACACACCAACCCACGTCACATAAACACCACACACACACCAACCCACGTCACATATACACCACACACACACACACACACACACACCAACCCACGTCACATATACACAACACACACACACACCAACCCACGTCACATATACACCACACACACACACACACACACACACCAACCCACGTCACATATACACAACACACACACACACCAACCCACGTCACATAAACACCACACACACACCAACCCACGTCACATATACACCAACCCATGTCATATATACACCAACCCATGTCATATATACACCACACACACACAGCACATAAACACACGCAGTCACAGACAGACACACATAGCGAAACCCGCTACACCTTGTTTTCCTACATATACATACACACACACACACACACACACACACACATACAGTCAGTCACATACATACACACACACACACCCATCCAGTAAGTCACATACATACACATACACACATCCAGTCAGTCACATACATACACACCCATCCAGTCAGTCACATACATACACACACACACACACACAGTCACATACATACACACACACACACACATACAGTCAGTCACATACATACACACAAACACATACAGTCAGTCACATACATACACACAAACACATCCAGTCAGACACACACACACACACACACATATTTATACACAAACACATCCAGACACATATATACACACACACATATATACACTCGGCAGAAGGTTTTTTCTATCAATGTCCCCCCTCCCTGCCATAACACCAGAATGGGGGGGGCCGCGTTCCAGCCTGGTGGCAGAGAACAGGAAGTCTGTGCAGCCGGTGCACTCACTCTGCTCCCTCGCGCACCGCTGCTGGAGAGAAGGGAAAAAGCCATCCTATTGCCGAGGGCACCACACGTGCTCACGATACCCGGGCGCCAGGTCTGATTTCCTGGTCGCCATGGCGACCTGGGGTTTGTCGAGCCCTGTCATATATACACCACACACACACACACACACACACACACACACACCAACCCACGACACATTTACACCCCACACACACCAACCCACGTCACATATACACCCCACACACACCAACCCACGTCACATATACACCCCACACACACCAACCCACGTCACATATACACCCCACACACCAACCCACGTCACATATACACCCCACACACACCAACCCACGTCACATATACACCCCACACACACCAACCCACTTCACATATACACCCCACACACACCAACCCACTTCACATATACACCCCACACACCAACCCACGTCACATATACACCCCACACACACCAACCCACGTCACATATACACCCCACACACACCAACCCACTTCACATATACACCCCACACACACCAACCCACTTCACATATACACCCCACACACACCAACCCACGTCACATATACACCCCACACACCCCCAACCCACGTCACATATACACCCCACGTCACATATACACCCCACACACACCAACCCACGTCACATATACACCCCACACACACCAACCCACGTCACATATACACCCCACACACACCAACCCACGTCACATATACACCCCACACACACCAACCCACGTCACATATACACCCCACACACACCAACCCACGTCACATATACACCCCACACACACCAACCCACGTCACATATACACCCCACACACACCAACCCACTTCACATATACACCCCACACACACCAACCCACTTCACATGTACATCCACCCCCCCCACTTTACATATATACCCCCCCCCCCCACTTCACATATACACCTCACATGTACACAAGTTTCCCCCCCCCCCCCCCCTTTCTTAACTTGTGAGTGCTGGGTGTCGTCACGTGACAACCCAGCACTTAGCCGAAAGAGCAATGAAGATCGGCTCCAGAGGGGGAACATTCGTGCTGCAGCCGTTCCTCATTACTCTTTCGGCTGAGTGCTGGGTTGTCACGTGACGACACCCAGCACTCACATGCGTTGCGCGAGGGGGCGGAGCTTGCTGTCTGTGAAATCCGCACTTCCCCCCTCGCGCTGCAAAAAACGGATAGCAGCGGCAAGGGGAACATTAGGGTAACGGCTCCCGGGCGCCAGGCTCAATTTCCAGGTCGCCATGGCGACCGGGGTTTGTCGAGCCCTGCTATATACCATACTAAATACTACACAACAGTGAACACGAATTTGTGTGTGAATATATATATATATATATATATATATATATATATATACACACACACACACACACACACACACACACCCAAGACAAGCAAGCAGATGTCACTATGATACAACCCACTAATGTACGATCTTCAATTTAAAATACGTACTGCCCTGCTGTTGGTCGGTCCCCCTCCTAATTTGTTTTTCAATTTTCATTTTCTTTGCCTTTTCTGTTGTTTATGTGATAATTTTGTTAAAGGATGTTATGTATGATGTTATGTATCTGTTTAACTATGTTTAAAATTGAAAAAATTGATAAAAAAAAAAAAAAATCTGTTTTAAAGTGTTTTGCCTCACAAGTTGTTGCTCAGGTGCATCCAGGACAGATAATTCTGCAGTGAACAAATTATTTCTATTGTGAACCAATTTTATATGGAGCCTCTTTAATCCTCTTTTTCCAACACACAAACACGACACAAATTTTACAGACAGCAGACTTCAACATAAATTTATGTATTTATTAAACATGTCCACCAACAAATATAGTTTGCAAGGCTTCATCTTTTGTACATACATTTTCAAGATGTTAAACAAAGTATAATAATATAATGAACTCTGCTACAACACTTTATGTTGATGATGATTTTGTTAGCATTCCTGGGCTATCATGTTACAGTCATTGACATGCAATAAACTTTGTATGTCACGGGTTAATGTGGACCTCAAAAACTAGATTTGGAGAGCCATTCTGCTCATGGTTTTAAAATTGTATAAACTTTCTCTTTCAGTAACATTGAAATATGAGAAATAAATGTTCTTCTTTTAGGAAAAATGATCACATATGACATAGAATCACAAGATAGCAGTCTTGTGACAATCAGCGCGTGTCTGTCCATCAGTTAGTTACACGTCTAGATGCCTCAGGATTATTACACACTGTATAATAAAACAGGGCTCCCATATCACCAGAGATAATTAACACACATAGGAAGATCATTATTTCTAGCTAAAAACAGGACACTTTATCTAGGTTTTATCAATTTGTGAACCAGGAGGAGTATATTATTTACTTAATAAAAAGGACTACAGTTGTCCTCTAACAAATAAAGGGGATTTCCAGAGTTAAGTCTCCATAAAGTTTATGGGTAATGGCCATGGGCCAGATACTTTATTGGAAATGACCACAGCTTTTCATCCTGTTCCATGGGCTGCACAAGCACCCCCCCCCCCCCCCCCCCATAACTAATAGGATGCCCCAAAGGCCCCCAGCACTCTTTATTATCAATGGGGCTGAGAATACCCTAAAGGCCCCTATAAAATGTTATTGCATCCATTAAAGAACACCTGTTATTTTACCACATAAAGTATTTTTTTTTTTTTTTTTATTTAATGGGTGTGGTTATTTACCACACACATTAAATACCAGAGTCCATACATTTTAATGAGGGAAGGATTTTGGACTTGGCCTAATAAACAATTAATTTTTTTCCCACACCAAAATCAATGGGAGGCAATGTTAACCTTGCCCGACCTCCCTCCCCCCCCCCCCCCCCGCCCCTTACCACACACTTTGCATACCTTTATCACATTTTGCATACCTACCTGGGCACCAGGTCGCCATGGCGACTAGGAAACTAGACCTGGCGCCTGGGTAGAGAGTCAGTCCCACTACGTGTGATCATTTTAAAAAATATTTTAATTTTTCCATCAGAGCGCAAGGAAAAAGACTGTTTTAGAGTGACACAGGCCCACATGACACTCCAAAGGAGCTCCCCTAACAGAACCTGATACGCTGTCCACATCCAATCTAAATAAAATATATGGCCAGAGACTAGGTGCGAATTAGTGCCACTGCCTAACCTGTAGCAAAAAGCAGAAAAAAAGCAGGTTATTGCTAGTAACTTCGCCCACAGGACCACAACTGCGGATTATTTTCCTTTATCCCGTTCTGTGAGCTGAGTTACGAGCCAGAGTGCTGCCGGTTACAGCCTGTGTCTCGATACAAGCTCTGATCCCAAGACGTCAGACGTAGTGGATGGCGGAGGGGTGGGTAGCAGGATATAGATAGCTTACACTCAAGTATACCCCCCTTCTGGGTATTCGGATGACAAAAGCTGTGAGTTACAAGATTGTTGCAGAGTTCTCTCTGCTATGTTATGCTCTAGTCACTAGAGAGCATGGGATTGTAAAGTCATGGACTTTTAAAGCATTCTGAGGGGCTACTCCTTATTTTTCTCCTTATAGATGATGATATGATAATGATGTGGGTCTAGACCTGTCGTTGGTGCATAATAATGAGCTAAATAAGGATATCATTGAGTGGAAACATGCAGGATCTATTAATTACCATCGCTTTCAGTTCCATCAGCGGACAGCTTATGCAATTTTGCTTGATACAAGGCTTTATTCTTCAGGCATTACCGTCTCTTGGAGCAATAGCCTGCTTTATTCTGCCTTTTGATACAGATTAGGCAGTGGCACTGTAATCCTAATTCAGACATAGACTCATATCATATCTTTTATTCAGAGCTGTGGATGCACAGCGTTTCAGGTTACATAAGGGGAGCTCCTTTGGAGTGTCACATGGTCCACCTATTCTTTTTTTTGTGGGCCCTGTGTAATTCTAAAACGTTTGCCCATTAGCTATGCTGCATGATTGGGTTATTTTTTATTACTGTGTATGTTATTATTTTTGCTTGTAAGATGTGTTGATCTCACGGCCCTCGTTTGACAGATCACAATAAATTAGTACTTTTGCTAATTATTAGCAGCTCTCATTCTTTTTATGTTTCAAGAGTGCCTATGATAATAGAGCTCTAGGAGGTTTATGCTTTCTTTAAGCTATCCTTCATTATTCTGTTTATGTGTGTGTGTGTGTGTGTGTGTGTGTACACGTGACTCACTAATTGTGTGTGTGTGTGCATGAATGTGTCATTGTCTGGCTCCTAAATAGTTTTTAGCTGGCTCCTACAACTAAATAAAATTTGTCAAGCCCAGCTTTACCACATCTCAAACTCGAACTTTAGTAAATAGACAGCAGCATCCCTTTAACTTTTCTCCCTGAACAAATTTCAAAAGGTTGCGTAGACGGAATACCTATTATTTTGGGATGATTTTAGCTGTAAGCAGCTGCCAATACTGGTGGTTAGACATCAGTGACTGGACTATATTGTGTGTACCTGGCAGGCAGTGAACGAGAGATGACCCCATAAAGTCTCTGGAATATCCCAGGCAAACAGTTAGTGAGCTGGGCTGTTCTCAAACCTTTGTATTTAGTGCTCTGTCATCAGTTAAAAAATCACTGCCAACACCGACCCCTCCACCTCCCGGCTGTCTGTTTCACTGTCCTGGTCACTCACTTACTTTGGAAACCTCATATCTAACCTTCCTTTCTACCATCTAATGTCCGATTTCATCCTTTTTTGCTGCCCATTACTACGCTTCACAATTTTCCACTAGTCTAAATCTCGTGTTATAATATTCTTCTTTTATTTTCGTTCCATGGAATTATAGGTCACAGAGCTAGCATTTTTCACCTGCTCCTTACCAACTACTTCCCATGTGCATTCTACAAGACTCTTAACAATATGCTAATATTTTAGTGTTAGCACACATTTTAATGGGTCAAATAGAGCTTAGTTCTGCCTAATTGTAACCTCTACTTCACCAGAAAATGGAACGACTGAGATGGAGAACGGTTTTCAGGAAACCCACAGGTACTTTGGCAGACACATACATACATTTGGGTCAAGCTAGAATAACTGCTTATCCGATGACGTTATAGTAAAAAACCTTTAGAGTGCAATTATATCTAACCCTAGAATGAAAAGGTCGGATTTAACCTGCTATTAAGTAGCATAGTGTTTCCATACTGTGTTATATGTCAGTTTGAGTATGTGCTTTAACCAGTGACTGGCACAGAATGAGTTCATTAATTCTTTATGTGACCCTCTGACATGTATATTAGGTTGCATGTAAGAAAGCTTACTGGCAGTGCTGTAGACTATAAGAGTCTAACAGACGTATTCAGAAGACAGCTTTGTTATTTTAGGAGCAGGGAAATGGTGCTTTTACCAGCAAGAGAGATTTAGTCATAATGTTGCTGTAGCAAAAGTGTAACACAAGTGAGAAACTTAGAACATAAGGCAAAGAGGCTCATTTTTGGTGCTAGAAAACATTTATTTATACAGGATTACAGTATAAAGTGAATTATGGCAAATTCAAGACTGAACTGTAAACATCAAAGCAAAATAGCTCAGCTTGCTGATTTCTTCAACTATTTTGGACTGAGTGTTGCAGTTCAGTTATCAAATTAACACATTATGTGGTTTTTTGATGGAGATGGGACACAATTAAGATGGGACATTCAAGTGCTTAATGCTTTTTCTCAAAATACACAAATTTCAGCCTGCAAAAGTTCCTGAATACATTTCTACTTCATATCCAGTTTTCAAATCCCATTTCATACCATACTGTGCAAGGAATAACAAGACACTAGAATGGAAACAACAAGATAGTATTTGCTGACAGTTAACCTTTTATAAATATTTTCTTTGCTGTAACACAAGTTAACTTTCATCATCACAGGACCTTTTAATGTGGCACTAATGATTTCACACAAAGCACTGTTTATTGATATATGTATTACTTTGCCATTTCTTTATATAGCACCAAAATTAGTAGCGCTTACTACAGAGCATAAAATGGAACTACATACTATGTTAGACGATCAAAAACCGACCGATACATAGTGAAAATTCTGTGTATTATCAACATTATGATCCCATATATAATCGGCATGTGCTACATTTGTGACAAGCACACATGACTAGGAAGATATGGGAGATTTTATATGGGTATTTTATTTTGACAAACAATGCGGATATGTTGCTTGACATCCACACAGTATTATTTGGCCATATGGATGGTCAGTACTAATTGTTCCAATTCTAAAACTTCACTAAAATGGCCATAAGTGAGCTCTGTATATATTGCAAACTCATTTGGTGGGGAGTTTGTACCCAATTACCGTATTTGCTCGATTATAAGACGACCCTGATTATAAGACAACCCCCCAAACATTGGATATTCCTTTAGGAAATAAACTAAAAGCCTGAATATAAGACTACCCTTTAAGAAAAAAGTTAAACTAGTATATATTCACATGTAAAGCGCTTTTTAATAAAAATTATGGTATCAAAAAATGCATTTCTTGTTTTTATGTGCCAATGCTGCCTCTCTTTCCCCTCCCCCCAGCATAGTCTCTCCCCCCAGCGTTCTCTCCCCCACCCTCCCTTTCTCTCTTTCTACCCCTCCCTTTGTCTCCCTCTCCTTGCCTCTTCCCCCTCTCCCTCCCCTTGTCTGTCTCTTTCCCCCCTCCCTTTGTCTGTCTCCCCCCCCCCCCTCTGTTTCTCTCTGCCCCCCTCCCCCCTACCTAGTCTCTCCCTGGTGGCTAGTGGGGGAAGCAGGGGGGTCTGTCATAATAGACGGAAGGGTCATGCAGCATGGAGGATGTCTGCACTATCGTACAAACATCCCCCTGCTGCCCAAATGTCCCTGGTGGCTAGCGGGGGCAGCCGGAGGATGTCTGCACAATACGCACAGACATCCCCCGTTGCTCCCCGGCACTTCCGCCGGGACTTTTATGATGAAGCCGGAAGGACCCGGCTTCATCATAGATGTCCCGGCAGTCGTGCCAGGCGGCATGGGAGGATGTCTGCGTGGGTCCCCTGGCTGCTTGAGAGGGGGATCCAGGTCCCCTGCAGCTCTGCGGGGAACCTGGATCCCAGTCTTATAGTCTGACCTCGCATTTGCTCTGAAAAAAAACCTTGTCTTATATTAGAGCAAATACAGTATATTAAAGGATAACTGTTGACAAAAAAAATAAACCAATGTTTGATTGAAAGATTGTATCAAGTGTAGAATACAAATAAAGTACCTAATTGAGCATTTTTGCTTGTATAGCACTAGCAGGGGCCAGACATGTTATTTAGAATCTTAGGTCCAATGAAGGTGGATCTGACCCAACATGTCTGCCTCCACACCGCGCATACAAGCACAGACGGCTCAATAACCCCTTCCTGCTTGTAGGATGTTCCATGCCGTCCTACTTTTTAGTGCCTAGAGACTAGTAGGATGGCATGGAATGACCTACATTAAACAGCTCATCACGCCCCCCCCCCCCCCCCCCCCAACCACCCCGGGACTTGCAGCGGGGTTCCCTCTGTCAAGGGCCTCACTCTGACACAGAAAATAGAGCTAAAAGCTCAAAAGTGAGCGTCGGCTCCATTTTTGACTGTAAAAACCTGCACGCGGCTCCCCACGATGAGCTGTATTGAGGATCCCGCTGCAGGGACTTGCAGCGGGATCCCAAGTGTCAGATGAGGCCACTTTGAGTGTTTGCTACATCTCCGGGATCCTGTAAGTTTGGGTACGCCTCCGTGATGTCACGAAGTATCGCGAGTTGCCAACAGGGTCTATAGAGACCCTGATCGGGTCCCTACTTTCGTGTTCCTAGCTCTGATGACTTCATGATCAGCAGCCAGGAACACACAGACATCGGATGGTGCTTAAGGACCAAATCCGACGTGAAGGGGCTAAGGAAAGCTGTGTTCTTTCAGCAAAGCATTTCTATTTAAAATACCTAAACTTGATGCAATCAAACATAAAACTTAATTTTATGCCTACAGTTGTCTTTTAATGCAATAAAAGGCTATATAATATGTTCCAATAATTTAGTGTGCAAGTAATTAACTTAGATTAGGTGTGAAGTCACAACAGATAAGAGGTAAAAAAAACGAAATCTGGTCTCTGGTCGTGCATATTTTCCTCAATAAATTCTTAGTTTGTAGTTGAGCAAAAATCATATGACTCAATCCTGATGACTTTATTGGGACCTTAAAGTAAAAATAAAAAGTTGGTTCCTGGATTACTTTGTTCCTATCCTGCCCACATTTAATAATAGGGATTGTATCACCTAAACAATGTTTTTACTGTGATTGTGGAGAAAATTCTTGAAAATGTTATATTTGCCTGCAATTCTGCTAACACAACATAAATTAGGACAAAGGTGTATTTTAAATGTATCTGTGGTGTCTCCTGTTTATGACATCACCTGTGGTTGGATGGGCAAATTAAATGTTTCCGAATGAAAAATAGGTAAGTTGCATATCAACACACAGGAGACAACACAGACACACCATTTCAAACACGTTTCTCAAAATTTAGGCATTTGCTTAAAACTACATTTTAGGAAAATACAATTATTATATATATATATATATATATATATATATATATATATATAAATAAAATCCAAAGATCAGCGCACTCACCTCAAAGCAGGTAGGAGAAAAACTCTTAAAGCTATAGTTTTAAATAAAGCTACTTAGGTGTTTTTAAGTAGCTTTATTTAAAACTATAGCTTTAAGAGTTTTTCTCCTACCTGCTTTGAGGTGAGTGCGCTGATCTTTGGATTTTGTATAACTATTTGGTCTCAGCAGCACCCCGTATAATATAATATATGCTAGTTTAGGTGAGTGCATTCCTTTTGGATTTGTTATATATATATATATATATATATATATATATATATATATATATATATATATATATATATATATATACACATACACACACCATATTCAATTATTTGTTTAAAGCTCTATATTCACAATAAAAACAATATTTAGGTGAACAAGTCCTTTTGAGTAAAATAATGAGTGAAAACTTCACACCCACGAACACAAAATAATAGTAAAATGTAAGAATATACAAACAAAGTGATTTGTTTTGCAAGATAGACAAATGGGAAAAAAATTACCCAAAAATAAAAGATATTTTTGATTGGCTTAGAACACAAAGAAGCTGATCAGAAAACAGCTGCAATCCAGATCATGCACAACTGACATGAGGTGAGAACGAATGACAGGCCCCATATGCGATCAACACAAAAAGTAACCAATAATTATACAACGTGCAAACTGCACTATTAAACTTACAGTAGTAACTGCATTGTAAAGTAGGCAATATGAATAGGGCCATATGAGATATTGATATGAAAATGACATGTTAAAATCTCAAACACTGCAGAATCGATTTAAAAATATTAATCAAATTGTTGTCAGGGAGGTAGGAGAAATGAATACTTGAAATCTTGTAGAAACAGAGATGCGGTCCATCCAGGGCTGGTGCAAGGATTTTTGCCGCCCTAGGCAAAATAAAAATTGCCGCCCCCCCCACATTATCATATGATCTGCCCCCAATATGCCAGGATTATTATGCCCCTCAATATGCCAGGACTAAGCCACCCAATATGCCAGGATTATTATGCCCCTCAATATGCCAGGATTTCCCCACCCAATATGCCAATATTATGCCCCTCAATATGCCAGGATTTATCCACTCAATATGCCAGGATTATGCCCATCAATATGCCAGGATTATGCCCATCAATATGCCAGGACTAAGCCACCCAATATGCCAGGACTAAGCCACCCAATATGCCAGGATTATTATGCCAGGATTATTATGCCACTCAATATGCCAGGATTTCCCCACCCAATATGCCAATATTATGCCCCTCAATATGCCAGGATTTAGCCACTCAATATGCCAGGATTCTCCCACACAATATGCCAGGATTATGCCCCTCAATATGCCAAGATTAAGCCACCCAATATGCCAGGATTATTATGCCACCAATATGCCAGGATTATTATGCCACCCAATATGCCAGGATTATTATGCCACCCAATATGCCAGGATTATTATGCCACTCAATATGCCAGGATTTCCCCACCCAATATGCCAATATTATGCCCCTCAATATGCCAGAATTATGCCTCTCAATGTGCCAGGATTTAGCCACCCTCTTCCTCTCCCCTTTAAAGTTTAAACAAACTTTATTGAATCCGCATCGGCTGGAGGGGAGCGCACAACACTTCCCTCACAGCCACGGACCTGCAGCACCGGGAGACAGGTCAGCAGCGAGGAGGATTTTTTTTTTTTTTAACGCGGCCCTGGGTCCATGCACCATGGGAAGACAAAGTAGCAGAGCAAGTTGGGTGTGTTTGAAATTTGGTCATGTCAAGCTATTAAATCCATTTCATAAGTGGAACAAAGACGCCCCATGGGTTCATTAACGTATTCTTTAGAAGACTAAAATTATGATTCCCAAGAGCTTGATGCATCATTCCAGAGGAAGAAAAAAATTAAGCTGTAATAACTGTGTTTTTGTCTTATGACATTTATTGGCTGTAAAAAGAGGTTTAAACCTAATTTAAAAAGTACAATTAACCCACAACAACAATCCAATTTAAGCATGATGGCTACCTGACTTCTAGAGTGGGTTTATTTATATAAACATTCAAAACTAAAGTTACTGACTAAAGTATGACTTACTGATAAACTTGGATTTGTTTGTTATTAACCCTTAAAGCGACAGGAAGTTGTGCTTTGGAATATTCTCAGATTTCTTACAAAAAGAATACAATTTCCACAGCAGATTTAATGCAGTGCTATCTCCACTGAACTACAACTTGACAACATCTGAATGATAAAGATGCACACATACAAGAATGACAGAATCTCAGAGTGCCAAGCTAACAATTTTAAAAACAGATGGTAACGGCTCGATATTACCGTATTTGCTTGATTATAAGACGACCCCCCAAACTTTGGATATTCCTTTAGGGAAAAAACTAAAAGCCTGAATATAAGACTACCCTATCGGAAAAAAAAGTTAAACTTGTATATATTCACATGTAAATTGCTTTTTTAATAAAATATTATATCAAAAAATGCATTTCTTGTGTTTATTTCCTTTTATGTGCCAATGCTGCCTCTCTCTTTCCCTATCCCCCAGCTTTGTCTCACTCCCCCTCCCTTTGACTCCCCCCTCGCCTGTCTCTTCCCCCTCACATGTTTCTCTCTGTCCTCCCTCCCTCTGTCTCTTCCCCCCCTTCCTGCTCTGTCCCCCCCCCTCCTCCCCTTGTTGCTCTGCCCCCCTCCCTCCCCGTCTCTCTGCCCCCCTCCCTCCCCGTCTCTCTGCCCCCCTCCCTCCCCGTCTCTCTGCCCCCCTCCCTCGATCCCTGGTGGCTAGTGGGGGCAGCCCTGGGATGTCTGCACGATACTTGCAGACATCCTCCATGCTGCCCGACACGGCAGTCTATTATGACGGAAAGCTGGTCCGTCATAATAGACTGCCGTGTCGGGCAGCATGGAGGATGTCTGCACGTATCGTGCAGTCATCCCCTGCTGCCGCCCGGCACGATCGCCGGGACTTCTGTGACGAAAGCGGAAGTAACCGGCTTCTTCATAGAAGCCCCGGCGGTCGTGCCGGGCGGAAGCAGGGGAGTCTGCGCTCATCGCGCAGACATCCCCTGCTGTTAGAGAGGGGGATCCAGGTCCCCTGCAGCTCTGCTGGGGACCTGGATCCCTGTCTTATAGTCTGACCTCAATTTGAGGTCAGATTATAAAACGACCTCGATTATAAGACGAGAGGGATTTTTCAGAGCATTTGCTCTGAAAAAAACCTCGTCTTATAATCGAGTAAATACGGTAATACAGGTGCACTGTCAATAAGCAGACCACGAATACATTCATTAATAAAACTGTGAGATCAGATTCTGCTTATAAGCACCGTCACAGCTAAATAAAAATGTGCCTTGCAGGTTATTAGTGGGTTTACCACAACCCTTGCATTCATTGTTCATAAGTTTGCATAAAAAAGGGGGCACTTGTCCTCCTGGGCAATTCAACATCTGGCAGAGCATAACAGAGAGACCTTTACATGTTAGCAAGTCAGGCTTTTTAATGTTAAAAAATGTGGTGAACACAACATATGCTAATCATGAATAGGGTAAAGAGGAAGAGATGCCAAGATTGTTCTACAGATCAGAAGTGACCATTGCCAGAACAGGACAATTCACACCATGCAGCTTTAAATTCCCAGCCACACCACATAAAACAGGGCCTTTTATTACACCAGTGTCACATGTTCTGACATCAGCAGCATTACACAGCATCCCTTTCTCTGGCATGTGCACAACTGGAAAGTAGTTTGGACAAGGGAGTGAAAGGAGTGGGGAGAAGTGCTTGCAGTCACAAGGCACAGGGAGTGTTAAAAACAGAAAAATAAAGATATATATGCACTGTCACTACTCTAGCCAGGTCTATGTATAATTAAAAGAGAGAAGAGATTATTTTCTCTAACTCTGAAAATAATTTGTGTACAGGAAGGAAATGACAACTCGCTAGCCTATTTTGGTCTCTATAGTTCAGTAGGAGCTGGAATGCCTATGCCTGCATTAGGATCCTGGGAGTTTTAAAGGATATGTCCCATCTTTCATCTGTATGATTAAAGGTCACATGCAATTTTAGTTCTGCCCTAATTTGTATTCTACAACCAGCCTCATCTACTATACTGTAATATTTGTACTTTATTTGCATAAACTGCCTCAACCCAAAAATTCAGATACAAACTATATATTTATAATGTACAAATACAGCAGTGCCACCCCTAAAAAATTACATACATCACAGTATAAATTATGTTTTAATCTACAGTCTGTGCCGACTCATATTTCCCAGTTTGCAACTGGTTCCTTTTTTTCCCCCCTAAAAAAACATGATAAAGTAGATGGGGGATGAGATGTCCTGGACATAAATTAAAAAGGTTAAAACAACAAAGATCATTTTCATTGCGCTATTGATGTAAAGTATTTTGCTGCTGTTTACCATTAATAGAGGGAACTATTCCTAAAAATATACACTATAAAAAAAATGTTTTTTTTTTTAATAAAGTTTCACAAATATTTAGGAGAACACTTCATTCACATGAAAAGTCAGAAAATATTTATTTTATTTAGAGCGGTTCATAAATCAAGGGAAGCGATTTTAGTTTGCACTGTTCACTTCCTGTTGTATAGAACGCTAGCTTCCTGCACATACTGCAGCTGAATCCCACCTGTCAGGTAAGACCCCATTTGATTGGGTCATGGAACACAACATCGCCTCAAAAAAAAAAATATATCAAAGGGGTTAAAAGGTCACCTGACTAATGTTTGTACTGTCAATGTAGAAAATAAAATTATATTGTTGTGTATGCCAAATTACAGCAAAAATAAAATTATATTGTTGTGTATGCCAAATTACAGCAAATGCATGGATTAATAAAAATAAAAAAAAAGTGTCTGACTTGACATGCAAATAAACTGGGGCTGAAAAGTGTTGCAAATTTAGCCTCAAGGTTATATGTACCAGACACATTTAGAACAATTTTCTCAATCAATTCATTTGCTAGCTATTCTGCCAACACAATATAGATACGTTTTTTTATTCTCTATGTTCTCAGTACAAATAATGACATTAACCATAGATGGCAAGAGAAGCATATTGGTTTGATGGCTTACTAATATTCACGTGTCCACATCAAATGTGCCTCCCTAGAAGATCTTTCCTAACGAAACCAAGACACACTTCTTAATTATTGAATTCAGGTATTTCAAATCAGACCTATTACCACAGGTGTATGAAATTAAGCAATTACATAGCCATGCAGTCTGCATTTACAAACAAAATATGAGTTGTTCTGAAAAGCTCAGTGAATACAAACGTGGTAATGTGGTAGGATGCCACCCTGATAGATAATCCAAGGGGTAACTAAGTGTTATTATTTGAAAGTGAAAGCGTTTTGGAAGAGCAGCTACTCAGCCACGAAGCGGAAGACCCAGTAAAGTCAAAAAGTAGGGTAACTGAGTGCTGAGGCACATGGTGTGTAAAAGTCGCCAATGCTCTGCCCGGCAGGAGCTTCATGGCATTCCTTGTTTCCATGCATCAACAAGTACAAGAGACGGATCAAGTGGTGTATTGCATGCTGTCGCTGGACTCTGCAGCAGTGTAAAAGTGTTCTGTGGAGTCTTAACTGTTTGGCAGTCTGATGGGTCTGAGTGTGGGTTTGGTGAATACCAGGAAAACGTTATCTGCCTGACTGCATTGTGCCAGCTGTAAAGTTTGGTGGAGGAGGGATAATAGTTCTGCTAATAATGGGGCTGTTTTTCAGGGTTTGGGCTAGGCCCCTTATGTCCAGTGACTGGAAATATTACCGTTTCCTCATACCAAGACATTGCTGGACAGTGCTATGCATCCAACTTTGTGGGAACAGTTTGGGGAAGGCCCTTTTCTATTCCAGTATGACTGTGCCTCAGAGCACAAAGCAAGGTTCATAAAGACATAGTTGGATGAGTTTGGTGTGAAAGAACTAGACTGGCCCACACAGAGCCCTGACCCAAGCCCTATTGAGATGAACTGGAATGAGATTGCGAGCCAGGCCTTCTCGTCAGTAGCTGATGAAGCCTGACTGGTGAAACGCGTTGAATGCGCTGGCGTCATCACGCGCCCACTCGGAAGTGTTTCCGAGTCACTGTACATGGACTGTGGACTTTCCAACAGAGCAAGTAACTTTTTTTTATTATATGTAAGCATATTGTGTTTATTTTGTGTATTAAAGCTGCTATACTTTTTCTTACATCCTGTCTGTCATTTTATGCAATGGTTTGGAGTTGCTGTTAATACGATCATTGGAGGAAGAATAGTTTGATACAGATTGAAGCGCAGACCCACTGTTATGATATGGAAGTGCACATAACATCCACAGATTAACTGTCTCTTTATTGTGCTTGAAAGTCTGAGCAAACTGAACTGCTCAGCATTCAGTGAGTGTAACACCTTTGGGTGGGGGTGGGACACACACACACACACATATACTCCTGTCCTTTGTATAGATAACACTTATGTTTTTGTATGTTCTTCTACATATGCACAGTTTTTTACATTATACATATTAAAGATGACAAAAAACATTTTGTTTTTAAAATATCAATTCTCAGAATTGTATCTGTGTTACTGTGTGTATGTATAATCCGTTGCGGTAATACAGAAGAATCCCAGGCCAGTATGATGATTTTAATATGGAGGGATGCAAAGGCTACTGATATATTGAAGTATATGACTTATTTCCCCTTTAACATGCAAAAAAAGTCTTGTATGTTCAATAAATCTATAAGTAAATATGGTGTGAAACTTGGAGTGTGGTATGAAAGAAAAAGAAATGATAAAACAAATTTAAAGGGCAAGCTGTATTTTTATTAAGTTTATTTTGGCGTGATCAGTACACAGCCGGATTGAAAAAAGGTGAAGACAGAAGGAATTACTGCTTGGGTCTTTTATTAATTTTAACCATAAATTTTTAGGGTACAAGGGCATCTAGTTGAATTTATTTATGGTTTGTGTAGGGAACAGTGGAGAATGAGACACACTTTGGACATGTGTCCTATACAAGTTTAGTAAACCCCCCAAAAAATGTAAAGAAAGTTTGTGATTTTTAGTAACAACGGGTGTTATTAATAAAAATCAATTATAGGTTGAAGTTCTAAAAGTTGAGCACTTACCATGGTAACCAATGGAATGTTCGAGTTGTTCTGAACATTTTTAGAACATTGCACCAAAACTGAAATTTATGAATAACCCTCTATATATCCAAATTGGGGGTAATGCAGTCAGTAGTATTTCCAGTTTTGATTGCAACACTTTTTGAATCTTACCTGCGAATAACTCATATACAGAACGTCCCATGTGTCTAACAAATCACAAACTCCTGTTTTATCAAAGGGAAAAATAGTAAATGTAGATCATAAACTCCATAAACTTTTACAAAAGCTAAGAGTGTCAATTGTCTGAAATGGTGCTAGAATTTGTCAGTACTGGACAACTATGCCTTCCAAAGAGATTGTGCAGCTGCCAAAAGTTCATATATCATTCAGTACCAAAATATTAGGGTGTCTTAGCATAAGTTAGCACCTATGGGTGATGGAGTCTCAGAGGCTTATTTCAAAAAGTAAATTCTGTAACCAAGTTCTAAAAGTGGTGAATTTGTCATGTTAACCAATTGTATGTTCCTGCTGTTTAGACCACTTTTAGAGCTTGCCCCAGGACAGAATTTTCGAAATAACCACCTTGGTGTAGGGGGATCTCTGTATAGGTTAGTAATGGCAAAGGAACTTCAGTGTACAGGACTACCAGGGGTTGTTTGAATATATCTTGGATGTTAAGGGAACCTGTAGATCTGCCATAAAATTGGCAGGTGCCAGGTGGTAATATTTAGGTACACAGAATAAGCAGGCTCAGGCTAAGGTTTTGAGCACAGGCACCTTGAGGTTCTTGTACAGATGCATTGTGGTCCTATTGGTTCACTTATATACACTGAGGTTCCAATAGGGGACGAGGTTCCAAATTTTGTGAAAGTGTACTTTAAGTGTATGTGTGAATGTGTGTAGAGACATGGGGTCCTGAAGCAGTGTATTGGAAATTGCCAATATCTTACTTATGATGTGCATTACAGAGACTCCCTAAGATCACTGTAGTGGGGTTTTCAGAGTCTTAGGGTCTGGGCTGGTATGTGAGTGTACAAGTGATCCCCGGTTCTTTATGTGGGGACATTCCAGTGACTTAGGGTGTGGCTTAGTATTTGGGTGTACAGGGTGCCCACTCACTCCCCAGACTTAGTGTGACTGGGTTCAGGGAATCCCTGACTCAGTAAGGAAGTGTGTATGTGTGTGTGTGTGTGTGTGTGTGTGTGTGACAGTGCAGGGGGTCACGATATAGTTCATTTTCAGTTGTGAGGATTTTAATCAATGTGTGATCCCATACCTCCTCGGCATGCTTTCTGAGGGCTTTCTCCCGCTCGTACTGGGTGATTAGCTGCTCGTTGTCCTCTCTGAGCAGCTCCAGCTCCACCCGATGCTCCTGGTTGTCGGTGAGCACAGAGTCCAGGTTCTCCAGGACGGCTACCAGCAGAGGCATCAGCTCCTTCACCACCTCCTCCCCATAGCCAGCGATAAGCCGCTCTAGCTCCCGGTATATTGCTCCCGCCAACCCAGACACTCTCTCCGACATACCCCCAGAGCTGCCTCCCGCCTCTTCTTGGTACACCACTGGGCCCTCCGCCATCTCCATGTTTGCGGGCCCCCGGGAGCCGCTTCCTGCAGGGCCCCAACACAGTCAGTGACGTCACCGGACACGGCACCAGCAGCCGAAACAGTACCTCCTTCGCCAGAGCCTCCTCCAACAGTGACACCTCCTTCAGCAGTCAAAGCAAGGCCTCCTCCAAGAGTAACACCTCCTTCCCCTGAACCTCCTATATAATAACGCCTCCTTCAGCAGTCAAAAGAACATACTGAGAGAACCTCGTAAATAGAACAACTCTCAAGGGGAGCACCTTCTTTTGCTGCAACACCTATTTCTCTTTCAACAGTGATAACTACTTCAGTCACAACCTTCAACAGTAATACATCTTTCTTGTCATTCAGAATAGCGTTCAACTATGGCTCATATTTGAACACTGACAGAAACTGAAAGTGCTTTCAAAGTACTTTAAAATGCAATGTCTTACATTTTGTATTGCTTAAAATATAAAATACTTACAGCTGGATGAAATTGTTAAATTTCAGCCTTTTGCCAGAAACAAGGACTGCCCTCACTAGCTGAGTAAAAGTATTTTTTTGTTTTGTTTTTGATGCATGAACCAATGAGAAGAGTGGAATGTCCTGTCTCTCTAGTGATGTCATCATACAATGTGTTGCACTTTTAAGAGATCCTACTGTGTACAAGCGCAAGGTCTCTCAGAGGCCACACAATAGATTCAATCTGAGGAGGACAGGAAGTGACTAAATGAAACTGTATATCCTCACTGTCTATAGAATTAGTGCTGCTGCACCTGCCGGAAACGTGCAGAAAAATCACCGGGGAGTACTTGAGTCAAGTATTAAAAATTTGATTTATACAGAATGTCTGCATCAAATCACACAGGGATAAAAGCCTGTGCACTATACAAGCAGTAATCTGCATCTTGCACCAAAGTGAGTTTGGGGACTAGACTGTCCCTTTATGCAAAATCTCACTCAACACTAATCGTATTCTGGAGAATTAGAACTTCTGGCTACAACTACTTGTTGCATTTGGGCAATTCAATTATGAAGTTAGAAACTGGAGAATTTAAATATCATTAAAAAACTTTTTTTTTTTAAATTGCTCTTGGGCCCCCTAATGAGAAAAACGTCTGGGAGTCAGCCAAATAGCCCCCAGCCCCTTGTTACCTACATGGGTATACATATTATATAAATATAAAACAAAATAAAATTCCCCCTTGAGTCTGGAGGCTACCTACAGCCCCCTATATTAAAATAGTTGCCACCCCCTGGGGCTGTGGGGCTTCAGAAAATGCCCAGGAACCCCTTAATATAAAAAAGGCATGGCCCCTTGGGACTCAGGGGCCACCTAATGCCCATGAACCCCTTAATATAAAGACATGCCACTTGGTTTCGGGGGCTGTCCAAATTCCCTGAGCCCCATAAAATTATTTAGTCCCCTATCTGCCCCCCTCTACCTCTACACTGCCCATATAGGAAGGGACACATCTTTATAAAAAAAATACCTTTAAATACAACCCTTCCTTTGGGCAGTCAAAATCACTGCCCACCCCTTGGCTTGTTCACCTCGTTCACGATGCCCTTGATCCTCAACTTTGGCCCAGGGAAATGGCCAGCCAAAAATAAAAAGAATCCACCTATTCTAAAAATCCTGCTGCCAATAATGTAAAAACCGCAAAGAGCCCTTCCTTTTTATGTCTCACAAACTCTCAGCCCAAGTGGGCTGGGATTTAAAAAATGAAAATGAGGCCTCCCTTTCCTGCTATATGGTTGGCTGGTATTCAGTCAAACAGAAGCCTCATTTTCATTTCTGAAATCTCAGTCTACCTGGGCTGTATAGAGGTAGGGCTCTGTCCTGAGGGCTTTATTTTTATTTTAGAAAAGGTGGATTGTTTTTGACTGGCCCCATTCCCTTGGCCAAAGATGAATTGATGGCATAGTGGACGGTGCGTGAGGAATTCATTTTATGTTGCTGAGCACTGCCCACCCCCTGGCACCCAAAGGGTGGGTTTTATTTACAGGTATTTTTATAATTATGCATTCCCCTACTTGGACAAGGTAGGGGGAGGTAAGAAGAGAATTGTTTTATATTTTATGGAGTTTGGGGCATTTGGGCAGCCCCCCAAACCGCAGGGGACATGTATTTTTATATTAAAGGGTTTTGAGTCATTTGGGCAGACCCCGAACTCTGGAGGCATCCATTTTAATATAGGGGTCTGGAGGCACTTGGCCATTTTTTTTTTATTATATGTGGGGACCAGGGCTACTTTTAAGGATTTTTTTCATTTATTGAATCAGCAACACGTTTCAAAAAAAATGTTCTGGGAGGAGTTCGGCTATTTTCCCAATAACCGAAGTCCTCTCGACATGGGGAAGATAGAAATTTAAGCAGGAAAATCAGCCACAATGGCGCTTTAGTGGTTTCTGAGTAGGCTGAATTTTGACCTATTCAGATCACCAAAATGGTCTGCAACTCGGAGCTCAGTTTTTCCATAAGAAAATCTGAGCTACCTGGGTAGACCCTTTAGCAAACATAATTACAGTTACTTCTAATAAGAGAACTCATAAACTGGATTCTGAGAATCTACCTGGAACCTATCTGACATCCATGGGTTCATATGTACGTACTGATCCAGGGGTTCACGATGTACGTACTGGTCCATTCACCTTGTACTGCCACCAAGCATAGTCTCTTTTGAGTAGGTCTGTGTCACCCAGGTTCCCAGAATGTCTGTAAGTGAATATAGTGCAATCAACTCTAACCCAATCACACTTGAGGAATGTTTGCATATAATGAGCACATGTACACACCACCATTTCAGAGCAGGATTAGCAGCCAGCAGGACACAAAAAAAGTTCAAATAAAGTAACAAAAAAACATGGCAAGCCAGGGATCAGCGTAGGAAGGGAACCAGGGCAGTGGTAGAAGGAGAGGGGGAAGGCAAGGCCTACAAGATACCAGCATTGTATCAAAGGAGAACTCAGCATTGGTACATAAACTGTGCCATCATTACAACTGGTTGATAGGGGCAGCAGATAGGAAGACAAGGAAAAGGAGGAAGGATCTATGGCAGTAGACTGTGAATGCAGTTAATGTACAGAACAGGTCTGAGAAGGTGGTAAATAAAAGGTAAGTGCATTTGTTCTCATACCATAGGCAGTATGTTATATCACACCTCTACTTCATGTAACACATGTATTAGCTTTGTTAAGGATACCCAGGAATGGACAGATAGGGAATGTTGCATGTGGTCAGAACCACAGGTGCCACTGAGACTGCTGACCTGATGGATTTCGAGGAGCAGATACAACAGATCATGGGGCCTGAGACAGTCATAGGGGTTGAGGGGGTCACGTGACTTGCCTGATCGTAAGTACAGAACATCCATTGACATGTTATTTTTATTTATTTTTTTATCGCTTTGTGCTTTTTCGGTATTGCCACAATGCCTCCGCATGGAAGCTTTGTGCAATACAAAAAAAACCCACCACCTGTATTCTATCCCCCCCAGAGAGCAATTTAAATGCCGGTTTTAAAGGCACACTGCTTTTAAAATGGATGGCAGTCAAAAGAGTACTGAATGTGACTTTTGTCACTTTGAGTGCTCCAGTGTATTGCTATAATGCCTCCGACAGAGAGGCATTGTGCAATACTGTGAGCACTGCCCGATCGCCCGGAGAGCAATTTAAAATAGCGATTTTAAAGGCACACTGCCTTTAAAATCGGAAGCAGTGAAAAGAGCTCTGAAAGTGACTTTTTTGGCACTTTCAGTGCTCTGGTGTATTGCACAATGCCTCCAGTAAAGAGGCATTGTACAATACTGCCTGATCGCTCCGGAGATTTAAAATGGCGGTTTTAAAGGCCCAGTTCCATTAAAACTGTGGGCGGTGTAAAAGAATAGTAAGCTAATTTAATCGCTTCCTATTGCCCTGTGTGTGTTGCTGACATGCCTCGCAAGTTGAGGCAGTCAGCAACACTAAAAAAAAAAATGAAACTTTAGCCCCAGATCTTTGGCCTCAGGAAGCATGGCCAAACAGGTTTTGAAGTAGCATTGCACTGCTTATAAGTATTGCCCTGTAACCTGAATAGAAAAAGCAGAAAAACCAACAAAATTACAGTTAAACAAAAATACCTCAGAAATGTTAAAACAGCCATTGTCACCAAGGGAAAGACAAGGCTAAAGTCCTGTCACTAAGGGGTTAATGCCTAATTTTTGCTGTTTTTTTTTTTGTTTTATTCTGCCCATGTAACAGATCACCTGCTACCCAGAAGCCACTCCACTCTGATCATGTGCACTCCAAACCCGTGACCTCAATTTTTTTTGGTAAAAAGCTACAGAAAGAAATGTTGTTAATTACACAAGTTTTCTCAGAATAAACTCTGCACGTTTACCTACATAAAATTAGCACTCCTTGGTTTACTGACTATGTTCCAGAGTGACCGCTCTCAGCTCAGTCAGTGAATGGATACAGCTCTAGTATCCGCAATAAGGAATGCTTGTCTTGTGATTCCCTGTAACCCAAGTATTTATTATGTGAGTTGGTCATATGCTGTCTCCCTCTTCTGGTCATAACGAAAACTTGAGTTAAATACTGAGGGCTTTATTAATTCAAGAGAGAATAGCGGAATTCCTTCCAACATGAATCTCTATCCTCCCCCATCGTAGTCTACATGGAGGATAAAGGTAACTATTTTGGTGATCTGAAATATGGAAGAGTTCAGATTCTGAAATTTTGGCAAGAAAATCAGTCACAATGGATGATTTTTGTGCCAATTCAGAAGCACTTTCATAGGTATTCCAAACTCATGGGCTATTTAGATCAATGAAGTTATCTGAGACCCAGAGCTCAGATTTTCCCAACCCTTTAATTTTGGTATAGACTATGTTTCACCCCATATTTTAGATTATATCTTGTCCTTTCATTTCACTAAATTAACCAGCCAGAGTTGAAAACAGATTTGAGATGTATGATGGACTATTAATGTTATGAAGCTGCTGCTAATGGTTAAAATCAGCTTTTTAATGATCACTTGTATAATTGTACAATGCACTGGCTCCATTGAGACATGAGAACTATATCAGTTATTAAACCTGTCAAAAGTAGGGAGGAGGAGTATAACACCACATATGGGCTGATGATCGTATACCCTAATAGGCTCTTCCAGGTGTCCAGCACTCTTTCTGTAAATAGTATTTTCCTAAATTACACCAAATGCAACTAACTGTAGCACTCCAGCTGCTGAAGAAATACAAGCCCCATGATTCCCCACCAGATTTCTAGAATGGCTGGAAATAATTGTAGTTTTAGTACAGAAACAGCTGAAGGGTCACATGAAACTATGTAATGGCGAAACACGTGTGTGGAGCTGGATTGTTCATCTTGGACTCTTATCTTTTGCTGATTGGACTTTTATTCGTTGCCTGGGTTCTACTGGTTGCTGGGATGTTTTTCCTGTCTCATATTGCATGGAGTTGAGGAGGATCCATTGAACAGACAGCCTAAGGGTCTTTTTTGGAGCGTAGAAATGGAGCAGTGATCTGCTCCATTAAGTGTGAGTTGGATGCACTTATATAGATACATTTATATGTTTTAGATACTGTCCCATGGGTCTTTCTTTTTTTACATATGTATATATGAAGGACAATCATCCATACCTCATTGATTTTAGTTAAGTATTACTTTTGTGTACAGTCTGTGTGCACTATGTCCACATTTCCCTATTCTATTTCTAGTATTCCCAGTTCACCAGTCTAGTCACCATATTAACTTTGGTGCAAGTTGTAGGCACCAAAGTTTTATGCAGACTGTCATTTATATTTTTCCAAAATTTGCTGTCAATTTTCTAAAATAGTTATTTTTATTTAATTGCTCTAGTCCTCCCCCAGTGGTAGGAGTTCTGTAACACAGATAATGCACCAGCTTGTGGAAGCTAACTGCGCATGTAGCACTTCAGTTAATAAACATGAACGAATATGTGTATAATAATCTCGTTTTGGTTAACTAATTAACTAAATTACTAGTTAACTAAAAAAACTAGTTAATTAGTTGACAAACAATTTATGTAGTTCTCAAAAATGTGTGAATGACGTATTAAACTAAAATCAAGTCTGATATAGCCGTTTTACTAATCGGAAAGGTTATTTTAAATATGGAATCTTCATCGGGTTGCAAATATTAAAAGAATATAACTACCAGCAAGAATGATTTACATTTAAGAATCATGATTTAAATCAAGTCTTCCTGACTGGTTACACCATGGGTTGTCAACCTGGTCCCTACCGCCCACTAGTGGGCGTTTTGGGATTCCAGGTGGGCGGTAGGGACTTTGGAGGTTAAAACCTCCTTTTGAGCAAGCGGGCGAGTGGGCGCGCGCGCACGCGAGCGCACACATCAGGAAACCTACGTGCGCGAGAATGCGTGCGGTAGGATTTTCGGAAGCACACATCAATCAACCTCCAGGGACGGGCGGGAGCGAGCGCACGCAAACACGTGGGAAGAGGAAGGGGAGGAGTGGAAACTGATAGCAGGGACAGGCAGAAGCAGGCAGAAACGGAGCAGAACAGTTGCAAAAGAAAAGTTATAGGCAGGAGAAAGAGAATTGTTGGCTAGTAATAATAAGTGGGCTAACAAGCTCAGCCTTACTTTTGTAGCTCAGGAAGGTAAAAGAAAGGAGATAAAAAGGAAAAGATAAAAAAAAAAAAAAAAGAAAAATAGAGAAAAGGGGATAAAATAAAGGAGGAGAGTAAGCAGTGTTTAGTCTGGCTCATAAATTAAGTTTTGTTATCTTATAAAATAAAAGAAAAAAATAAGTAAGGGAAGGAGAAAATAAAAAAAATAGGAAAAAGAGATCCTTAATATAGTGATATACTATAAGGAAGGTAAAGAAGCAGGCAGGAAAAGGAATTTCTTTTGATGGTGACAAATAAAAATTGGCACCTAATACAACATTGTTTTTGGTGTTAGTAATAAAAGGGAAAAGAGGAGGGAAAAAAGCACTGTGTGGAGTGCAGATCAAAACGTAAAAGAAATAAAAAGATAAATGTATGTACATTTTTTTAAAACACCCTCCTTTCTAAAAAAAATATTCTGCGCTTGCGCGAAAACTGGTGGGCGGTAAGGAAAGATGCATTAGTGGGCGGTAGGTGGAAAAAGGTTGACTACCACTGGGTTACACTGATCATCATACTGCCGCCATGAAACGGACTACAATACCAATAATCATACCTTTATATTTTTTTCTACATTAATAAAAGTGTAGGGTAAATTATTAGGCAAAGGACGTTACTGGGGGGTTTTTTTTTTTTTTAATGTTTTATGAATGTGTGAAACGAACTGGCAAACAATTATTAAAAGGTCACTGAACAGTTCATAATCCTCACTCAGGACACAAACATGATGAAGCCATTGAAAAATGATAGGTCTAAGTGGATTCTGCACATTACAACTTACTACAGCCAAGTTACTTATTCATTCTTCAATTGTACACCCACTTGTGAGAGGAGTGTCATTTAAAACTCACCATGATCTAATGGTGAAAATAAACTGAAAAGCTGCTTTTTTTTTTCCCCCTCCGCAGAAAGAATTTACTTTTGCACCCCACTTTGAATGTATGAGCATCACAAGCTGTTAGGTGACTGGAGTGGGAGAGAAGAGACAAGAAGAAAAATAATGGATTCTGCTTGTATAATATGTATAAAGGCCATAAGACGTATAAGTTTGCCACAACAGGCTGGGATTTCTGACAAGAACACTGCATGTTACTCAAGCTGTAGTTAAAAATGTGCACTAGTGTTTTATTATTTGGACTTCCGTAAAAGGCACAAATATATTAAACCCCTTCCCGACGTAGGACGGACTAGGTCTGTCCTGTCTGGCAAACGTTTGCAGACATTGGACAGACCTAGTCCGTCCTACAGTTAACCCCTTAGTGACATAGTGCTATGCTGTGTTTGATGTACCTTTAAGACCAGAATTCCATTATTTTTGTCATATGTTTACTGAACTGTGACAGAAGGTGTTGCATGATGCCTCAATCATGAAACCTGATCACTGCCTATGTGTGTTGAAGCACATACAATCACATTTGCGGTGATCGTATGCGTGCGGGGGTGGGCAAAGCACTCAGATCCGAAGCAGCCTCAGAGTAGCTAAAGGACCATGCTTTTCAGGATACACACACACACACACACACACACGTCTGTATGCGTCAAGGGGGTTAAATGGGCGGTGTTTAAGCATCTCCAAAATCCGGTGCCTAGGGCACCCGTGATCGCTCCACAGAGCGAATCGCGGGTGCCATATTGGATAGCAACATGCTTCTCAAATATGACTGCTGCCCTCTTTGAGCGTTGGAAGTAAAAAATAGTCATTTCCGTTGCTCCAATGCTGTTGCTAAACTACCCCTTTCATTGCAGTCAGCAACATTGGAAAGGGGGAAAGAAAAAAAAAAAATAGCTGAACGTCTAGGGTTAGGGTTACAATTAAATTAAAAAGCGAATAAATTAAGGGTTAGCATTACGATTAGTGTCAAAAGGTCACTGTATGTGAAGATGTTATAAAACGTTTTGGTTATTGTCCTAAGACTCGCAAAGAAACATGGATATAAGCATATTTCCAAACTCGGGACAAAATTTAGAAACTATTTAGTCGGGGTCTTTATAACAGATTTGTAAATTATTTTTTAGGTCAAAGTTAGAGGTTTTTATTTTTTCAGCATCTTTTATGAATTGTTTTGTAGTAAATTAGAATATATGATGAACATAATGGTATCGAACAAAAATCCTTATGGCAATAAAGACAATATTTAACTTGTGTGGGTACAGTATGTGAAGAGAATGACAGCTAAAAAACACCCAAGAAA
This sequence comes from Pelodytes ibericus, assembly GCA_036172795.1. Lineage (NCBI taxonomy): Eukaryota > Metazoa > Chordata > Amphibia > Anura > Pelodytidae > Pelodytes > Pelodytes ibericus. The sequence goes on from CM069862.1 coordinate 125,668,091, forward strand.
AGTCAAAACAGCCCATTTCACCAAGGGAACGACAAGGTCAAAAGGTCATGTCACTTAGGGGTTAAGTCATCGCTATACTGAAAGGGGGCAAGATTCAGAGAGCAGCCAAGGCTTGTTCTCCCGACAGACAAAACCCACTTTGCCCCAAAATGTAAAAGGTACCAGGCAGAAAAGTCACAGTAATCTATCCAGTCAGTTTATACACTTCTAAGAAATTGCATGCTTGTAATTAGGAGAGAAGCAGGTACAAATATTGGAATGCATTTCCCCCTCCTATCAAAAAAAAGTGTGACCAATGGAAATCTAATTACAAATTGTTAGTGCTGCCACACAAGGGTTAAAAACGTAGGCCTTTCTGGAGACCCTCATCTCTGGGAGGGTATTGTATTTTCAGCATATTAAGTAGTAGGCAGCTGTGGGAAATTGTAACAAGCAGAACTTTGTTAGTGTGAACAGACAGACCTCTAATACACATTCTTATGTGGTACCTGGATCAATGGGCCTATACTGAACAGGAGACTAGAGATCTGTTGTGTTAAATTTGGTGCACGTCGCTTTTTTGAAGAGGAAGAGAAAAAAAAAACAACACACACACAAGCATGTTATTTTATAGAGCTGTAGTACCCAACCACATCAAAAGACAAAACTGCGTTCTCATGTTGTTGGTCTTATTTAACTTTTGCGTTATTAGTATTTCTACTGGATATAAATATTTTTTTTAAAATCTCAAGCAACACACCATGAGTGTTCTTAATAATTAAAAAACAAAACAAAAAAAAAAAAACTAGCTATCAGAAGTCATTCTTGTATCTTGTATTAGCTAGTCGACTTAAATTTACCTATTTGGTTTGCCTGTAACTTTTTCCTCAGTAGCAAGATGATCCTTAAATAAACTTTCATTTTATAAAAAGTAAATCAGCAGTTTTATTGAATCTCTTTTCTATGCTATTAATCCCCAATACAGGGGCAGAGTGCTGATGCACTTGTCTGTTGCCAGTGAATGGCTGCAAAACCCATTCAGAAAACAAAGGCAACAAGTCTCATTGTATTACCTGCACCCTTCCTGTATACCCAGTTTATCCATAGCTGAAACATGGGACGTCTTCATTATTGGAATAACCAGAACTAAACATTCACCTGTGAGTTACTGATAAATGAAAAAAACATACAAAATTTCATTTAAAATAATTTTAATACAAACTAAATATAAACTATTTCAGTTCTTAACATGTAAGACACTGACTTATATATACTTTAACATCTTATCAAGTATTGCACAATTTAGATACAAAAATTACAATTACATATCTCCATCTTATATAGCAAAAATCTTAATTTGTAACAGAAAATACAACTCTGAAAATACAGATATCCCCCATAAGGTTTACAGTGAGGAATAATCTGAAACTTTTTTGAACAACTGGTGTCAAGAGAATTTTACAACTAAAAAAAAAACAAAACAAAAAAAAAAAAACCTGTTTGAATCACAGATCCATAACATTTTTTGAAATGTGTTGTTTAAATATATAAAAACACACATAAAAGGGCAGTGAAGAATTTACAACCCCAAAAACACAAGTGCAGCTGTCCATCCCATTCTATATATTTATAAAAAAAAGCTTTTTCACCTCTGGACTTTTGCTCACCATAGAAGCGTGGATGAATGTAAATATCAAGCCCTATTTGTGTGTGTAAATATACATGCACATGAACTATCCCAAATTAGGAACAGAAAAATTCCTGTTACAATGAAAAAAATAAAATAAAAAATAAAAAGCTTTAAATACTGTAAGAGGCAATATTATTTTTAAAAAAAAAAAATGTAGTGAACACAAGATATTTGCAGTATCTGCAAACAGTTGTATGTGCTTTTGCAACCAACTTTGAATTAGCATCACAAGCTGTAGAGGGAAGAAAAAAAAGTGGGGGTAAAGGAAAAGAAAAATAATTGCCTCTGCTTCATGCAGCTTGTACAATACTTTGGATATAAGAAGTTCTACCTGTTAGTTTGCCATAACTGGCTGGAATTGCTGGTTAGAATACTGCATGTTACTCAAGCTGTAGTTTAAACCATCCACTAGCGTTTTATCATTCAGACCTCCATAAGCTGCAAACATATCAAAGGCATTACTGTACTGAAGGGGGGCAAGGTTCAGAGAGCTGTCACTAGGGCAGCTAATGCTGGTTCTCCCCTGGTCTTGTATGCTTGGGAAGATAAACTCTTTTGCATTTGGAGAAAGTGCAGAGGTTTTCTGCTGCAGATTTGTAAGGCCAAGTCCGTACAGAGAGTGCATGGAGGAAGACATTGCACTCTGCTTTAACAAGTTGACGTTCAAACCAAACTGTGTAGGAGAGGATCGTGCAATCTTGTTGCGACTGTTCTTCATTTTGGTAGAACCAAACTTTGTGGCAGCAAATGTTGCTGTGGTAAAGGTTAAAGGCTGAGCAGATCTGGGCATAAAACTCGGGCTTACAGTAGTAGAGTCACCAAACGGAGGTGATGGGGAACTGGATACTGACGAGGATTGGTCAGTAATTGGCATGAATGCCTGGGCCTCTGGGTTAAAACTGTTCTTGATTTCCTTATCCAGCTCCGACCCATTCTCATTGTTGTCATCCACATACAGTACTTTTACTTGCCCCTTCTCTCCAATCTGATAAGAAACCTCAGAGGGATCAATCCATACATTCAGGTCCTGAGGAAGGTTTCGGCGTATGTCTTCAATGTCCAAGCCACTTTCATTGGCTGCTTGCTCAATGACAGGCTCCACCTTTTCTCCTACATGAATGCATCGAAAACCCGACCCCTTATAAGGCCTATCAGGGTACCAGTGACCTTCATATTTTCTTTTCAGAAGCCTTTCCAATTCTTCACCGAAGATATTGACACGTCGCCGGGGCAGTTTATTATACAGGTAGGAAATTATGAAATTTAATGCTACTTGGATTTCAAGCTGCATAGCGGCAATACCAAAGCTGGTAACTTTTTGACAAATGCAAAAAAGACGTTTCAGTTTGATAAAAGTAAATACAATATCATTCAGGTTATGTAACCCCTTGTATAGTTTCTGTAAAAGAGAAGTGCAAAAAAGGTCTTTAGAGTAAGGTAGAATATTGTCAAGAAAGTAAAGAACATTCACAAAGTATTAGTTAATACTAAATTATCTGAGAGGAATCAGTCTTTCCACATTCTAAAAATGCATCCACCGGACAACTATCCTGGCACCCAGAGGGTTAAGGCTAAAATCTGTACAATTGTAAAACCTACCAAATCAAACTCCAGTGCTCCTCTTTCACAGAGACCAAGTACCCCTCCCCCATAATGAAACACAATCTTTGAGTCTGTATAAGACGACCTTTAAACATTTGCTGGATCAGCAAGGGTGGGGTAAAGAATAAAGATTGAAAGATTTAATAAAACATACCAGGCATGTTGAATGCTACATGAAGTGCTACACACCCATAGAGATCTGACAGAGTACACTATAGGTGCAGATACAAGAGGGGAATAGAAGCCAGACATATCCTAACAGCCTTCACTGAAGACACTTCATAGACCTGAATATACAGTTTAACTTCTCCAAACAAGGCCCAGAATAACACCTGCATCCATAATGGGGCATGTCTATGTAAGACCTGTATATAGATCAGTGTCTTAAACCCCCACCAAATTAAATATTTAAAAATTGCATCTAATTGACACACAAACTAGGATGACAACGTGCACATTTGGACCCGTGAATTAGTAGAACAATGTTAAATATTAAGAGAACAGAACATGTAACCTATATTAGCTAAATGTGCCCATCAAAACAGAATGAACAAATGTGAAGGGTGATCTAGAATATATCAAATATATACCATGCCAAGAAATAAACTGTATATCCAGGAAATACAGGACCCCCTGGCCTTTCCATGACTGCTACGTGTGACAGGTCTCCAATATGCTCCTACATGCAATATGCAAACACGCATGTGAAGTAAACACCCCCATACAGTGTATATTATATAAAAACCATTTACCACTCACCTACCTACACTGGTATTTGACAAGTAAACACAGGAAGAAAATTCGCTTCTAATCAGAGTTAACACTACGCCAAGTACATAACCTTCCCCCTCCTCCCAGGACCTGTTTGTGACATGTCACTGCCTCTCTACTTCCATGGTATACGTTGACACCCTGCGTTTCTCAGTTGTGACACTAGACCGAGCAGATAACCTCCTTCAAATCAACACATGTATGAGACATATCACTACATACATGTAGTCTGTATGCACATAGCCCCGGTCCAACCCTGACAGCTGGAGCATGTTACCACCCCCTATGTGAGGTAGATTTGTTACGATGCATACGGAGTACACGATTCTCTGCAGATAGGCAGCTACCACCCCCTTCCCCAGACATACGTGTGACATGTCACGGATTTGCTACACACACGTAACATGTAAACACCCCCGGGGACGAATGTTACACTGTACACATCTACCACCCGTTCTGTACGTAAGACATCACAGTCCGCTACATACGTGTAACATACATATCGCGCACATATACCGCGACACTATACGCACCGTGCGGTGGTTATAACGAATGAGACATTCTTTGCAGGGTCCCCAAGTCAGTCACCCCCACCGTCCCTGCCCCAATACGAGCTCTGTACCGTTCTCGGTGTCTCCGCCTGTCAGGGAGATTATTTATACCGAGTCTCCCCCATTCTACCAATGAGAGGCGGGACCATCTTGTCTTCCAGCGAATAAGCGAACGCGGGTAACGACAAGCTGCACTTCCACTGGACATGTTTGCTGTCATTCTAGGAGGCGGATTACGATAGCAGGATTTGATTGGTAACTATCTCCTCCAATAGAAACGCGCGTTGTTAGCTGTGGCTCAAGCTGTGACAGGTGATTGGGTTGTATTGCTGTCATTCGTGTTCAGCCATGGAGGCTCTATTTATAGGGGTGCTGCCAACTGCAATGGGCTGGCCCTTGGCTCCAGTGACGTCAGCACATGTCAGGGACTCACCTAGGGGCTGGCGATGGGTTATTAGTGAGTCACTATACATTATACAGACGCTGTAGTGGAAATTTCCAGCTTTGTCCTGGCAACAAAACATTATAATATCTCACAAATCAAGTTTGGCATTCCAAATGCTGTGGACTCCATTTCACATAATCCTCAGCCAGCAGTTGTATAACGTAGTCCACAATAGTTGGCGTGACAGAGACTACCCATCACTGCTATATATACACTCAAATATTAATAATTATTTTGTGTACTGCACCAAGGTGCAAATTATTAAATTACAGATACAATCTGGCCTTGTAATATTTAGCATCGATGTAGGAATTTTTCCCTGAAGGTCCTGCACCCAAAAAATCTCAAGGCAAATGGGACTAGGAAAGAGTAGCAATGGGCATTGTGGAACTGGCATTAGTAAAAAGTAAAGAGTACCTGAGGAGACCAGCACTGAGTCAATATAGAATGGCATGAGGAAAAGCAGGGTCAAGGACAAAGAGGACACAAGGAGAAAATAGGGCACATAGTGAGACTAGGGCCAAAGAACAAGGCAAAAGATGATAAGATACAGGCAACAAAGACGGTCAAGAGGGGAGAGCAGTATCTTAGCGAAATAGGAGGTCAGGCTAAGAGGAGTATTGGGGACAACAAACGGAATTGATATCATTTATACGCAGAAAATGTAAACAATTTATCCTTCCAGATCAGCTTCTATTAATAAAGATGTATAACTTGACACATAGGAAGACATGAAGGGCCAGCCTTAAGTGTTCTAGCGCCCTGTGCGGGCCACTCCTGTGGAGCGCCCCCCTCTACCCTCATGTTTGTATGTCTGTCTGTCTCCTCTCCCTCCTCATGACTGTCTCTTTCCTCTCCCTCCATGTATGTCTCTCCCTTCCCATGTTTGTCTCTCCAACCCCCCCCCCCCCATTTTATATATCTCTCCCTTCCCATGTCTCTCCTCTCCCCATGCCCCATGTCTGCCTGTCTGTCTCTCATCCTCCCCCATCTCTGTTCTCTCTCATCCTCCCCAATCTCTGTTCTCTCTCACCCTCCTTGCCCATCTCTGTTCTCTCTCCCCCCAACCTCCCCCAATCTCTGTTCTCTCTCCCCCAATCTGCACAGGTCGCATACCCCAAAGGCCAGTCCTAAAGACATGTATAAAAAATAAATGCGCAATCACAGTTTGATATGTATAACAGCAACACTTTGCAGTGAGGGAGAGAGGGACCGCTGTCTTGGTTCCCCAACACTAAGCTCCTGATATTTTATACATAGGCTGCGCCGCATAACCAGAATCTATGTATTTGGTGTAGATAATGCAGACTCCTGTGAGCTCTTAAAGAGACAACTTCATAATTTATTTTCTATTATCCTACTCAATTTTAACCCCTTGGTGACCAGACTATTTTTGCCATCCTTGGTGATGGAGGCTATTGTCCCACTTCTGCAGTGCTTGTGTTTAGCTGTCATTTTCCTATTTCTCATTAAATGTACCCACACATATTACCGTATTTGCTCGATTATAAGACGACCGCCCAAACTTTGGATATTCCTTTAGGAAAAAAACTAAAAGCCTCTGTCCCCCTCCCTCCCCCCCCCTGTCTCTCTGCCCCCCCCCCCTCCCTCTCTGCCCCCTCCCTCCCCCTCACCTGGAAGTTGATCCCTGGTGGCTAGTGGGGGCAGCTGGGGGATGACTGCACGATACGTGCAGACATCCTCCATGCTGCCCGACACGGCAGTCTATTATGACGGACAGCTGGTCCGTCATAATAGACTGCCGTGTCGGGCAGCATGGAGGATGTCTGCACGTATCGTGCAGACATCCCCCAGCTGCCCGATTCTCCCTGGTGGCTAGTGGGGCAGCAGAGGATGTCTGCGCGATGAGCGCAGACCTCCCCTGCTGCCGCCCGGCACGACCGCCGGGACTTCTGTGACGAAGCCGGAAGTAATCGGCTTCATCACAGAAGTCCCGGCGGTCGTGCCGGGCGGCAGCAGGGGAGTCTGCGCTCATCGCGCAGACATCCTCTGCTGCCCCACTAGCCACTTCCGGCTTCGTCACAGAAGTCCCGGCGGTCGTGCCGGGCGGCAGCAGGGGAGTCTGCGCTCATCGCACAGACATCCCCTGCTGTTAGAGAGGGGGATCCAGGTCCCCTGCAGCTCTGCTGGGGACCTGGATCGCTGTTTTATAATCTGACCTCAATTTGAGGTCAGATTATAAGACGACCTCAATTATAAGACGAGGGGTATTTTTCAGAAATTTTTTATTGTTTTTATCGGCATAAGAAGGGTTTTCATAAGACGCCATTATTTTCATCATAATACATAATTTATTACAGCAACACCATCCACCACTCGTTTTAAAACAGGATATATATACCTGTCTTATGTGACTAATTTATTACAGCAACACAGTTTGAGCAGTGATAGTGATCATTGATCACTTCCACCACTTGTTTTTTCACATCACATATGTATGTGTCCTATGGCACAAGCTGCAGGCAGATACAGGACATACATTTGTCACCAAGAGGTTGACGTTACTGTGAATGTAGAGAATAAAAAATGATTGAAAATGATCTATAGATCAGTGACAATGACTGTTTTAACGGTGTTTGTGTTCATCTGTAATCTTCCTTTGTCATATATTGTACCCACACATATTACACAGTGTTTTTATTGCCATAAAAGCCTCTCTTTACATACCATTATTTTTATCATAATATCTAATTTGCTATAAATAAATCCTAAAATATGATGAAAAAAACCCACTATTTCTAAATTTGACCTGAAACATCTTTTACACAATTATAAACCGTGACAAATACACTGTTTAAATAGTTTCCAATATTTGTCCTCAGTTTAGAAATATGCCATGTTTCCATATTTTCTTTTCTTTTTGCAAGTTATAGGGCAATAACCTTACGTGTCTTTTTGTTGTTGTTTCCTAACCATTTTCTCCTACAGTGATGTTTTGACCGCAACCCTAATCATTACTCAAGCCCTAGAACTAACCCCAACTCATCTTTAACCCTAAATGCAACCATACACTATGTTTAATTTAGATCTTGGGTTAGTTTTCTCTTTTTACTTTAGAATGCAATGTTTCTGATCACTTCTGTTGCTCTTGCTGGCTACAGGGCTGCCATCCAATAAGGCGCCCGCGATCACTATGTGGAGTTTTGGTTTTGCATGATGCCTCGATATGGAGTCATCATAGCAACACGAGCTAAGCATAGGCAGCGATCATTGATGGCAGTCTATGCGGTTTTCACCGCATGATGTACCAGGTAAATCCTCTGTGACAGGTTTTCCATGACATACCTAGTACATCCAATATCGCAAAAGGGTTAAATGTGTCTGTGGTGTCTGCTTTTGACATCACCGCTGACTTGATATGCAAATGAACTGGATTTTAATGGGAAATGTGTAACTGCCATATAAAGCTACAAGTGATGTCATAAGCAGAAGAATACTCAACATTTTTCTCATAATTTAGGCATTTGCTTGCAATTCTGCTAACACAATGTATAGATAATTTCCAATAATTTCTATTCTTTATGGTCACAGCATAAGTAATGTTTAGGTGATAAAGTCCCTTGAAGCATTATCTACATTCTTGTGAAATAGTTTTTGGTGCAATATAGATGTCAAATGTTGTAACTGGACCTTTATGACTCTGAATTACTTTTGTTTACATGGTATGCCAAGAAGACATTCAAATCTATTTTTCCACTACGTGTACATAACAGCCTGGTACTCTTTACGATTTAAAAAAATAATGTTAGCGTGTTGATCTACACAGGCATAGACTCTGGAATCTGTTTTAACACCTATGAAGCCATATAACATATTACTGAAAAAAACTATTTTACAATCAGTTAGGGCAGGAATGCCCAATCTAATGGCAAGTTGCTCCCCAACATCAATTACAACATTACAATGTAATATCTGTAGTTTTGTTTGAATAATGTCAATTTAAATTGCTAAAGAAATAAACTTTTTTTTATGAATAACAGGCTGTTCTCCACAGTGCTGTAAATAAAAAAAATATTATGTGGTCCAAAGAAACATACACTCAAAAACTGACTTCCAGGCTGCCATGGTGCGGAGCTCGTCAGTGGCACCAAATACACCTCCAGCCGGGGAGGAGATAGGGATGCCACCCAGCCAGTAGTTTACCAGAAAAGGTGCAACCCTAGGAGGAGATAATCATCTCCATGTTGGTTGTCTAGCACAGGATTTATGCACGCACATACCAGTGACGGAGAGAGACGATTCCTTTAACCTTCTGATATTGCTCCCATGGCAGTCAAAGTGGGGGTTTTGTCTATTTTTTACAGCCTGTGCAACATATTAGGTTAAAGGACAACTGTCGGAAAAACATTGTTTGATTGAAAGATAAATCAAAAGTATCTCATTGAGCTCATATAACACATTCTTAGCCTTGGGGGATGGGAACAGTACAAAGCTATTCAATCTATGACGTTCCACCTATTTACCCAGAATACTCAGAGTAATAATGCACCTGTTCAGCTGTTTTATGTGCCAAAGGCTGTTTCTATGTTTTTTTTCATTACACAATAACAAATAGAGCAAGATATACAAACACAAGCAAAATAATACTAATGATTACTTCGAGACCAGTTATTAGATTGCAGCACAGAAAATTATTTATGCCTACAACCAGCCCATAATGCACTGGGGCCCTCGTACCTGTAGTGTACACAATAACATCAAATGCAGGCCCCAGTCAATCAGATTTTGAGTGACACAGTTCTGTAGGACCAATATCATTATTATGTCTACCACGACGAGCTAAAAAGAAACATGCATATGTGGTACACAGGTGGATGTTGGGCAGACTGGTAGGTCCCCCTATCACTTTTAAAATAAAACAAAATATTGGTAATTGTGAATGAAACTGGGCTGTCACTTTCTAGCAACTCTTTAGATTACTACCGTAGAATATTCATCACATATTAAGAGTTTTCTCCCCCCATCTTAAAAGTATATTATGAAAGGATCAATGCCACTTCGGAAACCAACTGGCCCAGTCGAGGTTACTTTGAGTTCCAATGTGCCACTTTGCACTCCCAGTACACTTCCTCCTGACTATATTCCTCACTGAATGAATGCATTACCCCATTGAAGATGACATCAGAAAAATGGGCATGGCCAAGAACCATATAGCACAGTGATGGCTAACCTTGGCACCGCAGATGTTTAAGTATGATGAGATGTGTAGTTCCCAAACATCTTCAGTGCCAGGATTAGCCACCACCAATATAACATTTTTAGGGAAACTGGCATACAAGCGCATTTCAGCTGGACCATGCTCTTTTTTATTTCCTGTATGTATAAACAGGTGATGTCACTAAATACTTGCCCAGTTGTAGCACTGTAAATATGTTGGTAGGTGTGTTACAAAACAATTAAAACTAATAAAACAAACAGTAGCAGACTTATTACTCCAGACTCCATGTGTGGGCACGGTCTGTAGAGGAGACCTCTACTCAAGCTTCCATCAGCAAACTTTGGTCTAGTAACATAATGGGCCATTACATCCTAAACCAAAAAGACTCATCAAGTAACAGTATCAAAGGAAGTCACAAACTTTTGGAAAGTCAGTTTCTGTCAACTAGGTTTCCCTTTTAAAGGTTGTGGACTAAGGCAGCTCTAATGCTCAAGTAACCTGTTAGCAACTACTACCCAGCATCATCTTAACTTGCATCCATGTCTCGCTTTACTTCAGCATTAAGTCTCTCATCTCCCTTCTTTCTTTTTCTTATGTAAACATTAGTTTCTCTCATCTAATCATGCCTTCACCGGTCTCATCTTAGCATGCCTTCATCGGTCTCATCTTAGCATCCCCTATATATTATCCTTCTCTCAGCGATCCTTCCCTTATATCATTATACCATTCTACTCTGCCCACTTTAAAGGGTTAACTTTGCTTACTTTTTCATCCAGGGCAAAAAAAAAAACAGCTGTAGTGATAGTCCATCAATATAATTACATCCAATTTAGAAAATTGTTTTAATTACAAAACATAACCACTATCCACAACAATTATTGTAACTGTTTATTTGTAAAGTATATGTAGCTAAATTCCATAAAATCTGTACAGATTTGGACAACATCAGCTTTCTACAATTCATCGCATGAAGTTATTGCACTAGAATAGATTATGGAGCAACAGAAAACCAATTCTGTTTTAAACATACTAGAAGGTAATGTTACATTTTACTGGGTAGGAAACGTATCCCTACGGTCTATATTCACAGAGTAAGGAAGGATTTGATACCAACCTAGTTAAGAAAGATGGGTTGTTTTTATACCACCCCATGGTGATAATTTCCTTTATTTAAATTATACAACTCCCCTACAATACTGAAAGACCTGTGGATTAAAAATAAACGTAATGAGTAACTGAATTAGTAAAAAATACCTTCTTTTTCTTCTGTAATCTTGTGCTTTTTTAAAATGACTAGCAGATAAATTATTAGTATTACAGCGATATTGGATGCCTCTGTATTGTTAAGTGGTTATATTTTTTTTTAAGATAAACACCGTTTTTAGATTTTTGTTGTTGTCAGTATGTTAGTTGTGAAGCCTTTTTGTTGAAGCATGGTCTTTCGGTCAGGGTACCCGCTGTCCGGAACATGTTGCTGTCATTTTTGAGGACAAGTTCCAATTCCTGGAAGTCTTGCAGTCTAGCGACATCCTTGTCCTTGGAAGGAAAATAGTAAAAATAAGTATGATTTGAAAATAGCTTGTTCAGATAAATCAATCCACTCTTCATGTTGTTAAAAAGCTTTCTCCCCTTTACAAACAGATAATGCAGGGTATAAGCTGGCTGTAATCTACATGCACCTAGCCAGTTGTTGATTAAAGTGACTTTGTCTTGTTTAGCATGATAAAGTCCGATTTTAATATACTATTACTCACATCCATATGTTTGCAGCTAACCTATCTAGTTCTAGATCATGGATCCTCCTTGTGGCCAACAATAGTTTAGCAGTTATATTACAATTAAACAAAGCACCTATTTCCATATTTGTTGATCATGAGGCATGTGCTGCAAGGAAGTGCATGTGTGCACATCTACCCTGACCCAGCATGCTGTGCAATTGGCTCCTGCGCAAAGCATGCTAGGTTCGATTGTCTATGTTGGCATGTCAGTTGAATGGGCTGGTGCACATCTGCTTTCTTGAAGCCTGTGCCACAGATCACTGCATCCATAAGGAGGTTCATAAATGTTATTTTAATATACCTGCTAAACTATTCATTTATTAGCCACATGGAGGATCCATGACCCCCTACCAGAATTAGCTAGGCCAATTAAAGAATAAAAGTTGAGCAACACCTGGTGAGATTTCTGTTGCTTACCACTACTTTCAGGCTATGCAAACTTGTGCATTGGCATTGGACACATGCATTTTAGAAATGGTAGCCCTGCCAAATTAAAGTTATAAAGCTCATGATGAAACATTTTCAATGAATCACAAAGGTGCTGGTTCAATTTTGTGCTACACTTTTGGGACATTTAGCAGTTTCCCTGTTACGTGTATATCTACACCCATCAGCGAACTGCAAATTAGACCACTAATTAGACCCCAGGACTTGCTTACCTGGGAAGCATCACTTGCTTCTGGCGTGGGGGGTTTGTTTTGGCCTCTGGCATCAGCATCTATGCTGCAATTTCCAGGCAATTGGGCAAACATGCTCCTGCTCAGAGTGCTAGCAAACATTCCACCCTGATGTCACGGAGATGGGTGGTCCTTGGAGTCAGTGATTAGGAGCACTTTTGGCTGTTGAGCCTTTTTGCATTTCCCTGCATGATGGGGTATGGACCTCTAAAAAGTCCTGTGCAGCTAAATAGTCTGTCTTCAGTAACCATATTTGCTGAAATGTCAGATGACCCTGATTATAAGATACACCCCCAAACTTTGGATATTCATTTAACTTAATTGGAGGTGAGAGTAGGTTCTTACCTTATTTAGAGTGTGCTTTGACATGGCGGGTGAGCTTATTTATGCTTTGGCCAATTCATATAACCAAAACCTCTCATTTATATTATGCTTATATATTTGTTGCCAACTTTATTATGGTGAGAAGCATAGACAGTTTTTGTTTTTTGAAGTATATATACACCTATGCACTCCCCCAACATGCCTTTTTTTCTTGAAATTAATTCCACGTTCTAAGAGCAGGGATATCATTTTGAATACCTCATCCACTGAGGACAGATGCTTCCGAAATTGGATTCATTTTTATTTTCCCTTCCCTGGGCCGAAGATGAGGACTCGAGGGTGTCGCGGATCATCGATGAACTTCAGGAACAGGTGTTTTGGCATGTTTCAGCTGATTCTGGTTTTGCCAGGTATTAAACTGATGTCTGAACTGCAGACATATTCGACGGCACATAGGGGCATATTGGGTAGCTCACAAATTGGTTCCTGATATGTCCCTAATGTGCCCCGAACCATTCCTGACTTCAGAGGCATCATTTCAGGCCTGAATGTCAGAGCATATTGAGTAGACCCTCTTGTCTTAAATTAGAGCAAATCCAGTATTTTGGTGTCACTTTGATTGGTGTCCCACAGTGAATTATATTCTCACTTGTCTTTTGATACATCCAGTTATTGAGCCATGCTTGTCCTCCTGAACTGTATGCCCTCTACCCCTCACTGTAACCTGACCTGAACCTGCACTGCCTGCCCATTGCTTGTTATTGGTCCTACCTTTCCTTATTATGGCTCTTGTGTTCATCATCATATGCTTTAGAAACGCTTATTTATTGCCAGTTCAGTTGTGTATGTTTGATATACGTGGTCATGAATTCTAATACTTTTGCTCTTGACAAATTAAATACTTCTACAGTTTTTGGGACAGATACACTTGCAATTCAGGCACTGACTATTTGGAACTGTGTTCATTGCATTATGACTAACCTTTGCGGCTGTGTTTGTAATTGTGATCTAGTTATTATCTAATGTACAGCCCTTTGTATCATGTGGTGCTTGTTATTTTATTCACCCTCTGCATATGAAGCATTATCAGATTGAAATTACAGTGTCCTTGGTTATGTAGTGTATACTGAAAAAGACTGTGATTCTAGCCTTTATATAAATGGCAATGAGAGCACAAACATAGTAGAAATGGCAAGTTTTGGCTAATTAAAATGACCTTTGAAGTGTGCTTCTCGCTGCACCATTCAAAAGATATCGATGTTTAAAAAAAAACATTGAAACGGAGGCTCCAATCGCACAGATTCTCCTTCTGCCAGATTAGTATTTGTTTTTGTTTAATTGCTCTTAAAGCTAGTTAATTTGTAAAGGTAAAATTAGAGATGAACGCTTTGTGCACTAGCTATGTTGATGGTACAGTAGACATTATATGGGTATGCGTCTACGTACCTTGCGAAGTATAGTGTTGGGTAATTTCCTTATTTTCTCCACTTGCTCTGGATGAACAGACAGTTCGTAGCAGCACACCCGAAGCAGTTCCCGATAGGTGAGCTCATCTCTGTCCATTTCAACTTCAATGAAATCATTGTCTGCAGGAGCAGTGACCTGAACTCGCACTTTAAGAACTAACTCTATACATAAAACAAACAAAAAAACACACTTCTGTAGATCAAGCACACAAGTCTCTGTGTATGACAACATGTTATATATCCATAATAACATCTATGTTAATTAGCAGGGGGTGTTATGAGCATCTCTTCGAGGTATGTTTGGCATGTCAGATACCATTCTGTTGTGTCTTACAGCACTGCAGCTCCCTAATCTGGCAGCCTGGAAATAGTTATCACTTTGAATTTATACTTATATTATTCTATCGCAGTCCAAAAAAAAATTGTGTTAACTTTTTGTGAAACATAAGTCTTATAAACAAGTCTTTACCAACCTGTCTTGGATCCCACTAGGTTGCTGGCATCTTTGGTTGATATGTTAATTGCATCCCCTGCCCTCCTGCTCAGTCACAGTAAGTGGTCTATTAAAATCGATGACCTCCCCTTAAGATCTGTCTTATAATAATTGCCAGCATGCAGCTGATTGGTTGATTAGTTGCTCATTTGTATACTTTTTAATCTACAGACAAGCTTGTGTAGTTTTGAATCTTTTGCTAAGCCGGACGATAAAACTCCAGCATTTGGAGTTTAAGTTCTTTAAATGTGCTCTTTTGTTAAGCTACACTTGCATACAAAAATGGCAGTCTCTTTAATTGTTACCTGCCCACAGCATACCATTTGAGACTATACTGTATTGATTAGCATAAAGTTGGTGTTGGCAGTCAAAGTGACTTAAAATTACAGGTACATGCAGGTTTACTGTCAGTTGTGCCTCTCAGGTGAGGCATAGTTGATTTGGATGTACAGCCAATTAGAGCAGGGGTTTGTAGTTTGTATATTGTCTGACTGTCTTTCTACAGCAAGGAGGGATCCTTGTTTTTACATGACATACATGTCAGTTTAACCGAATACTGGTGCCATTGGACATTTCTGCTATGCTTCTATACTTAAAGAACAAGTGAAAAAAAAAGTTTAGTGGCCCTTTAAATTGTTAAAAAAAAATATCAAAATGGTGGGTGGCTGAGCACACTAAACATTTTGCAAAAGTCAATATTTTGTACCCAAATGCTCTTTAACCCTCTCACTGACAAATGGGGTGAATAACACATTACAAAGCAGGTTTGTTTATGCAATTTATGCCATTTATATTGTTTTTGACCCATACCGACATGGGATCTCAAAGTACAATCACTGTATTACCATTAGTGGAAAAATTAGTGAAAGCAGATATTTCATCACGTAGTTTTAGGGGACATATTTGTAGATTAAAACCTTTAAACCTTAGATAGGGTGGAAAACATATAATTCCAATACAGTATAGGAGAAGGTCTAATAATGACTATTTCCTTGCATAATTCAGCACAGTTAACTTTAATGCTTTGAGTGACAGATGATTGCTGCCATTTGCATTACTCAGAGGGTTAACATTTTCCCTACTGACATCCCCTTATTAGGAACTCTGCAATAGACTAAAATAATGAACTTTAATTGATTGATGATCAAACCAGTGTTATGTTTGAAATGGATACCTAACACTGTAAGTCAGTGGTTCCCAAAACAGTCCTCACACCCCCAGCTCCTAACAGTCCAGGACCTAGGGATTCCACACTTGTGTTAAAAAAAACTAATAAAAACCTCTCACGTTTAGTTTGTTTATTTATTTAATAATATAAGTGGGTAATCCTTAACTTCTGGACTGGAGGAGGCACTGGAACCTGTGCAGTAAATGAACAGAACCAACAGTTAATTACCTTTCATGTTAGATGGGAAAGCTCCAGTAAAAAAAAATGGTTGGAATACTTGCATAGGTCCACTGTGAGCAGCGCTGTGCTGTAAATTAGCAGGGACAGAAGAGAACATATTCCTGCCCTGCGGTATCGAAGGTTGGCAGGCGGATCCATTCTGTACAGGAGAATGTGTACATTCTGACGGTGGCTGCACATCGCCGTTAAAGAATAGCGCCGGCAAACCGTCTTCTTTTTTTGATGAGGTAGAAATGTGTATATTTTCTATGCCATTTGTGACCAAAGGGAAATTAGTTGTGGATTTTGGGGCACATAATGAATTGCCATTTTCGCCATGAGATATTGCAGCATTAGTATCCTTGGCAGATGGTTCTCTGTTGAAAGTATATGGGAAAGGTGGATTTGCTAAATAATTTGGGACGAAGGGTAATTCAGACTCGGCTTTCACATCTTCTATTTCCAGATCTTCCACTATAAGAAAATAAAGCAAATACAACATTATTCTGTGTTATACTTGGGGAGATGTAAATACATTTTACCATGATAATATATAATTATCATTTAAAGAAAAAAAGAGAAGCCAAATCTGTATTAAAATGTTTTGTTCGCTCTACTGTTTTTGTTCCTAAAACTTTCACTTTTGCACAAAGTTTCACACAGCCCACTTTATTCAAACACTGCCTATACATTAACCCTCTCTATCACAAACTCCTTAATATGCACCCAACCTTCACTATCACATGCTAACCTTCCCTCACTATATAACAGCCTTCCCTTTGCGCTCCCTCACTGAACAGAGTAAACATACATTGATCATGTGTTGCTGACTTATTCACTTTCCAAGGTGACTTTCTATCATGTTGTGTTTTTAACAAAATCTGTATATAACAAATACATTTATGTTCTGGGGCAAAGTTATTTAAGTACAGCAATCACCATGGAAACCAATGGAATAAACCTGCTGACTACTCCCCTAAGGTTATTGATACAATTTTACATGATACAGGAAGAGTCAATAGTTCTAATTGCACAGAGGTTCAGTTTAAATGTATGTCTCAATGGTAGCAAACAAATGTGTCATGCAACGTGTAGAAAATACACTTGGTGTTATCTATAAAGGGGTTTCCTTTAGAAATGTATTGCACCTGCACCATAATTAATGTCTATCCCTATTTATAAAATGATTTCTAACAAAAAAAAGCCACAGTGCCAAAATAAAAATAAAAAAGTGATCAAATTGTTGTTTAAGAATTTTGTTGTGTTCTACGTATAAGTTACAAAATTGCACCTATTTTTGACCTCTTTACTGGACGTCAATTTTCTGCCAATCTTAACCTGGCTTTGTTGGCACTGAGCAAAAAGTCCCAATATAAGAATAACAATTTGCAGTATAGCTCTTTTAAGTATGAAACCCATTCTGTTTTATTCAAGTCACATAGGCTCTAGAGCAAAACACTAACTAAAGGAATCAGGATTAGATTTATGTATCTAATGTTTCCTTTAGGATTATTCATTTTAATCAAAGTTGCAAATAACAATGAAACTCTTCCATAATTTTGGATACAATTTATCAAAAACAAGCAATCATTCTGTTGTAGAGTACATTCAAATTTTACCTCCCAATACTTTCTTGATATCTTTCTTGGATGTCAGCTGTGCTGGATCTTCTCCTTTGTTTGTAAGAATGTATTTATCTGCTCCTAATTCTAACAAATAGGACACAACTTGGATGTGATTCCTTTTAGAAGCCCAGTGAAGGCAAGTCCTACAGAAAAAGTTGAATATTGTAAAAAAAAAAAAAAAAATGGAATATTCTTTACAACACATGAAATATTGTATATCTGTATGTGGATGCATATATAACCAAGAAATATTTTATAATGGGGAATGAATGTTAGACATTAAATTAAATACATCCATTGGTTTTACTGCCAAGGTTTCGAGATCAACTACTTCTATATAAACACATACACTGTGGAAGAAATGCATGTATAAAATATTTTTAAAAATGATTCAAACACATACACAATATAATAATTATATTAAACTTACCATCCGTTGATTTCATTCTGAGAATTAATATCCACCCCACTTTTTAAAAGTTTCTGTACCTCTTCCAAGTCCCCCAAAGCAGCAGCCTCCCTCAGCCTTTCTTCCATGTATAGATTTCTAAAGGTGTCATATAATTACTAAAACACTTGAGAATTCATCAAGCTGCAATAAAATAAATATATATATATAATTATGTAATCTTTTGTGCTTACTTAAATCTGCAAAAAGTGTACTTTCTGTTTAACTTTCAATGAAAAATGCTTGAGTTTGTATGTTCCATACATGTGTATGTATTTACGTAATGTAACTGAGAAAATGACAGTGTTTTGACAGAATATAATGTAAATTAACTGAGAATGTGATTGTACTCTGTGTGCAAAAACATAAAAGAAATGTCCTGTGTTGAATGTGTGTCTGATTTTCCAGGTAAATAATGTTTCAGTGAAGAATGAGATCAGGTTATTTCCAATAAAATAATAATTACCCAGCATTAAAATATAAGAATATGTGTATCATGAGCTCCTTAGGAGGGTAGTCTTGTAAAGGAATTAGTAGAAAAAATCAGGTTATTTCCACTCTATGCTCTCTTCATGCCCCTAAACAGTTTGCTGGGGGACAGTATTGCGCGTAGCACCCGGAACAGAATATTTTTGTTCCAGAGAAGAAACCTTCCCAGGCAATTTCCTGTAAGTCAATTGAATTCATTGCTAGGGTAGTATTAGGATACGACCAATGATTCCAGCTTTTGTCACGGAAGCTAATGTGGACTGCACGTTCTATGATCCAGCTATTTGGCTGGAAGATCATGAGCACAACAATAATATATATCACAGACCGCTGGGTATAGGGGTTAAACTGCAGAGATGCATCACACTGTAAACCTGCGATGTCATGTTTAAGATGTTCCTAAAAAATGTTAAAAATACATACAGCTTTTAAATAATTTTACACAGGGGTGAAAGTTTTAAAATTTATACCTACTACAGCACTTATAAAAGAAATGTAAAAAAAAAAAAAAAAAAGTGACATGATGGACAGTCTCGAGTACAGGGAACAAATTATATGAATATGAACAATACAATATAGCATACCTATCAACGCTCTTTTGTTAAAAGTTGACTTAATTTTTGTTGCTCAACGTTAGAGACCCCTTTAGATATTAATTCTCAGAATGAAATCAACAGATAATATAACATGATGTTTTGTATCTGTTACATTCGTTGTTTGAGCCATGTTTTTCTTTTTCTTTTTTTCGTGCAATGCTGAGTGTTTATGTAGTAGTCTGTCTAGAAACAATAAAATATTAGCATCCTAAAGTGAATCTGACTGACCTCATCAGCACCCCTTTGTTGTTCTGACTCTTGGTGCTCCAACTCATTATACTGAGAAACAATACACACTGTACATATAAAGATTTTTTTATTACACAAATTGTAAACCTTTTTAATGTCAAGTTTCCCTTTATATACTGATGAGCAGCACACAGTTTTCCCCGTCAAATTCCTCTGCCTCATCCCTAAAACATCACAACCCTAAAACTTCCTTGCCCCAAGCTCTAAATTTAAATCTTCGGCATCTAAGTAGATTAGGAAACGGAAGTATTTTATTGTGAAAAGTCTCATTACCGTTAAGAAATTTATATTACTTGAAAAAAGGGTGTCTCCATTTAAACAGAAAACCATTGCTATGCCTACAAAGCAAGAAACCCAGCACAAAGCAGAGGAAACAAAGGAAGAAAAAAAAGACAATAAATGAGCCCTTAGTGGTTGCAGTGAGAAAAATCCATTTTCGTTATGTATATTCTTTAGGGTATGTGCGTTCATTTACACTTACAAAATATAAATGTAACCCATTAACGTCCAAAGTCACTTTGGTTGTTTTGTCTTTAAGGACCAAACGGTGATTTCGTGTTCCCTGTCATGGACACAGAAGCATGTGCGCTGCAGGTGGTAAAAGATAAATAAAGACAATGACCCAATAGGTTGGAGAAAGGCCATGGTCATTTATTTACTAAATTTAAATAACCAAACAACTTGTTCTTTCAAACATTGACAAATACCAAAACCTTTTCTATTCCAAAAGTTATTATTAAGTAACAAACTGTTGGCATAACCATTACCCAGAGTATTAAACCATTACTTATCCCAGTAAAGCCCTGATAGCCTGAACTGTCCACTTTTCTAAATATCAAAGCTGCATTATTAGGGTAACTTACCTTATTACACACGACAAGATAGAAAAAGGGGGACTGTGGGTAGGACTGGCTCCTTTACGTAAGCCTGTCAAAGTGAGATGAGCTGAGAAGTACCTCAGCTATTTATATAAAACTAAACTGTTGCGTGCTATCCTAGAATGCTCCAATCACTGCCCTGAACTAACCTAGAATGCACAGACTGAGATTGACTATTTTCCCTCTAAAAAGAAATTCAGCCTAAACCCCTCCCCCACAGCTACATGTCACGTGAGGCTAATAGCGCTATCAGAGACCCAATACCGTTCCAAAGTTTTTTCCCCACTAACAGTGTACATGCCATTAAATCTTCATACTAGGTGCACTACATTTTTCACTTGTGCTTCTAATATAGAATTGCAAGTAAATGTAGTGCACCTAGTATGAGGACATACTGGCATGAACTTTTAGCAGTATCCTCCGACCGGCAGCTGCCATGATTCTGTTTTCTGGTTGGCGACTTTATCGCTCTGCTAGGGTCTCTCTGCAGCAGAGGTTCTGACAGACCACAGCCAGACGTCCCCAAAGTTTAATGGTGCATGGGAATTGTATGGTGCAAATATATTTATAAATAAAAGACAAACACAAGAAATATGTTGGAGAAAGGCCGTGATCTTTATTGAATAGGGGTAGGGGTTAGCTCTTAATAATCAAACTGTATATAACCACAAAAAACCATAGCATAACTTCTCTTAACATATACCAAATTTCTTACCACTCAGTTCTGCCCCGAAAACCTGAACTTCCACTTACTTACCAATATCCACCCCTCTGTCTAATTGACCAGAAGGGTGACTTATACCCCCCCCCCCCCCTTTAAAAGATCACAACAAAATATCAAAAACATTAAATGAAGGGAGGGAGGGTGGGGGCTTCTTCAGCTGGACAGCCGGCTGACTGGAATAGACTCCTGCACTTTTAATTTATATTGTAACAAACTAGAGCTCGCGCTGTGCTACAGCCAATCAGCTGTAAACTAACAGCGCGAGCCACCTAACTAAAAACTTAACCCTATCCTAACCTACCTAAGCCCCAACTATTCCCATGAGAGCAGACATGCTTATAGATGTCGGCTCTTACCATTATAGTTAATTTTATTTTTTTGAGGCATTGCGGGGAGAGAATTATTGGGATTTACTGCACATGTATGGCTGCTGTGCAGATCATGGACATTAGATATAAACGTCTTTCACGATTTCCCTTACATATATGCCCATTGCTTCCACCATTTATTCTCAATGGGTGGTTCTGAATACACAGCTATACACTAAGAATCAGCTACATTGAGCCAGGAGTTGAACATGCTATGTTTTTCTTTGTTGCTTTGAGTAGGCAAAAAATATTGGGCATGCTTTATGCATTATACTCCACTAAAATATTTCAGGTCAAAGTGAACATTTACAAGGACACTATAATAAACTGTATTATGTTCCTTTACAAGACATCTTTTTTTCAGCAGATGTAATACACAAAATTATAAAGAAAACATTATTTATGGACTTTCAAGTTCC
The DNA here is from genome assembly GCA_036172795.1 of Pelodytes ibericus. Classification (NCBI taxonomy): domain Eukaryota; kingdom Metazoa; phylum Chordata; class Amphibia; order Anura; family Pelodytidae; genus Pelodytes; species Pelodytes ibericus. Next base: position 125,690,229 of record CM069862.1, read on the forward strand.
TTTTATCTGGATCTTTTTCACTCTTGCTAAAACAAAAACAAGAGTCAGATTTGATTTCATAGTTCTCATCCTTTTTCACAAAGACCGACAGTTGGACTCATCCACTACATACACCGATAAGCCATAATATTATGACCACTGACAGGTGGCAGATACAGTGTAATGCTTTGGGCAATAGTCTGCTGGGAAACCTTGGGTCATGTTATTCATGTGGATGTTACTTTGACACGTACCATTTGCCTAAGCATTGTTGTAGATGATGTACACCATTTCATGGAAATGGTATTCCCTGATGGTATTAAACTGTTTAAGCAGGATAATGCACCCTGCCACAAAGCAAAAAATGGTTCAGGAATGGTTTGAGGAACATGAGTTCAATATGTTAAATTTGCATCCAAATTCCCCAGATCTCCATCCAATTGATCACCTGTTAGGTGTGCTGGACAAACAAGTCCGATCCATGGAGGCCCCACCCAGCTGACGCAAGCACCAAAACGTCACTTTTAGTTCCTGGCCACCGCTCACGATCGGTAGCCAGTAACACAATGGCAGAGACCTGAAAAGGGTCTTAATACACTCTGTGGGTCCTTGTCAAAAGATTGTGGTATCTCACATCGTCACAGAGGTGTGCCTGAACCCGGAAATTTGGACACAGCACGATTCGGTAATATGTATTCAGTGCTCGCTTTGAGCACTGGCACTAAAAGTGGCCTCATCTGACAGGTAGGATCTCGCTGCATGTCCCTGCGATGAGCTGTTAAACGCTGGACGTTCTATGCCATCCTAACGTCTTTTAGGACTGCTAAAAATAGGATGGCATGGAATGGCCTAGCGTCACGAAGGGGTTAAAGGTTCTGCTGCTTAGTGCCAGATACCACAGCACACCTTCAGTGGTGTAGTGGTGTCCATGCCTCGACGGGTCCCGGAGTTAAAAGGGGACCTTCACAATATTAGGCAGGTGGTCATAATGTTATGGCTGATTGGTGTTTAGCAGAAAGTGATAGAATGTGTGTCTTTGAATCAAATTAACAAATAATATGAGTAATACATACGCATATGACCGCAGCTAATCCCTGGCACTCCTCACAGTGCTTGAAAGCAAATAAATTTGTATTTATGGAGTAGTGCAGAATCATACATGTAAAGATATAAAAATATAACACAACTTGAGTGCAATATGTCTGATACATATGGTGACATATAAATATGTAGTTTATGCACTCACAAACTTGGGTGCAGAGTAAAGTCTTGAATCATTTTTTTTTACTTTGTTTTTTCTTTGGCCAGATATGACAGCAAGTCATTGCCAGCCACTGCACTTCCCTCCTCCGTGCAGGAGGGAAGTCTGCAGCACGGAGGAGACGCCCATGTGAGTACTGGGGAAGCGGGAGGAGGGTGGTGGTGTATTAATTAGTACTTTGGCTGTGGCATATTATGGGGCACTCTGGCTGTGGCATATTATGGGACACTGACTCTGGCTGTGGCATTATGGGGCACTCTGGCTGTGGCATATTATGGGGCATTGACTCTGGCTGTTGCATATTATGGGGCGCTGTGGTATATAATTTGGCACTCTGGCTGTGGCATATTAACTGGCACTCTGGCTGTGGTATATTATGGGGTACTCTGGCTGTGGCAGATTATGGGGCACACTGGCTGTGACATTTTATGGGGCACACTGGCTGTGGCATATTATGGGGCATTCTGGCTGTGGCAAATGGGGCACTCTGGTTGTGGTATATTATGTGGCACTCTGGCTGTGACATATTATGGGGCAATCTGGCTGTGACAATTTATTTGGCAATCTGGATGTGGTTAATTAATTGGCAGGCTAATAGTGGCATAATGGGAAAAATGGCTGTGGCATATTAATCGGCACTCTGGCTGTGGTATATTAATTGGTACTCTGGCTGTGGCAGGCTAATAATGGCATATTATGGGGCACTCTAGATGTGGCATGTTAAACAAGCCAAGTGCTGTGGGTACTGTATGGTGCTATGTTAAGTCCTTTTGGTGCAATGTGGGCGCATATATTTGCAGTCCACCTCAAGATTTTGAAAAGGCTGGAAATATTTACTTTTTTTTGTGGTCAGAAACGTAATATTACTTTTCTGAGTGGGTGGTGGATGCATGGAATAGAACAGTGAAGGAGTCTAAGCATGCATGGGATAAGCATAAGGCTATCCTAGATATAAGATAAGGCCAGGGACTAATGAAAGTATTACTTTACTGAGAGGGTAGTGGATGCATGGAATAGCTTTCCAGCAGAAGTGGTAGAGGTTAATACAGTGAAGGATTTTAAGCATGCATGGGATAAGCATAAGGCTATCCTAGATATAAGATAAGGCCAGGCACTAATGAAAGTATTACTTAACTGATAGGGTAGTAGTGAATGTTGGTGGGAACTTTGTGATATAATCTACACTGTGACAAGTGGGTGGCGTTAAATTATGCTAATTAAATGGAGTGGGCAGAGCTTTTGACAGTAAGTGTGGTCAATTGGAAGCTGAGCTGCAAAGTGTCCCAAGAATTTTTTTTCAAATGTTGGCAACTATGCTTCTGATAATCCATTTATTGGCTATAAAAAAAAAAAAGAAAAAGAAAACCACACAGGGTAGTATTGCAAAAACACCCATAGACTGAAGGTAAAGCCACTTATAGCTCAATGAGTGAACATAAACAGCATAAATCAGGGCTCGACAAACCCCATGCGCCAGGTCGCCATGGCGACCAGGAAATTAGACCTGGGGCCTGGGTGCCGTCAGCCTCATGGTCCCCTCGCCGCTGCCATCCGATATTTTTATTTTTGCGGAGCGCTAGGGGTAAAGCCTGTGCCATCCGCACAGACTGCAAGCTCTGCCTCCTCGTGCAACGCGTGTCTGAGTGCCAGGTGTCGTCACGTGACATCCTGGCACTCAGCAGGCAGATTGGCTGCAACACAAATGTCCCCCTCCCCTGCAGTGAGGTAAAGCAGAAGAAAACAAGAAAGACTGTGTGAGGTGGGTGTGTGTTTGTATATATGTGTATATATAAAGTAGGTGTGTGTGAGGTGTTTGTATATATGGGTATATGTAAAGTAGGTGTGTGAGGTGTTTGTATGTATGGGTATATGTAATGTAGGTGTGTGAGGTGTTTGGATATATGGGTATATGTAAAGTAGGTGTGTGTGAGGTGTTTGTATATATGGGTATATGTAAAGTAGGTGTGTGAGGTGTTTGTATATATGGGTATATGTAAAGTAGGTGTCTGAGGTGTTTGTATATATGTGTATATGTAAAGTAGGTGTGTGTGAGGTGTTTGTATATATGTGTATATGTAAAGTAGGAGTGTGTGAGATGTTTGTATATATGTGTATATGTAAAGTAGGCGTTTGTGTTTATGAATTGCGTGTATGCTTGCGTGATTGTCTGGCTCCTAAATTATTTTGCTGGCTCCTAAAATCTAATTAAATTTGTCAAGCCCTGGCATACATAAAAACCAAGTATCTGTAGGTGGTAGCATGCGATAAAATAGGCTTCTACGCGTTTTGTTGGTCTGCATTACCAACTTCCTCAAGAGAACTTTAACATTTATAGATCCCCCCTTCAGTCCCGCTATTCCGTCAATTTCCATATCTCGTCGGTTCCTGTGTATGACAACTTCTGGCATGTTGAAACCGTAAGTCTGCTTGTGTTCCCCCATGTTTTCCATATATGCGCCAAGCCAGTGGATATTTCTTGTGAATAAACGCACCTACAGATATCTGGTTTTTATATATGCTGTTTAGGGAATCTTTATGAGACTTGTTTACAGCAAAGAATCAGGCAAACTCTTCATATTATTTTTGGATCAAAGATAAATTTATCCAAAAAATTTTTATAATGAAAACACACTATTACATTTGATATCTATATTGCTCCAGAAACTATGTCACCATAAACTTGACAATGCTAAAACACATAATTTGATAGCTGTAGGCAAGTCTGAGACCGCCTCTTTAAGAGCCAAGATGTGACTGCCAACATGCTGTATCAGCAGCATCGGGCAGTTTACCAGTGTACACTCGCCGACTGGGCGGGGCAAAACCGGACTGCACAGTGTTTACTCGCTGCTGGGCGGGGCAGTCCTGTGACCACGAGATTGCGGTGCATTCTGGGCAGCGCGCTGGTTTCCTACGCCATTTTGTTTGACTGAGGCGTTGCGACTGGCTGTGTGAGGCCAACTGGATTCTTCAGCATGTTGTCGGCGGCCCAACTGTTGGATGAGTTGATGGGGAGAGACCGGAACCTTGCTCCCGATGAAAAGAGGTGCAACGTCCGATGGGATGACGATACGGTGAGCTCAATGGCATGGCGGCCTCAAGGCCTGCGGCCGGGTTATCAACAGGGCCCATTTATATAGTGGGTGATCTTTATATTGGCTTCATGGCAGAAAAAAAGTTTAATGTGCCATGTACACACCATTGAAATGGGTAATGTGCTCACTCCCAAAGGGATATGGGTCGATGCGCTTTCCCTTCCTCACTGCGTAGAAAAGGTCAGTGCCTCAATTCCACGGCAGCATAATGTTTAATGTGCCCCCCCCCCCCCCCCCCCGTTTCAAGTCCGGTGAAAGGTTAATATGCTGCCACCACTTTTCTACGGCAGGATAAAGGTCATTGCGCGATCTCGCTATCCCCTTTTAAACAGCAGTACAGAATATTTAACACACTCCATTACCCCCTTTTTTTTTTTTTTTTTTTTTTTTTACTATACATGGCAATAGTTAATGTATACCTTTTCTACAGCAGGGTAAAAGTTAATCTAACATGGCAGTATAATGGTCAATGAGCTCCCACTTGCGTGGCAGGGTAAAGGGTCCTTGTACACCCCATTTCCACGGCAGGGTAAGCATCAATGGGGGTTATTAATAAGTAAGTTCTGGGGAAAAGTCCTAAAAGTGGAGCAATCAAAAAGGACAGACTTTTAGAACTTTGCTTTAGAACCAATTTTTTTTATTTTTTATAAATAACCTCTAAGGTATACCCCTTTGCACAGCAGCGTAATGGTCAATGTATAACCTTTAACATGGCATAGTATGGTTTGGTGTTGTACAAAGTAAGTACTTTGAGTAAGAGTTCACTTTCATGGCAGTGAATGTGCTTTATATTTTATTGCAGCTCTGTACTCTGATGTATAAAAGGCTACTTTTAGTCTGATTGTCTGTCCTCTATAGAGAAAGAGGGTTGCTAAAGCCTTTATTCATGAAATAGTAAATTGACAAGGGAATTACAAACATAAGGCCAAAGTAGAAGTTGGGGGAAAAAAATCTATAATTCAGGTATATTTGAGAATTTTTTCAACTTATCTACTTTGGCTTTCAATTTGAAGATCATTGTTTCAGGAATAAAGCCCTAAGGGTTTAAAGTCTGTTAAAGGGCAAGGGCCTTTCGAGTCGGAGCACATTGTCTGTTGCTTAGTGACTGTATCTATGTAATTGACTACAAGCATTAAGGCCAACCCTGAACATTCCACATATGACCTGATGTATGCGGGTCTACAGCTGTGAAATAAATGTATATTGTATATTTTCACAGAAACTCATTTCAACTGGCAGTATATAGTGGGTAATCGAAAAGGATTGGGAAAGACTGGAGAACCATCAAATCACAATGACTGTAGGATAAAGGTTAGAAAAGATACACTTAATGGAACCCTTTCTTGCAAATGCCTGCTCTCACTGTGTACTGGGTCTGTCACAAGTGAGTGGGATGTTTTAAATGTATCTCTCACCCCTCAAGCTTTGCAAGTAGCAACTCAAGGGAGCAGATATATGTAGAATGAAGCAGGCTTGCAGCTCCCTTGTGACCCGTGATCATATATGAAAAGTGATCAGATGGGAGTAGGCCAGTTGTTAAATGCCTGTTTATAATTTTTTGCCGATATCAGAAGAAACTTTTAGCTGATGGTCATTATACGAACTGGTAGTGAGAAGCAGGTGAAGTGACTGATGTGAACTACAAAGAAAGCATTGTCTGCAACAGCCATACTGTATATACTGATGGGAGCTGTTCTATGCCATCTGTATTTAGCTAACCTATATTACTTGGAGCTACACTGCATTATGACTCGGTGAACTTAACAGTAATGTTCTGTTTTTGTTTTTATGCAGGTGTGTAAATACTATCTTTGTGAGTTTTGTCCTGCTGAATTATTTACCAACACACGATCTGATCTAGGTAAGTAAAACAAATGTGTTTTGAACTTTATTTCCTTTGAGACCACTCTTTTGGTCATGAATTTTATCCACTTAAAGCCCATGGATTTTTTAAAAACGATTTTATAAAACTTTTATTAGTTTTTCTGAAAGTCTCAAATATAAAAATGTATCACTTACAAACAGGTATGAATTAAATCCATATTCAATGACCTATATTGATTTTTGACCCGAACCCAAAATGTAACCCTAACACTAAATTTAACCCCAACTCTAATCCTTATTATATCCCTTAATATTTTTTAACTTTAATTAAATTTTAACCCTATCCCTTATGCTAAAAAATATTTAATTTTAACCCTATATGCTAATATAGCTAAATAACCTGTTTTTAATTAATTAAATATGTATTTAATTTTTTTTCCATTGCAATGCTACTAAATTACCACTAGGGGCAGTCAAGTAGCATATTCAGAGCGACGGAAGTGAAGTTAATATGGCTCCCCACGATCGCTCCGTGGGGCGATCGTGGGGGTCCCAAAATAGAGATTTCGGTGCTGGCTATTGCCTCGATGTCGAGGCAATAGACCAGCACTGTTAAAGCGGTTTTCCCGATAGATGATCGCGAAAACCGCTTCATTGACTGCAGGATGTGCCAGGCACGTCCTTTGTCTTTAAGGGAGTTTCTCCCAGGACGTGCCTGGCACGTCCTTTGTCGGCAAGGGGTTAAACCAGAGGGATCCAATCTTTTTATAGAAATCTTGCAAATGAATATTACACAAATATTTGTAAGCTTGATATAGCATTTGAGACTTTGTCTGGCCAATATTGTTTCCTTCAGTACCTTGCCAGACATATTTAAAAAAGAAAGCAGTATTTTAATACAAATACATTATAGAATGCTTATATGTCTCTGGAAGCCAAGTATGGAAAAGAAAGGTCTGCATCGCTAACTCATGCCTAATATTTCCACAGCACAAATAAGAGAATTTTCTTTTGTATTGAGCATGATTTTTGCAGTCCCACCAGATGTGTAACTGGGTACATCCATTTATCAAGAATCACCAGCACATATTTGGCGAGTTGGTGCCTGCCTTACTGCGAATTCTGCGCAATGTACCAGCTATTAGTGTACTTGTAGTACTGTTCCTGCAAGTTAATGCAGTGCACTGCCTTTCTTGTATTTTGCCAAGATTGATACCAAAACATTAAATCCCCACGATGGAGAAGAATCCCGGGCTCCTGCAGCTGGCAAATTTGAGTGAGGAGTGTTACCTTGCCACTGAGAACTTTTAAAAAGTTCTCAGTGGCAGACCAGATTCAGATAACTGCCTCGATTACAAGACAGATTCCCGAACCTCAAAACTCAAGAAGCACTACCCACAGTAGCACATTGCTATCTTTAATGTATGTTGAATTATCTTGTTATCCCATCTCTTGCTCTGATTTATGACCATCTTGTGTTTGTGTAACTGTAATGTATTAGGTGATGGGCCTATTCTGTATGTATAACCACTATTTTGTTTCTGTGTTTTCTAGGTCCGTGTGAAAAAATTCATGATGAGAATCTCCGTAAACAGTAAGTGTTGCTGTACGAGTTTAACTTTAAATTATGCAGTTAATTGTATTATTGCCGCTATCAGTGCTTAACTGTTATATACCTTTTAATATGAGTTAACAAAAGTCTGTCTGAGAAAGAGAGGATATATTGAGGTGCCTACGTCAGTATAAGGTGGCACACATTTCTGACTTATTATTATTATTATTAAAATGGGTGACCTAAAAATGTGTTTTTACAAGTACAGCATTATGTGTAAAATGCCAGATGCTGGGAGGATGAAATGGTGTTTGCAGGTGTTGTGTAGGCTACAGTTAAAGGAATTTCTGTATGTTGGAATTAAACTGCTTTATTGTAACTTAAAAAAAAAAACTTTTTTTTTTTTTTTTTTACATTTTTCTCACCCAGGTATGAAAAGAGTTCACGCTACCTGAAAGTTGGTTATGAAAGAGACTTCCTGCGTTATTTACAAAGCTTACTTGCTGAGGTTGAGCGGCGGATTCGAAGGGGCCATGCACGACTAGCTCTGTCACAGAATCAGCAGGCTTCTGGCGTAAGTTATTTTATGCTTTTATAAATTCGAGATCTAAAGATATTTTTAATAGGATCTTATAATTGGGCCAAGAAGATCCTTCTATTTTTTTTTTTTTCTCAGAGTATAATTATTCTTCAATTTTATTTAACAGTCTGTCGGGCCTACTGGAAAAAATGAGGAGAAAATTCTAGTATTAACTGATAAGATTGATGTATTACTGCAGCATGTAAGTATTTGTTAAACCCATGTATTTTCTTTTTCAACTTTAATCACAATCGGGATTCACAATTGTGAAGTACTATAGCTATTGGGCTAATATAAATCATAAAACTGGAACTGCATGAATGTGGTATTTCCTCACAAATAACTTGTGATTTCATATCCTATTTACCTCTTGCCACTGAAATTTACAGCAAGTAGTCCTACTATCTTGTCATCAAGCTCTCTTTGATACTTTGAATGGAACAGTTGACTTGCTGACGTTTTTTTATATTTTTTTTTAATTCCAGTTCAATAAAATCTATGCAATGAAGTTTTGTAGAAAGTGAAAGATCTAGACACAAGCAACTTTAAGTCAATAAATTATTTTTCTGTTTTGTTAATAGATTGAGGAGCTGGGTACAGAAGGAAAGGTTGAGGAGGCTCAGGGAATGATGAAACTCGTTGAACAGTTAAAAGAAGAACGAGAGTTGCTCAAGTCTACAACATCGGTAAGTTGTGTAGATTCCAGTTTACATTCAGCCGCACTGTATGGAATTCTTATATTGTACCTTTAGTTTGTATGGCAATTAGGCAACCATTTTTATTAATTTGGAACCTGATACTGCTCGTGAATGCATATAATGTGAGGCTTTTGTCATTGATATCCAATATTTCTCTGCCCCCAGACAATAGAGAGCTTTGCAGCCCAGGAGAAGCAGATGGAGGTTTGTGAAGTTTGTGGTGCCTTTTTAATTGTTGGAGATGCTCAGTCCCGAGTAGACGACCACCTTATGGGGAAACAGCACATGGGTTATGCCAAGATCAAGAGTACTGTTGAAGAACTAAAGGTATGTTTACAAGCAAAACTCCAGAACACCCAAAAAATAAAATTAAAATAACGGTATCTTATAAAGCACTTCTTATGGCGATAAACTTATATTGTGTGGGTACATTAAATGAGAAAAAGGAAAATTACAACTACAGAAATTTATAAATACCCTATCATTAAGCTATATTAACACAATGTATAGCTTATTTTCAATAATCTTCCCTTTTACATTCACAGTAAAAACATTGTTTTGGTAATACGGTCTCTTTAAACTTGAAGTTGCCATAGCCTTTCTCATTTTCTAATTTACCTAAATAATTTGTTTTGTACTGTTACATATTTTTATTGCTGATAAAATATAGAATTTCAATTTATTAAACTGACAGTTGGCCTAAACATTGCTTATACTGTGAACGCAGAGGATAAAAAAATGTTGAAAATCATTATCTATACTTTCTGTTGGAAACATTGCAAGGAAATTAATAAAACAAATGTGGTGTCTCCTGTCTGACATCACCTTGTGACTTGATATGCGTATGAATGATTCTCAGTAGGAAATGTTTGCATTTCAAGCCACAATGTAGTGAGCAGGACACATCACACTGATCCATTTTAGTCATCTAGTCCAACAATTGTGATGGTTCTCTTGACAAGATCTTTCTTGATTAAACATACTGTTCTTTTTCCACTGTAAAAAACAAAAATATTGAGACAGTGAACTAGTCATTTATACTTTTTATGTATACCTTCCTATGTTTGTTTGCAACTTTACTATTTGTTTTTCATCTGTGTATTTGAGAAATGTTTTATTACTTTTAGTAACTGAACAATTTTCACTTTTGCGTCATTTTTTTTTTTTTTAAGCAAACTTTATTTTTGCCTATTATCTCTAGACCTTGCAGAACCAGTTGTTTTACAGTCCCGTTCACTCATTAAAGTCTCCTATGATCACTTTGTTTGTAACAGTGACTGCACTTTTTTGTACATCCTATCACTTTCAGGCTAATATTTCTGGTGCATATCTGTCCTTTTAAAAACAAAAACATTTGTTTCACACTATAGGTACTGTGACAACCCAGAAGAGTGTTTCTGGTGGACACTTTGAAAATTTCTGACCTTTCTGTATTATACATTGGTGCATACTGTTACAACATCACTATTGGCACCGTTTCTGTGATTTGACAACTTGTATACATAACCCTCAGTTTATTTTGATTTAACTTTGACCTAATTGTACTTTTTTTTTTTTAAAGGAGAAATTGCGTAAAAAAACCGAAGAACCGGACGATAAGTTAAAAAAAGAAAAGGATGAAAAAGAACGCGAAAAAGAGAAGGAACGTGAGAAAGAAGAGAAGGAAAAGAAAAGACGCAGAGAGGAGGAAGAAAAGGAAAAGGAGCGACATCGTGAAAGAGAAAAACGTAAAAGGAGTCGGTCCCGCAGCAGAAATTCAAGTCGAACATCAGACAGGCGGGGAAGCCGATCGCGAGATCACAAGAGGTCACGGAGCAGGGATAGGCGGCGAAGCAGGTAAATTAGGATTTAGTACTTGCCATCAGGCAAGGCAAGGATGGCTGTAATTTGTTGTTTTGCTAATTTTATAGATTATTTTAAATTTTGTCCTGTTTTCATTGGATATTTAAAAACTCTGCAAATCTTCAGATATATATTTTGCAGTATTGTTGTAGTCAATATCTATGTTGGGGCCTTTCTCCTCTTGGAAAATGTTATTGAAAACGATATGAGATGGTTTGGACACTGCCGACATTTAATAAGCATGCATATTCCAGAGAAACAGCATCTTGGAAGATAAAGATTTTCTACTAGGCCACAATTTTAATTGCTTTATCTTGTTAGCCCGAACTCCACGTTATAGATCATGTGATATAGTTTTGCCTATGGGGAATGAGATTATGGGCTATAAGTTTCCTATTTGAAGACCACACTAAAATAAAATTACAACTTTTGACTTTAGTGCACGTTTAAATTCCAAAATTTCCAAACCTAAATGTTCAATATTGTAGATTTCATTTTCTCAGAACACTTAAGCTCTCCACAAGGTGGCACCAAGATTTGTTTCTACCAAGAAATTACCAAAGACTTTTTAGGACAGGGGTAGCTAACATGGCTGGCAAAATTAGCAAGGAATGAAATTTAAATTGAAAAATTAGACACTATACTCAAAACAAGAGGTAAGGGAATGAGAAAACCAATCATCGTGCCCACTGTATACTGGCAGCCCACAGATAAATGCAGGCAACTTGGACTGTTATAATCAACAGAAGGCAAAATATTTCCAGTGGTGCACAGTACTTAGACGCTGCACAAAACAAACGTATAAACAAAATACTAGTGCAATGTGTGCAAATCAGCAATTCATAGTGCTTCAGTGATACTGTTCAGTGCAATATTATACACAAATGTGCAAAGACACTTTGTGGACAATCGCTATTATGACCTACTATGTTAATACAATACACACAAGTGCACTTATATTCCGTGTACCATACACTACGCGTAGTACTGAAAAAACCTCTTGCATAAGTATATGGGATCCGGATAGTATTCTATAGCCTGTAAACCTAAAAGATAAAACAACCTAGTACAAAAAGTCTAGTTATTCATAAAAGGAATAAAAAGCCAACTGCATTGAGACACACTCACAAGATAATCTCCTCAAAACCCAGGGGCAAAATGATCCGACATGGGGGCATACTTTCACCTAACGATCCTCCACACAAATTCCCAGAGATTGCTGCACTGCACAAAGTTGACTCCACAGAACTCTATCTGAAGATCATTAACATTTCAATTTACACAACTCACAAAACAAGTTTCTTCCACACTTTGTGTATCACTGAAACAATATGGTTCCGTGTGTGACGTGACAGATTGGGTGTGGTGGCTCAAAGTGTCCAAAAAAACTGAGAAGCATTGTACAGACTTCCTCAGAAAACCAATTTCAAGCTTCTCACTTGATGCTATGCATTTTCTACAAAGCATTTCAATTCAAAATCAATGTTAATTCCATGTGGGATTAATGTCTTACTGTGATATCTGTCAAAGCAGATATTTTCCAATTCAAAGAAGTTTTCTTTGGAAACCGTGGTCGCAACTAATGTTGGAGGTCCACAGAGACCGTTGCAAAAAAATGGATTAGCCTTTGAGTTGAATGAGTGGCATTTCGCCAATTTAGAGAGACCCAGCCTATAACTTAAAATGTTTTATTGTTCATAGCAGGAGTAGAGAACGCCAAAGAAGCCGAAGTCACAACAGAAGTGAACGAACGGATCGAAAGCATAGATCACGCAGCAGGGATAAAAAAAGATCAAAAAGTCGAGAACGCAGATCATACAAACATAAAAGCAAAGAGAGAGAGCGTGAAAGGAAATCAAAGGAAAAAGGTATGTATATTTTTCATGTTGTCTTTGAATTTTTCTGACCAGTGGGGTCAGTAGGATAGGGAGAATTTGGAGCAATTGAACAACAGGGGTGAGAATCCTGTGAGAAATGAATGGTGTGAAGGCTGTGATCAAGTTGTGGGTGAGAGAAAATGAGAGGGGTGGTGGAAAGCTGGCAAGTCTTTGCACTCTGTAGGACATGGATTATGGTAGTTGTCCTTTTCAGCCAAATGTTTAACTGGCTGAGGTGCTGCTGTAGTATCAGATTTGCTGCCAAATTGCAGTCTAAATTTGTGCGTCATAGCTAATCCTTATCACCCAGCTGTTCTGCACTAGTGTTCTCCTGGTGTGTGTGTGTGTCTGTATATATGTATTTTGTGAATGCATGTATGAAATCCTTGTTCTTAGTTAGCATGGTCCTCTTGGGCGAAAACGTGCAGTCATTTGAATTGTCTTAAATCCAGGTACTTTATTTTTGTGCTTCACCCCGGATACAGCAGAAAATGAAAGTAACCATACTATAATATAAACCTTTGTAAACATAAACCTAGCTCGTCTGAGCACTTACTAACATAAACTTCCCTATCTGTCAAGGGTTAAACTATAAGAAAATAATACAGGTTTCACCAACCTGTGCCTTGTCAGCCTTCTGCACTCTGGTTCTCAGGCAGTCTGTTGTTTTTCAGCCCTTCAAGAGAGAAACAAACAAAACCTCTCTTTACCTGCCTAGCAGGGAGGGGTTTATTCCTACTGCTGCAGCTGATTACCTGCAGCTGAGCAGTGTATTTGGAGACAGTCCAAAACCCTGACATGGACCTATGTCTCCCACGAAAACAATAAACAGCGGAGTGGAGCACTGGCCCACCCTGCTCTCCAAATGCTCCACCCTAGGGGCCCATAACTAAACAGTAGTTTAAGTCAATACACACATTACACATACTTCCCCTGGGGTTAAATTTCATATGCCTCTCTGAGCATATTTTATGGGAAATATACACTCCCTCACAAACCACCCCATTCACCTTATCACTATATAATATCACTATATTTATATATATATATATATATATATATATATATATATATAATTTATTTTATTTTTTGGCTTAAGTTCAGTGTACACATTTGATGTCCACCTATTATGTTGCTGACCATCTCTATTCTCTGAACTGCAGAAAAGCGAAGCTCAGATGATAAAAAGAGTAAAGAATCCAGTAGTCGGGAAAAGCACAGTGAATCTGGAAAATCTGAATCTAAGGAACTGGCCACACAAATCGAGGTCAATGGGGCCAGTGAAGGCATAAAATCTGAAGGTGACACTCAGTCCAATTAAAACTGATTTGACCTCTGATCAGTCTGAGGTAAGTGTAAGATTTCTCCTTTTGCTAGGTCTTTTTGATAGATTGTAACCGTGCAGCGTAAGTATGCACAGATGAAGATTGAGCAAATTTAGAAGACAGAACAGCTTCCAATGAAAGCAAGCACGCTAGTCCTGCAAAATATGTGGAGGTATACAGTTTTCTTCTAGCTTTTTTTTTTTTCATTTCTAATATACATAGTTGACGCGTTCATCCAACCTTTTCTTCCCCTGTCTTTTCACCTCAAAGTGTCTACTGGAAACATACGCCATTAATTTTTCTTTAAAAGCACCCAAAAATGTCCAGCGTTGCTTGATAACTTGTCATAATCTATAACTGTAAAGCCCATATTGTATGCAAGTCCAGATTGGTTCATTGGCAGTACCATTCATAATTTACTGACTGCACTACTTTAATGGCACATTGCAGATCAGGCTTTTTTTTTTTATTTTTATACACCTACATTTATAGCTTATTGAAGTACCGCTGTTTCTTTGTGAAGGATGTTTGGAGTCTGTTGCTTCATTACCTTGCATTTTAATGCAGTTTTGTTCTGTAACTGGAGAACCAGTAGCATTCGATTGCTGGAAGTGTAGGGTTTATGAATAGATGCAGCTGTCTGCCATACCTCACTCTGCGTTGGTGTTGTAAGCGGCCCATGAAAAATCCAAATTAAAAATCAAGGATTCACACAAAACTAAGCAGGTACTCATGCCAGGTACTCCTTTCTCTACCAAAATCCATGTTTGAATGATGTTACCTGTAAACAATATACGCTTTTGTGTATTTTACATGTCTTTGTCTACGTAAGAGCCACACCGAGTGGTCTTTAATTTTGTTTTCATGTTTGTTTTTGTTTTTATATACTAGGATTCTTACGATTACCTTTTAACAGTTTGAAATTTTCTTTCGACTGTGTGTAGGGATGAAGTGCTGCCCAGTGTTAAATTTCAATAAAGCTATTAAATTCAATGTACTCTCGATATTTACCATCATGTTACATTCAGTGCAAGCATTTACGAGGTATGTGTTTAATTTTTCCTACTAAGTAGGAGAATTTCCTCACAGATTATTGTAGTTCATATTGCTGACCATTAGACAAAAAAAATATTTTTGGGTATTTGTGGATGACAGTTCATACTGTTTCACAAATCCCTTATTTGGCATAGTTAACCCTGTGTTGCATGAAAACAGTAGAGGATGGGGACAAGTAAGTGTATATTACCCTTTTGTGAATTCTTCGTCCATGGTCTTGCTGTTAATTATTTTTTTTTCTTCACATTTTGCATTGTAGGACTGACTTATCAAGACTCGAGTGACCCACGGCATCTTAATTGAAGATCTCCTTTAAATGAGGTGACAGAAACCTGTTATGAAAATAAAAGCTCAGTTTAGAATTGGTTTTAATCAATTTAAGATGAGAACGGATGTAAAATTTCTATAGTGATGACCTAGTGCAATTGCCAAATTGAAATGTGCATTTTGGCTTTGACCTTTTAAGCCGTTCTTTAAAGCAACATTACATAGACACTTGGCTTGCACACTTTAAAATACCAGCTTTTCCGGACTTGGAAACACAAAAGAATTATGTTTGTGAACCATGTTAATTTTTTTTTTTTTTTTTTTACAAGTAGTTAGATCCGATAATATAAATAAAAGCATCATTTCTGTTTTGTAAATGTGCTTTGTCATTTGGCTTGGTATTAAATGCTTTTTCAAATAAACTTGTTTCAACAAGTTATTTATTGTGTATTCTGTTTATGATTTGGAAAGGGAAAGCAGCACATAAATCAGCTACCTACTCTAAGCTGAATTGCAAACAAAATGACATAAGACAACTCTATACTGGCTGAGGACTTGCAAGATTTAAGCTGACAGTGGCTGAAAAAACGAAAGTGCCTGGTTTGGTCTACAATTATCTTAAATCATGTGAACCAAATTTTCTCTCATGCAAATGTTTTCCAATTACTGATTATTCATTTCCGACTTTTGATAAACTATCCAATGGATTTGTCCTTTAAGCCCAGGGTAAGGTGGAAATATGTTGAGGCTTTTGTTTGGGGAAGCCTTTAAAATTGGCGCATACTCCATTAGAACCTTAGGGGGTTGAGCAGTAAAGTGATGGCAGTTAGTTAAACTCTTTAGCCATTTAGTGACAGAGTTCTATGCTGCATGTGATGTGCCTTGAAGAACAGAATTCCATAATTTTTGTAACTGTTTTATCATACGTTTGTTTGATTTTTCTTTCTTTGTGTTCAGTCCACCAGCACAAATTATATATATATTTTTTTAAGGACAGATGGGGCTTTCTTTTGATACCTTAATTTTCATCATATGATATAATTTACAATGAAAAAAATGACAACATATGATGATGAAAGCACTCTGAGGCTGCTTCGGATCCGACGCAGCTTCTGAGACTGAGTGCCGGCATGTAGCGTTGCGCTAAGGCGTGCACGTTTCTTTAAACTTAAGCATTGTATCTATACGTTCCTCTTGGACCATTCTTTGCAGGACGTTTGTATATGTCCAAATGGGTTAAGCGATTTAATTGTTAACATAGGCTTTTTTAACATTTTAAAACCATTTGACTAGTAGTTGTAACTAAATCAATGCATCACCCAAATTTTTTTGCTTCATAGGAATCCTGAATTTTCTATAAGTGTATTTGAGCTGGTTCCGCCAATTCCTATATATCTGTTGCCATCCCCCAAGCAGCTGTAGGTTTTAACAGTAGATGGTTATTTATATATTGATTTAAAGCACCAAACCACAAAATGATAAAATATACAATGAATATGCTTAAAGGGACACTACCACTTACATAAACTCTAACTAGGTAACCTGGTCATTTAAAACAAACGCATATATAAATCATATGCCACTTTTTTTTTATGACTTAATTAATTGCATATAAAAGGAAAAATAAAATTAGGTGTATATCTCCTGGCTCCATTTTGTGAATATTTCCCACAATGCAACATAGTCAAAAATCTGCCAGGTAGTCTCACTTTACAACTGTGGCCATGCTCTCTTACTGGCTCCTGTGTATCATAGTGGGCAGGACTAGGTGGCTGTGTACAATGTTTTTTGGGAGTGTGCCTTTAAATAGGGAAATGTGCTGGCTCTGGAGTAAAATGACAAGCCTAGAAATTTGAGATTTAAACCCAGCCTCACTCATTGTTACTCTGCATTTGCAAGTCTTGCTTGCAGTTTCTTTTTTTTCTAATCCTGTAGATTATCATTTTACCACTTTATACCCATTACTCTTTCTGGGATGTTACATTTCTGCTAACTTCGTAGAATGCTTTTTGGACAGACCTGTATAGATTTTGTATGAACTTTAACTGCTGGTGTAGAGTAGGTCCATCTTGCAAAGCTTTTCTGATGGTCATCTGGGTGACCCCCAATAAAGTGGTTTGCTGTCTGACTGGGGGAAAGTAACACAATAGATCAATACCTCCAATTAACTGCATTAGGTAATTCCCTTCCTTTTTTGGTGGCACATAAAGGCATTTTACCTCATTGTGCTCGAAGTCCTCCCTGACCCTTCAGGCTATCTGGTGTCTGCTGCAGCCTGCATTAATGTTTGTTTTCCTCCCTGGCAAATTTTCCAGCTTCCTTCCTTTTTTCTTTTTTTTTTTTTTTCTTTTTCTTTTGCGCTTTCAGTCATTATACTGCTTGGCACTTCTGCTTGCTCCCACTTCATTTCCACTGGCTCACGTTGCTTCTGTCTGAGAACCTATGAAAAGACTTGCAGCATTTGGTGTGTGTTATATTTTTTTACTGGATCAGTCATCATGTATGCTATTATGTACCCGATACGCAGCCTGAAGTAGACCAGCATATAGAGCCACTGGTGGTGGTGGTTTATTTAAAAATAACTTTTTTTCTTTTTAGTGTAAATGAGACAATAGTTCATCTGTGTAACTGAACGGGGATTACTTATAATGGGTGAACCAATTAGACTGGATAAAAGCCTTGCGCAGAGGTGAAACGTGGGTTTGTGTTACACCCATAAGCCATACCATTGTGTAATCATAGATATGGATCATTCCTATTCATCTGACCTATGTGGATACTAATGTGAGGCAACTAAAATTACAGGCACTAACCTGTGTGTACATATTGGGGGGTTGTTCAATACTTTTGGCAGCTTTCAAGCCGAGTGATATACTGCCGTTAATGCCAAATTTATTGGTCCGATAATCATATATCAGAGATCTGGAACAGTTAACAGCCACCTCTCTGTACATGAATTTGAGTTGAAATATGGTCTCCAAATAACGTCAGAAGGTGGTGGTACCTGTCCAGGAAGCACTACTCCCATCATTTCATGCTACCTTATTCGTTGGATGTTCCTAGAGGCAGGAGATGATATACTTAATAGTGAAGAGATACCCAATTACCGTATCTATTTTGGTTGGAGAGTTTGAAGTACATACCTGGAACACCGGCTGTATCAGGTTCTGCGTATGATGCTGACATAAACATCGGCTGTCCTGTTTGCGATAGTAGGATCCCTGGGAATGCTTAATCCAATTCAAACTACCTTTGGTTTTCTGCAAATATCAATTTATTTTGCTTTTCACTGAAAGGTGTTTGAAATGGGAGAATGAGAAACTTGGGCAAGGTTGGGGGAAGTTTCTTTTTGTGAATAGCATGAGGAAGTCCATTTTTAAAGTCAAATGAAACCACCTCGTGTTTTTCTTGACCTTCAGTGAACAGACCCCTGTGTATCCTTCCCCTTGTCCTAATAGTTTTTCTTTGAAATCTGTTTATTTGGTTGAATCCCTTCAGTTTAAAAAGTTCCATCTGTTTTATAACATTCTGCTAAATATTTCTGATTGGGAAAAAAAATGGATTTAACAAGATATTGCCATATCAAAGCCCTAATTTGTTCTGTGTTGATGGCTACATAAAATTATAATATTTAGTAAAAGCTTGAACAAATGTTTTCTGTTAATATATTTAGTTATAAATCTTGTGACTCTGCTTATGCGGCAGGAAACGGATTAGACTGTTTGGTGCTGACCTCGGATAAGCTGCAAAAGACATTAATATTAAGAACCTAACAATGCCCTTTTGAAATTTGCTATATTTTCAACACCTTTTTAAATGCGTTTTACAACTTTCTGTGTCGCTTGTTAATATCCATATAAATATTTTTTTTGTACACATACATGTGCGCTCGCCTAGTTACTCAAAGATCATCTGTTGGTTATTGCAGATATGACTGAACACTTATAAAAAAAAAAAAAAAAAAAAAAAAAAATCTTTAAATGACTGATGTCTCATTTTCTTTAGTGTATATTTTCTGCACATTTGTGTGTACTAAACTACTAAAACAAATTAGCACCTATGTGAATGCTAATGTGCAAAATGCATTTTTGGTTGGTTTGTCCCACTCTTTATGCATGCATGCATGTAACCATAAACCTAAATCCATAAAGCTTGAAGCTTGATTACTTAAATTTTTTTATTAACCACTTAGTGACATTACTTTTTTGGCTTGTCCGACGCTTGGTGACATGGGCTGTTTTAACATTTCTGAGGTGTTGGTGTTTTGCTGTAATTTATTTCTGTCTCATTTAGTGTAAAAAAAATCGTATACTCATGTACAAGAGACAACAAAAAAACACTGCTAAATAGTTTCTAATATATGTCCTGAGTTCAGAAATAGCCCATGTTTTATGTTTTTGTGCTTTTTTATTCATGTTACAGGGCCAGAACTATAAGTAGTGCAAAGCTATTTTAAAATCCTTTTTTTCCAAAATTAGCGATAGTGACATTGTAACACTGATTTCTGTACTAAATCCATGAATGTACATATTTTTGAAAACTAGACCACTCAGGGCATTTAACTTGGGGTATTTTGACACATTTCATGTAGCCATTTTACCACCAATATTTGCCAAAGTTTGCAGCAAAAAATCTTTTTTTTTTTTTTTTTAATTTTTCACATAGATTGCAATTTAGGTAAACATTACCTTAAAATGTGAAGGGGTATTTCCAAATAACACCTCAATATGTGTTCAGCAACATCTCCTGAGTACAGGCATACCACCCATGCATAGGTTTGTTGGTTTGTTTTGGGGCTAAAAGGCCACATTTAGGGGGGGGTGCATTTTGGTTTCCCAACTTGGAATTCTGACATGCAGAAAACTTTCGCCCATGTCCCATTTGGGACATTTTTGAAGCCAGAAAGTGTATTCTAGCCATATATATTTTAAAACTAGACACCCTAGGGTATTTCAAATGGTAGTATTTTAACACTTTCCATGCACTAATTATACTACCAGCCTATGTCAATGTTTTGGGTAGTAATTTTTTTTCACATACATTGTACTTTGGGCATGAATTCACAGATCCTGTTATAGGTCAGTGCCAAACAACACCTCAATATGTGTTCAGCAACATCTCCTGAGTACAGGGATACCACCCATGTGTAGGTTAGTTAGATTATTTGGGGGTTAAAAGGCCACATTTGAGAGGTGCGCTTTTTAGTTTTTCAACTTGGAATTCTGACATACAGAAAACCTGCGCCCATGTTCCATTTGGGACATTTGTGAAGCCAGAATGTGTATTTTACCCCACAAAACCATACATTTTAGCAAACTACACACCCTAGGGTATTTCAAATGATAGTATTTCAACACTTTCCATGCACTAATTCTATTAACAGCCTTTGTCAAATTTTAGGTTAGTAATTTTTTAATGTTTTGTTTCCACATACATTGTACTTTGAGCATGAAATCAAAGATCCTGTTATGTGTCAGTGCAAAACAACACCCCAATATGTGTTCAGTAACATCTCCTGAGTACAGGGATACCCCCCATGCATAGGTTTGTTGGTTTGTTTTGGGGTTAAAAGCCCACATTTAGGGGGGGCGCAATTCCAACCTGGAATTTTGACATGTAGTCGGCCTGCTCCCATGTTCCATTTAGAACATTTTTGAAGCCGTCCAATGAATTTTACCCCATCAAACCATATATTTTTGGAAAATAGACATCCTAAGGTATTTCAAATGGTGGTATTTTAATACTGTATGTACTAATTCTACCACCTGCCTTTGTAAAAGTTTGTGGTAGTACTTTTTTGGGAGTTTTTTTTCCACATGCATTGTACTTCAGGCATGAATTCACAGATTCTGGCATATGTCACTGCCAAAATGTGTTCAGCAACATCTCCCGAGTACAGGGATAGCACCCATGCATAGGTTTGTTGGTTTGTTTTTTGGCTAGAAGGCAACATTTGTGAGGTGCGCATCTCAAAATTCCAACTTGGAATTTTGACATGTAGTCAACCTGCGTCCGTGTCCTATATGGGATATATCTTTGAAGCCAGCCAATGTAATTTACCCCCACCAAACCATATAATTTTTAACGGTAGACACCCATCACTCCTTGTGGCAAGAGCTCAGCAGCCACCAATACATCACTAGATGATGTATCAGAACATCTCTCTGGAGCGATCGAAATGCATACGGGCATTTTTTTTTTAGTATTGTACGATGCTTCCATACAGAAGCATCGTTACAATACCATTAGAGCACTGAAAGCGGAAAAACTCCGCATTCAGTGCTCGTTTTGACACAGGACGGACTAGGTCCGTCCTGTGTCACTAACGCCTCGGCACACAGGACGTCCTGTGTCGCCAAGGGGTTAAAAACCAACCCTGCTTCCACTACTGTTTTTATTTGTTTGACACTGAGCGGGTCACAGGGAAGATTACTTAGTAAAATTTGAAAATTAAGAGTGGTTAGCATTTATGTATTAATTATTTTGATTTGGACAGTGTTTTAGACTGTTATTAAAAGACAAAATAGTAAAGGATCTCTGTCAACATAAGCTTTGCTTGTACTGTGAATGTAGGTAACAAATTATGATGAAAAATTATCATTGTGTTATTAAAATTTCAAGCATTTGTATATATATTTCCCAATGAAAAGCATTTTATTTACATATCAAGCCACAGGTGATGTCATAAACTGAAGATTCCATAGAAACATTTAAAACACTTTTTTTTTAAATCATCTTTATTGAGTTTTCACACAACAAGAGGGTATAATGAAAAAGGTGGTAGGGGTGACAGCATAAATGGCATGAGGGTACACAATTAAGTTTTTAGTTTAACAGGTTCAGGTAAGGCATGTATGGTCTGCAAGTCTGCGTATATATCCCCAGCAGACCCAATATGCAGAAATAAAGAGCAATGTTGTCTGGGGGCCGTACATATACCTAAGCAACCTTCAGGGGTACATGTCACCCAACTTTTACCATCAGGGAAAAATAAAACTTTGGGAGTGGGAAAAAAAAAACGGGGAAGGAGAAGGTGAATAGGAGGGCAATTGATGCACTATCATCGCAGCACTTTAAGTGGTCTTTAAAAAAGGGTTTGTGTGTGGGGGTCCTCCGGGAATTAAACCCAGTAAAACCAGGTCTTATTGTGGCGCTCATGTCGATATTCAGATCGGGCGTTGAGGTTTTCCAACGTGCGAGAGTACCACCCGCTGTACCCACTCTCGAAAAGAGGGGGGGGCAAGGGTTTGCCCAAATGGAATGGGATGAGTGCTTTGGCCGCATTGAGCAGGTCTCTGAGCACAGATTTTTTGTAGAAGGACAGTGTTTTGGTGGTGGGGTGTAGTGGGTATGGCGCGGTTTGAAATTTTGGGGGGTGATCAGTGAACTTAGGGAGTACGGCATGAATTTGTCTCCAATAGGAGGGCACTCCCACCATATGTGGAGTATGGACCCTGGGGGTTGACCACAGCGCCAGCAGACATCCGGGCAATCAAGGAAAATTCTATGGACAGCAGCAGGCGTTCTGTACCATCTGCTTAACAATTTGTAGGACATTTCTTGAGTCCTGCTGCAAATGGAGGATTTGTGCGTTAAAAGAAAGATCTTTTCCTGTTGTTGTTGGGATAGAGGGATCTGGAAATCGGTTTCCCATTGGCCTGCATAGCACGGCAAGGGGAAATTCCGGCCTAATAATAAAATGTTATACTGTAGGGAAATACCATGCCTGGGCATTTTGTCAAGTGTGCATAAATGTTCTAATTCAGTCAATGTCCTTGTTAGGTGGTGTTTTCCAGTAACATGTTTCATGTAGTTTTGAATTTGTAAATATTGGTATTGATCCATAGTGGTTAGCGGTCTGTGTGGGATCAGATCATCTGTTGGTTTCAGCACTACATTGTTTAGGAGGTCGGCAAACTTACTAGACCCGTCAGAGGTGGTTGCCAGGAACACACCAGGTCCCATTCCAGGCGCAAAATCTGGGTTGTTTCAAAGTGGTTTTGAGTCGGGATGGGTAGGATGTGAGCCCTAGGTTATGGTGGGTAGTATGGAGAGTTGTCAATGTGGGGTGAATAAAAAGGTGATGTATAACCGTTGGTCTGGAGTGGTGTGGAAGGGTCCAGGCTAGTGTGTTTAAGGGGAGGTTGATGGAAGTTTTCTAGGTCTATCCATTGTTTCTGTGGTGGATTATGTGTCCATTTGTAGGATGCGTTGTAGGGGACATGCACTATAGTATGTTTGTATGCAAGGAAGTCCTAGACCACCATTCATTTTGCGACCGATTATAAGGTGGGTCCTTATTCTAGGGGGTTTACCACACCAGATAAAGCTGATGAACATGCTGTGGGTGGAGGAGAAAAAAGCAGGACACAATCCAGATGGACAACATTTAGAGGAGATAAAAGATGTGGGGAAGGATGTTCATTTTCAAGGCATGGACCCTGCCCGTCCATGAATTGTTCTGAGAGGCCCATGTGCGAAGTTCTCTTTGTAAAGTGGGGGGAAGTTGTATTGATTAGTAGGGGAAGGTCCCAAGTGATCCATGTCCTTAAGTACTTCAGTTTCTCCCTGCTCCATTGGAAAAGGGAAGGAATCCATAAGGGATTTAGTGTCTGC
The DNA here is from genome assembly GCA_036172795.1 of Pelodytes ibericus. Lineage (NCBI taxonomy): Eukaryota > Metazoa > Chordata > Amphibia > Anura > Pelodytidae > Pelodytes > Pelodytes ibericus. The sequence continues at coordinate 125,714,201 of CM069862.1, forward strand.
CTGTGGTAGATTCTGGTTGTGAGTTTTTTGGATTTAGAGTTGTTAATTTTTTCCATTGCAAAGGGAACCGTATTCCTTGAATTCCTGTAACAGATTAGGAAGGGATATGTGTGAATTAGTCAATGCAAAAAGGAGGTCATCGGCATAACCCAAGACCTTGTGGTGAACCGTTCCCACCAGTAAGCCAGTGATGTCCGGGTTTTGGCGGATGGCCTCAATAAAAGGCTCCAGTGCTCGAACGAACAAAAATGGGGAAAGTGGGCAGTCTTGGGGTGTCAAGTTCGTAATCTGGAAGGGAGCGGACAGTGCTCCGTTAATCCGAATTCTGGCTGGGGGGTGAGAGTACAGGGACGTGACCCAGGAGACCATGTTGGGGCCAAAAACCCATGTGTTCAAGGACCCTCAACATGAAGGTCCAATCCAACCTGTCAAAGGCCTTCTCGGCGTCCGTTGACAGAAAGATTATACTTCTGTGAGAGACCTGGGCAGTTTGGATTAGGTCGAGAGCTTGGAGAAAGTTCGTTAAGGGTGATTGGACTCAAGGGATTCTGATTAATTTTTTTCAGTGCGCGTGGGATAAATTTGGATAGGTAGGCGTCAATGCAGGTCTAGTTGTGCAGTGGCGCGAGGCAAGTTATGGTGGGAGTAATAGTAGGAGACAAATTCCTGGAAGATATCCACAGGCAGCCGTCTAGGAATGCCTTTGGGATCCCTGATCTTAGGGATAAACCATTTATTCCTACGCTTACGGAGGGCGTGGGCTAAATATTTCCCTGGTTTATCCACATGTTCGTAAAAGGAAGGCCTTAAGCTGCGTAAATGATCTCAAGGCCTTTTGGTTAGGTTAAGGATGTCAACTAAACTCCTCCTTAGTAAAGTGAGCTGTTGGAATTTGAGTGCGTCAAGGCTCTGTGTTTTGTGTGTGCTGATATCAGTGATATAGGGAAGAGAGCTTAGACGAGTGTAGTTTCTTTTTGGCGGAACAGAGCTGTATGAAGTGCCCCCTAAGGACACATTTGTGGGCTTCCCACACTGTGGGGTGTGGGATATCAGGTGTAGTGTTATTTTGGAAATATTCTTTCAAAACAGAAATGGTGGATGCAGGGGAGGATGGGTCTGAGGATGGTTTGGTTCAGTCTCCAATTCCTACCTGCCTGACTCTTAATGGGCGATTTTAGTGTAAGAGTGAGAGGTGCGTGATTAGACCACATGATAGACACATACATGGCATCAATCAACAATGGCAGATGGTAATAGGGGATGAACAGGTTGTCAATACGAGAGTATGAGTTGTGGGGGGCTGAATAAAAACTGAAATCTTTGTAGGGCGTAGAGCTCTTCAACAGTCCACAAGTTGGAAATTGTGCAGTAAGGATTTGATTTTTTTGGAAATATGTAATGGAACGTGGGATCTGCCTCCATTGGTGTCTATGCTTGGGTCAAGTGTCATGTTTAGGTCCTCTACTAGTATATGGAGTCCTTCCTGAAATGAGCGAAGTGTTTGAAGTTCCCTAGACATGCAAGTGTATTTGGCAGATATAAGTTGGCAAAGCTGTATGCGTGGTCCGCTATGGTGCCTTTAACAAACCCGTATCTCCCATTCGGGTCGCATTTGAAAGGCACGTGAAAATAGCACGGCCGTACCCTTACTTTTTGTGGCAGGGTCACAGCTATAGTAAACCAATGGGAAATCTGCATTGGTCAATTTAGGGTGAGCCACAGCCCAGAAGTGCGTTTCCTGAATAAAAGAGGTGTGGAGTGCATGGTGGGTGAGAGCAAGTGGCAGTGAAGCAGGAGGAATTGGAAATGGATAGGGACTCCTCTATACCGTGAGTGAGGGGTCCCAGGTCCTGCCAATATAAATCCCGGACGCACTAAGTACCGGGGGTCAGTGTCAGCCGACTGGGAGGTCAGGGGCGTTTGACCTAGTTACAAGAGGGGGGATCCGCGATCCATCCAGCAATATTACACAGAAAATACATATAAACCGTAAAAAAAACTTTCAGCAACAATAAACAGCAATTGTAAAGAACAGTCGGAAACAGTATCCATCGGGTTGGCAACGTATAAATTAAATATGTACATAGATTACCACCGTTACCAACCAGCCGCTCAGTACTATATGGCGCTATTATCGTAGTTGGGTGCCACCCGTCCGCAATAAGGCACTAAGGGAAACACACAACACAACAACAACAAAAAGTCCATCGCCATCAGCCAGAATGGGGAGATGCAGGCAATTTCCACACAGTCCAGTTTCGGACAACGAGGTGAAAAAGGAGTAAAATAAATAAAAAGTCAGAGGGCCATGCCTTTGCAGAGGTTGTGATAATACCCCCTTAGTTCGCCCCCACATAATTGGTGTTCTGCTCTCCTAGTTGGCCTGGTGTTGCTAGCATAGAATTATAGGGCAAAGGTTCACATGGTATTAGCCTGTGGGCCCCGCAGACGGCATTAGGGTAGTCCAGGATGTAGAGAGTACATATGTAGCCAGTGGCCACGGGCAACGGGAGGGGGAAGGCCTGGGTATTGTATCAGTCCCGGGAAACAAGGGCTGGCTAGTGCCATGATTTCGTTATCTTAGTTAAGGGTAATTTCGGTGACTGTTTGGGAGATTGAGGGAGATGGTTGTCCCCCACGGGGCACAGGTGATTGTATCGCCAGCTGGGGGTCATTCCTCCCGTTGTTGCTCCACATGTGGCGTTGGGATCAGTCGTTGTGGGCTGATTAGAGCAGGGGAAATCATCCCTGAGGTGCGCATAGGTTGTCGTGGCCTCAGTCTGCATGGTGAGGGGGCGGCGGTAGAACTAGCAGTCTGTGGTGGGTCCGCAGGGCTTCAATCAGGTATCCTCATCTCTGGAATGTCCAGCTCCTCCATAAAGGAAGATAGTTTGTGATGGTAACTGAGGGTTTTCAGGCTTCTCGGAGTCCTGACGTTGAGGCTGAATGGAAACCCCCAATAATATTGGATTATCCCAATAAAGTGGAACAGCTGATAATCTCAGGTACATAGAAAAAACATACCGTATTTGCTTGAATATAAGACAAGGTTTTTTTCAGAGCAAATGCTCTGGAAAAAAAACCCTTGTCTTATATTCAACGTCATTTTATAATCTGACCTCAAATCGAGGTCAGACTATAAAACAGGGATCCAGGTCCCCCGCAGAGCTGCAGGGGACCTGGATCCCCCTCGCTAACAGCCGGTGGATAAGCTCACTGAGACTAGAGCCCTTGTATTGGCTCTAATTTATGCTTATTATGGGACTATAATCCCCACCATCCGTCAGGATGAAGCCTCAGATAATAGTTTTCAGTTGCAGGGCTAGTAGGCAGGATTTACACACAAAGTTCAACACATATAAATGGTCAGGATATGCTGTGGAATGGATGGGAGAAGCAGACCATAGTGTACTAGAAAATAGAAAAGTATTTATTGGCTCCCAATTGGTTAGGCTTACATAAACACTTAAAAAATTGCTTTATAAACAAAAAGCAGTAGATGACTGGAAGTGGTACTCCCTCCTCTATAAACCGAATAGCAGTTGCCAGAGTCCTCCGTATATTCTCACCTGAAAACCATCGTTTTCTTAGGTGTAGTTGCGAGTGTCTAGCCTTGTTCATAATGGCTTCCTTTAACTGAAAATCAGAGATTCGGCATATTAGATCCCTGGGTGATGAAGAGGGGTGACCCTTAGGCCGAAGGGCTCTGTGAGCACAATCCATATGAATATCTGTGGTAGCTGGGTGGCCTAGCAGGCCATTAAACACTCGGGTAGCAAGTGCCGCCGAGTCCTCCGTCACAGCGTCGGGAGGTTTGGGCAGGCCTCTAAGACGGATGATATGTTTGCGGCCTCGGTTATCTTCAATCCTTCGGCAGTAGTCTGCCAACTGTATAGTGTTTTGTGCGGTCAGTCTAGTAGTGTGGTTTAGTTTTTGTGACTGTAGAGCAACCTCCTTTTCCTGATCGGCCAGCCTTCTGTCTATTTTGTCAAGGTCTGCGTGGAGGGAGCTGACCGCTTCACTCACAGTTGGTTTGAGCTCTGAAATCAGCAGAACAAAATCGTCCCTCCAAGGGGCTGAAGAGAATATGCGGCATGCCTCTGTCAAGGTGGACGGTTCCTCTGCCAGGAACCTGGCGGGATCGGGGGCGCTTTCATCTGAGGCATGTGAGTTGGCGGGAGATTGGGCCTCATGGGTCGTCGAGGGCTGGGACGTGAGGTCCACTGGTGTCAGAAAATACTCCCGGAGGGAGGAAGATAAGTGTTTGCCATTGCTCCCTGTGCTCTCCGATTCATGGGGTGTTGTTTTATTTCTGCCCATCATGGGTGGACAAGCTGTTTTTCTTGTGTTGTAGGTGGAGGGTCGTCAGAGCTTATGCAAATTCCCTGATGGCTAGTCACGCCCCTTAAAACACATTTTTCTCCTAATTTGGCCATTTGTTTTGTTAATAGTGTATAGATAATTTTCAATATTTTTTTATTCTCTGCATCAGTTGTTTCCAAACCGGTCCTCACATCCACTTAACACTCCAGGATTTAGGGATTACCCACTTGTGTTTAAAAGTTAGATTCTTGTATTTTATTTTTTTAAACACAAGTGGGTAATCCCTAAATCTTGGACTGCTGTGGGGTATTGGTTTGGGAACCACTGCTCTACATTTACAGTAAAAATATTTAGGTGATACAGTCCCTTTCAATCTTTTTTTGGAACCGACATGGTGTTCATGTAGATTCATGCATTTTAGTTGCTCCATGCACATGTGTGGCCTCATCTGACAGTGGGGATCCCCCTGCAAGTTTCTGAAGCACAGCTCATCACAGGGAGCCGATGAGCTGTACAAGTCATGCTGCTCTATGCCAACCTACAAGCTTTTTTAATAAAATGTAGCCGCTGGTCACTTAGAGTATCAGCCACTCAAAGTCATTTACTTGGACTAAAATATGCAAAAATAATCTGTTTGATTTAAATTAGCATGTTAGATGCTAATGGCAGATTAAAATTCTTTTATTGAACTTGATCTTCCAAGCAATTCAATTTGCATAACTAATTTTCAAGTATTGCTTGACAGCAGTAAAGGAAATATGTTAAAAGATCATGGTTACAAACTGCATTTATTTTATGCAAGGCCCTTTTCAATTGTTTTCATCAAATAACATATAAAGTTGCATTAAACATACACCATTGTGGTGACAATGATATAGATTCACATTAAAACATATTGTATATTTATGTTTTCTCAATAAATCTACCAATAGCTTTGGTTTCCCCAAATCATTGTATAATTAGTCATGACAGAGAATGGAGTGACCTCTATCAAAATATAGTTATCCTTTTCCATAATGCTAATACAAATTGTAACCACAGTTCACAGCTGCTGACATGATCGTTGTGTTCCTCATCCCCTGTTCTATTTATGAGTAGAGTAACAAAAATGGATATGTGCTGAAATAAGGGGTTAAAGAAACCTACAGCATTGTGAACACCAAACCTTTGGCTGTGGGTCTTTCACTGCAAGTGTCTAAGTTGAAAATGTTTATACAATAACTCAGCCTGCATCCCCTCCATATATTCACCCTCCAGGTATCTAATCGCTGACAATAGGCATCAGGGATGCCACTGGCCGCTCTTCCACACCACCACCATCCTTACAGCCGCATCACAGGTACTCATGATGTGCATTTGGGACACTCTTCATTTACGCCCTCTCTCTGTGCTGCGTGTAGGAGGGAACTGGGCAGGGCCCCTTACTGAACAAATTTTCTGGGCCCCCTACCCCCCCCCCCCCCGACAATTTCTGCCACTCGCCCCACCTACCCTTATAAGCATGTTATACCGTCTACTGTAATATGGAGGGTGGTTGGGAGCAGTTGGTCAGTATGTCATTAATATTTTGCCACTCAATAAGTCAGTATTTTGCCCTCAATATGCATTTTTTTTGCCATTTAATATGCCATTCTTTTGCCATTTAATATTCCAGGATTTTGCCCCTCAATGTGCCATTCTTTTCCCATTTAATATGCTCAATATTCCATTTAATATGCCAGTATTTTTCCACTCAATATGCCATTTAATATGCCATTTAATATGCCAGTATTTTGCCCCTATATGTGCCATTTAATATGCCAGTATTTTGCCTCGCAATATGCTATTCTTTTGCCAATTAATATGCCAGTATTTTGCCCCTCAATGTGACATTTAATATGCCAGTATTTTGCCCCTCAATATGCCAGGATTTTGCCCCTCAATATGCCAATTAATATGCCAGGGTTATGCCTATTAATATGTCAAGATTATGCCAATTAGTATGCCAGGATTATGCCAATTAATATGCCAGGATTTAGCCATTTAATATGCCAGGGTTATGCCGATTAATAAACCAGGATTATGCCAATTTATATGCCAGGATTTTGTCACTCAATATGCCAAGAATTTGCCAGGGTTATGCCAATTAATATGCCAGGATTTTACCAATTAATATGTCAAGGTTATGCCAATTAATATGCCAGGGTTATGCCAATTAATATGCCAGGATTATACCAATTAATATGCCAGGATTTAGCCATTTAATATGCCAGGGTTATGCCGATTAATAAACCAGGATTATGCCAATTAATATGCCAGGATTTTGTCACTCAATATGCCAAGAATTTGCCAATTAATATGCCAGCATTTTGACCCTCAATATGCTCGTTATGCCACCCTCCTCCAACCTTCCCCAGCCAGTACTTACCTCCTTGCTGCTGTCTCCCGGTGCAGGTCCGTGGCTGTGAGGGAAGCGTTGTGCGCTCCCCTCCAGCCGCGCGGATTCAATAAAGTGTGTTCCAAAAAAAAAAAAATGCCACCAGAGTTACTCTGGTCACATTTTTTTTTTAAAACAAACTTTATTGAAGCCGCGCAGCTGGAGAGGAGCGCACAACGCTTCCCTCACAGCCGCCGACCGGCTTTTAACAGAGATTTTTTTTTTTTTTTTTTACCTGGCGTGACCCGGGCCCGGGATGCCAGTATCGCCCGACCCCCCTGATGGTGGGCCTGGAACTGGGTGCTGGATATGACTGCTTGTCATATCTGGAACAGCCTCGACTCCGTGAGACGGTTTCGGCCATAGTTCAAAGCAGACCATGCCAGATGGCCTACCAGTAAATTTACCGTTATCTCGGTAGGCCAGTCCGGCCCTGCAGTTGATGCAATATTTCCATTACATAGTAACATAGTAATTTAGGTTGAAAAAAGACACAAGTCCATCAAGTTCAACCCTTCTACCTATCATTTCAGCGGTTTGATCCAAAAGAAGGCAAAAAAAAAAGCTAATTAGACATAACAATCTTTTTTTTTTGCCGTCAGCTGTACTTTAACATTAGCACACTGCTGCCATTATTAAAAATGAACTTCATTAAAAACTTTTCTACAAGTTGAAACTACAATCTCTTAAATTGAACCTGACACCTAAAAAACAAGGAATAATTGATCTGTAACTATAGATTTTTAATAAAACACTGGAATTCTGATGCCCAGCTGCATTTTACTTTTTAACCAATTAAATTTGCTCTTCGATGATCACATTGTTTTCCTTTCACTGTAAAAAAAAATTGTATTTACCAATTATACATATTTAGAAATGTTATGGCTTACAATATATTGGATATAGTATTACTGTACAGTAATAGACTTGCTCAACTATTTATTTAATTTGTATCACATTGCTTACTACTGATCTATAATGTGAAAATCAGCTCAGACAGTGACAATATATTCTATTTTGATGCAATTGGTTTTACTAACATAATCTCAATATAGTTCAATTAAAAAAAAAAAAGCAGATATGCTTGGAACTAAATAAACTTTAAAGCTCTGTTATTTTACATATAATTGCTAAGTGAATAATAATATATAAATATATTTATCAAATCAATTGTTTAAATCAAGGTATTGCCCCTTCCACACACCCCGAAACTAGATTGTGGTATCAGTATTAGGAAATTCCAAATTAAACATTAACGTGGAAATCAGTTGCATGTAACATAAAAGGAAGGCTTTAGAGAGGGGGACTGATGGCTTATGAAATGATTTCCAATATATATTTTTTTCTTCTAAACACACACTAAACCCTCGTACAAAAAAGTGTTTGTCACAGAAATCAAGATTTTCTGATTTAATTAATGGAGCATTGGAATAATTTGTACAGCAAGTACAGTCTTAAATAAAGGTTCAGGTTTTTTTTTTGATAAGTCCATTAATCCATGGGAGTTTTGAACAGATTGTATAATTGACCCAGTCTACAGAAGTTAAAGGAGGAAACATATTAAAACTTTTTGAACGTGGACTTGATATCTAGTGTATTGTTACAAGGAGGGCTGAAATGTTGTGGCCATTTTTCCATACCTGGATTTTGTTCATGTTTAATGTACGATTACCAAGTGAAGGATTACCCCAGATGCGCTACTCTCATGCTGGGCTTTGTCCTAATGACATGAATCCAAACTTGTGGGTGGATGCACAAAGTACCTGCAAGAGGGAATGTGAGGCTGATCAGGTAAGTGTCAATAATTATTATATATATTTTTAAATTCTTTTTATTGTCATATAATTTTTCATATTTTTTTATTAACCCCATCAATAGGAGAATAGCTCCAACAGTATAATTATTATATATAAAGATACTTGAATGGAGTGTTCCAGAATCACTCTAAAATCTAATAGTGTACTTTGCTTCTAAAAACGTCTTAATGTGTACATTGAAATCATTGATTTTTTCAACAACTGGAGGAACATCATTGAGTAATATAAGGTCCAGCATACAAGAACATAATTTCTTGGTTAATTTGAAGAAAATGTTACTAGATTATAATATATTAGTCTGCTTGTGTGAACTGTGCGGATATGGAAATTTGATTCACACAAATATTATTGAATATGTTAGTTTATTCAACTATTTAACATAAAATAATTTTAGCATGATCACTTTTCATTATGAAATATTAATTTCATAATATTATTTACCATTTTATGATTCTTAATTTAGAAAAGAGAGTTAACAGTCTTCTAGAGCTTATTATATTGGTTCCAATAACTCACGATTGAGTGAAAACGGTACCAAAGCGTAATGGCAACAGCACACTGCACCATTAATGGTAACAGAAAACTCTGTTTGCATGCAAACTGGAGTTATATAACCACGACCCCCCACCCGCCTGTTGAATAAAATCAAGCTGGCCCTAGTTCCAAGCTCCCCTAGTTTGGACCAGTTCCTAGCTCCCCTAGTTTGAAACTGCCTAATTGCCGAGGCCACTCCTCATGATGCAGGGCCCCCATAATGTGCTAGGGTCAGAGGCTGCCCAAATGCCCCTTGCCCACGCACAATTGTCCAGGGTCAGAACTTGCCCAAAAGGCTGGCCAAATGCCCCCAGTCTCACCAGAATAACTAAGATCACCCTTCCGCCCCAAAATTCATAGGGCAAGGGAGTGATACAATTATCACAACACCACGCACTCCTGAATAAAAAAAAATCTACTTACAACCCTACCTCTAAGTAGCCCAGGCAGAGGAGGAACAAGGTTAAACCTGTATTAAAACACACCCTATGGGTGCCAGGAGGGTGAATTTTTGAAGTCAGTGGTACAGCGAGGGATGCCTCTGATTAGCTGAAATGAGGCAGCCACTCAGAAGTCACAGTTCTGACTTTGAAATATCAGCCCTAACAAAAAAAAAATGAGATTTCAATCTATGTTCATCAATTGTAGAGTACAGTTTCCTTTTAAACGTAATAATTTTTGACATATGTGAATTACATTTTATAAACATTTAAGTTCCGCTCAAATATTTGGCTCTTTAAAAATAGCTGAACATCCTGGCTTAGCAGGTAGATTGAATGTTGAAAAGAAAATACTGATAAATTAGTACAACCGTAAAGCCAAAGTATTGGCACTGTGTGTCACAATAACAGTTAACGGTGTGCAATGAATCATATTCATAGCAATGCACTCAAAAAATCATAGAAATATTCCATGCTAAATCTGCAGCTGGCTCTTGTATAAAATCCTTTCACATTTAAGAACCAGATTAAAGGTCACCATCTACTAAGAACCTAATCTTTCAGATACTGGCTTTTATTATAGGCTGTCACATAAAGGGGAGTTATAAAAAGTAACAATTTGGGATTAAAAGTATGAAAGTTGTTTTGTACTTAATACACGATACAATTAGTATATGTAAAACTTTGAATTTCTCAAGATTAATAATTTATTTATTTTAGGAATGTGAAAGCTATGAGAAGTGCTGCCCTAATGTGTGTGGGACAAAGAGCTGTGTAGCTGCACGGTATCTGGATATTAAAGGAAAGAAAGGGCCCGTTGGTATGCCAAAGGAGGCTACATGTGATCTCTTTATGTGCATCCAGCAGGGTTCCCACTGTGACATCTGGGACGGACAACCCATCTGTAAATGTAGAGACCGATGTGAGAAAGAGCCCAGTTTTACATGTGCCTCAGATGGACTTACCTACTATAATAAATGTTTTATGGATGCTGAAGCTTGTACTAAAGGCATTTCCCTGTCTGTTGTCACCTGCAAATATCATCTAATCTGGCCCAACACAAGTCCAATCCCATCAGAGACCACCACGCACCCCACCATGGCATCACCAGAAACTGCAATCATCCAAATCATCCCACCTACACTAGTGAACAACCCCATGCATAAATTAGTTAGTGTTGGTGACACGGTTAGCTTTCACTGTGATGTGACGGGGAAACCTAAACCAGAAATCACATGGGAAAAACAGGTGGAAGGGAAGGAAAATGTGGTTATGCGGCCAAACCATGTTGTAGCCAACACTGTGGTCACCAACATCGCCCAGTTAGTTATCTACAATACACAAATGCAAGATGCAGGGACATATACCTGTACAGCGAAAAATGCGGGAGGCTTGATCAAGATCAACTTCCCCTTATCAGTCAAGGAAATCCATCCTAAGGAAAAGAACCCCAACAAAACCATTTTCCCAACAAATGAATGTCTCAAACCACCAGACAGTGAAGACTGTGGAGAAGAACAAACTCGATGGTATTTTGATGCAAAGAAAAATAATTGCTTCATTTTCATATATGGAAACTGCAACAGCAACTTAAACCACTTTGATACATATGAGACATGCATGCTAACGTGCATGAATGGGCCAGTGAACATATGTAATTTACCTGCTCTGCAAGGATCATGCAAAGCCTATGAGCCTAGATGGGTTTACAGCAGACTAACCAATCAGTGCCAGTCCTTCATTTACGGCGGATGTGGGGGAAATGAAAATAACTTTGAAAGCAAAGAAATTTGCGATGACATGTGTCCTTTTCCCAAAAACCAAAAGTGCAAAGTGTGCAAACCGCGCCAGAAGTTGGTAACTAGTTTTTGTAAAAGTGATTTTGCAATTTTGGGCCGGATAACAGAACTAACAGACGATCAGGACTCTGGACATGCTCTTGTCTTCATCGATCAAATCCTAAAAGATGAAAAAATGGGACTTAAATTTGTAGGAAAAGAGCCACTTGAGGTAACCTTTCTGAACATGGACTGGAGCTGTCCATGTCCCAATGTTACATCAATCAATGGACAACTAATCATCATGGGCGATGTGCACAATGGCATGGCTGTGTTACAGCCCCATAGCTTTGTAGGGGCATCCAGTGCCAGACGCATCAGAAAGCTGCGTGAAGTTATTCACAATAAAACATGTGATCTTCTTAAAGAAATCTTAGGACAACCCTAACTGTCCTTAATACAATACTGTAACATGTAAAATACTAAAAATAATGTAAATTATATTATTTGTAGTTCGTAATTGTGCTATATGTTAATAAGTTAAGTGCTAACATACCGGCCTATTCAATCTCTCATGTGAAAGGGTGTTTTATTTTTACACAGAGTCCCACAACTGTCCTCTTTGCCATTTGTTTTATGGTGAAGTAGAAGGAAAACTGAACAGCGTCTTCTTGTGAAAAAGAATGAAAGCTCTTTTAGGCAGATTTGAAGAACTGACACCGAGCTGTATGAGATTGTACCGGCAGCTCCTGAGAGCATCACATTTATAAATAAAGGTGGACTCTCCATTATAGAATTGAGTGAGGTGGATGGAGAGAGCATAGATTTTGTTCAGCATTAAAAACAGTTCTGCTAGTATTTAGTTGAAGATCACAGTTGTTAACCTTGTATAGTAGTGCTGGGCTTAATATGTCCCAGTTAAGAACCAAATTCTTCAGTCCGCTGGGAAACGGCACATGTGGAAAGTTTTATACATTCATTTTGTTTTACAAATTCTTTCCTGACATGTTCTGGATATTTTGGTTTGTTACACAGATTATGTGATGAATGCTACTTTGTAATGATCATAAAAACATGTCCATTAGGAGTCTGACCGTCAAATTATGCAACGAATGTAATGATATATTGCACGTATGTAGATCAATCTGCACTACTAAATCCACAATCTCCATAATTAATGCTGGAAATCTCTAGCACTTATATGGTGGCAGACACTCATAGAATGGATTTTTTTAAAAAGGTGCATTTTCTGTTAACTATAATATATATGCAACATGTTATGCTTCCCCTTTCCCATTAAATTGATTTAACAATGTTTAAGAACTCATTTCACTTAAAATGTAATAAGAGGTGCTGATTGTTGTGATGACTGTAGAAAATATGTTTTAATTGTTTTTGAAACAAACTCTAACCCATTTTGCCATTTCTTTTATAAAATGAAATAAATGATTACAGATAACTTTGAGAAGAAGCGCTGTAACCAGTGGAAAGATGAGCGATGTGGCCTCGCACATATAGATACCCAAGGCGGCGGATGTAGACACCAATAGGTATCACAGCTACATCCCCATCCATATATGGGGTGGGAGCTTGGTCTGAGCGACCAATGTCAAATGCACTTAGCCACTGCTGGCACCCTACCATGTAATGCCTTGGTAGCTCGAATGACCGGTGGTGACCAATCAGCACCTGAGCACCCTGGTTGCAAGGAGAGAGCACCCAATCAGTAAGCGAGCGACCACTGAGCTGGGGGTGGATTTGAATGGCCCAGTGACTGCGTCGCCTACCCTGCGATTCTTCCCAAGGTCTAGAACAGGCTGTAGTGGGGGTCAGAGAGGTTGTGGGCAGGGTAGTGAGGATGACTCTTTTGGGGAAGGGTCATCTGAACCTAGTCCATAGTCTATAGTCACAATGATATAAACATTGTGTTAGCAGAATTGCAAGGATATGCATAAATTAAGGGAAAAGTCACAAGAGGATGACATAAGCAGTAGACACCATTGACACATTTAAAAATACGTTAATTTATGCATCTGCCTGCAATTTTGCAAACACAAAGTATAGATTAATACATTTTTATTCTCTCCCTTCACAGTACATGCATTGTTTAGGTTGACAGGGTCCCATTAATGTATATTCCAACCAGAGTAAACAAAAAAATGCATATTACTGCTTCCTTTGCCCATGCTGAAATGTGCTCAACCAAATGCACAGGCAGAATAGTACTAACTGGTGCGCGGCTCACCCTGGGTGATAGCTAGTCATGGGTTCCATGGGATACATACTTACGCAAGCTGCCTGGCATTTTGGTTATCATCCCTGACAAATGCAGGGTAAGCACAATGCTCAGGGCCACCATCAGAAATTTCAGGGTTCCTTACTGGAAAGAATTCTATCACATGGGCAGCGAGGGCCCACGGGACAGCTGCTTTGGACCCCCAGGTATGAATGGGCCCTGGGCAGCTGCCCCGTTTGCCCACAATTTTTTTTTCTTTTACAGTTTTTTTTTTTTTAAAGGGCCGGGGCCCGAGTGGTCCCGGGACGAGTGTATTGCCAGACCCCCCCTGATGGCGGCCCTGACAATGCTTATGCTTACCCTGCAGGAGAAGTACTATTGCAGTGCTAATCAAGTTAGGCATACAACACTGCTGGGATACAAAAAATGTTTGTTTTTAAATATTTTCATATTTTTTTTTATCACTTTACTAAGAAAACAAAGATAAATGCACAATCTATGTAATACCAGCAAAGCTTAAACAGTATTACATAGTAACATATTAACATAGTAATTTAGGCTTGAAAAAAGACAAAAGTCCATCAAGTTCAACCCTTCTACCTATCATTTCTGCGTTTTGATCCAAAAGAAGGCAAAAAAACCCCTAAGGAAGCTTTTTCGAATGTTGCCTCCTAGGGGGAAAAAAATTCCTTCTTAACTCCAAAAGGGCAATCAGATTTCTCCTTGGATCAAAAAGCTCTATTATTAATGCTCATTCTATTATTAATACCCCTGTATGTTCTGCTTTTCTAAAAAATCATCCAGACCATTTTTAAATGCATCTATTGTGGTTGATAGCACTACCTCTCTTGGCAGTGAGTTCCATAATTTTATTGTCCTTACCGTAAAGAATCCCTTCCTTTGCTGCCTATGAAATCTTTGCTCTTCCAGTCTCAGGGGGTGACCTCTTGTTCTTTGTACATTTCTATTAATGAACAGGTCCCTGGAGAGCTCCTTAAATTGGCCCTGCACATATTTATATAATGTTATCATATCCCCTCTAAGACGCCTTTTTTCTAAAGTAATTAAATGCAATTTTTTAAGTCTCTTTTCATAACTAAGATCCTCCAATCCCCTTATTAATTTTGTAGCTCTCCTTTGCACTTTTTCTAGTTCCTTAATATCCTTTTTAAGGACTGGTGCCCAGAATTGTACTGCATATTCAAGGTGAGGTCTTACCATTGATTTGTAAAGAGGCAAGATGATGTTCTCCTCCCGTGAATCTATACCTCGTTTTATACATGCCAATATCTTATTGGCCCTTGCAGCTGCTGACTGGCATTGGGCACTGTTGCCAAGTTTGTTATCTACAATGATTCCTAAATCCTTTTCGTTAATAGTTTTTCCCAGGGAAATTAAAATCAATGAACATTTTTTTGATAACAATTTCAACAAGATCCCTGGAATTTTAACAAAAGCACCCTCAAAATGCAATTTATAACTTAGTTTTTACTATAAATAATTAAAACAAATGTTCCTACATACAATTACATCAAAAATATGGCTATGACAAACTATAGTGTCACCAGATAAATATCTGTTATATTATATGGCACCTTTGTAAATAACTTTGGGAGATATGTATTGAATTTATGTCTCTTTGGAATGCTGCTTTGGAGAAGTTCACATTTGAGCTTATAAATATTACTTTTTCCAAATGTAGACATACACTGACAGATTTGGACAAAGATGACTCCACCATTCAGGAAAATTGACCCGTTTGTGGCACTAAAGATTTCCAGGATTTATCTAGTAAAGCTTACTGTAATAATGTAAAAGTTGAGAATTAAATTAACCTTATTACACAAAAGAAATACACCAGGAATGTGTATATAAATGGGATTATGAAAATAAATTGGTGAGGAATTTCACTAAAAATAATGAGGGTTGGGTACAGGTAACATGAAACCAATGGAAACAAGGGCAGGCAGCAACCCTATAACAACAAAACACAAACAGCAGCAATGGGGGGAAAGGCAGGTATACCACCACAAACAATATACTTGTGAGGTATCCTTCTAGGAACAACTATTCTAACAATGAGAATTCGGGTGATGGTTTCCCTCAATGGGACAGAATGCCAGAGAAGAAATAATTTTAATCGAAACAGTCCTAGTACCCGTTAAAAACAGATTGAGTTGCTCACCGATGACGGAGATGGTGAACAAACACCAGTAATTTAGAGGGAGGGGTTGTCAAGGAAGACAGAGTTCAGAGAAGAAAAGGAATGTTCAAACCATAGATATTTTTATTTTGTCCTAAAGCTACAGGAGATACAGCTTTTAAATAATGGGTTAAAATTTGCCTTACTCCGAGTATAAATATATTCAACACATATATTGACATTCAGAGATTCTCTAGAAATGTGGCCCTCAAAAATAATTTTTCAACCACCTACTTCAGAGGAAACTACTGAATTTAATCATACTTCTTTCAAAAGTCTAAATTTTATACACAATTTTGTAAATCTGCACCCATTTCTAATTTAGAGTTAACAAGAATTTTGAGAAATTGGAAAAGGAAAATATATGTTTGGTTAATAATAATTTGACCCCCTTTTAAGATACACATTGAAGAATTTACGGCTTAATTTACATCAAACCTGCAGATTAGGGGGAGGGTTAGTTATCCTTTCATTTAAAAACAAATACCTATTAAACTAAAAAAAATCTCACCTCATTAGCTAAAGCAAGAATACAGGACATACTTACGTATGGGGAATACAAATATCTTGTGTAACTCATCCCACGACGTCAACATTTTATATTTTACTGAAGGTCCACAAAGATCTAAATCAGCCACTGGGACATCCGATCATCTCCGGGATTGACTCAATATCAGAAAATTTATCAGAGTACATCTATGTCTTCCTACAGCTTGTAGCTAAAAAAACCAGCATACCTTAACCAATTCATGATGCTAGGACTACACATAGTGCTTCTCCACAGTGATACCTTGTCCGGTTATCAAAAAGTGAGTGCGTCTCCAGGAAGTGGCCATTCATTTGTTATATAAAATGGAATTAAATTATATTACCAATTATTATATAGTGCCAACAATTTAATAGCGCTAGGAATCAGACTGTGTAATATACCTCATAAAGATAAAAATGTAAGCATAATATATATTATTACAGTATGGTGTTTGCACTAGTTGATGTGCAGCAATATTATCGATTTCCACTTCAGTGGGACCAATTTTTTTTTTAGTTAGCTTTGATTCATTAATCAGAATTAAAATGCTTGAGCATAGCATTGCTCAGTTACAGTGTTATTGAGTTATTGGGTTACCCCCAATGTTTCCTCTACCTGCCTTTTAAGTAGAGTTGAGCTGATACCTGGATGTTCGGGGTCGGCAGGTTCGGCCGCACTTCGGAAAAATGTCCGGGTCCGTGCTTGAACTTGACCCCGAACCCCATTGAAGTCAATGGGGACACAAACTTTTGTCCACTAAAATGCCTCTAAAAAAATCCTGGAAAGAGCTAGAGGGCTGCAAAATGAAGTAAAATGTGGGTAAGAGTAGGACAAGTGCCCTGCAAGCAAATGTGGATAGGGAAATAACTTAAAATAACATAAAATACATACAAATTACAAATACAGCTGAGCCATAAAATAGCACTAGATGGAATCTTTGATTTTAGCTTTGGAAGAACATAAATCTAAATCTAAAGCATGGCTGCCAGGAGGATCAACAGAATTATCCATTTGAGAGAGGGTTGAAGTGCAGGGTATTCTCTTTCAGTTTATACTAAGTGACCCATAGGTTGAGGAGGCGGTGACCGTGGCGGTGTAGGTGGAAGCGGCGCTGGAGGAGGAAGAGGAGGTAGCCAGAATTTTTCAAAGTGCGCTGTAAGCACAGTATTGGACTGTTCTATTTGACTCTCAGATATGAAGTGCACCGCAAGACACAAATGTACTATTTAGCACCCAAAACAATTAGAATTTTTCAAAGTGCGCTGTAAGCACAGTATTGGACTGTTCTATTTGACTCTCAGATATGAAATGCACCGCAAGACGCAAATGTACTATTTAGCACCCAAAACAATTCGAATTTTTCAAAGTGCGCTGTAAGCACAGTATTGGACTGTTCTATTTGACTCTCAGATATGAAGTGCACTGCAAGACGCAAATGTACTATTTACCACCCAAAACTATTAGAATTTTTCAAAGTGCGCTGTAAGCACAGTATTTGACGGTTCTATTTGATTTTCAGATATGAAGTGCAGGACGCAAATGTAATACTTAACACCAACAAATTACAGTATTTAAAAATGTAGATGTTGCCCACTGAGCTAACAGAACAGGATTAAAGTCATGTGCCTGGCACACATGCAGTTGCAAGTGCACTGCACTCTCTGTGGCACTGGGCTCAGTGCAGGGTACAAATATGTAGTATAGCACCCACTAAAATAATCACTGTAATTTGAATAATCGCTGTAGGATTATGCCCCTCAATATGCCAGGATTATGCCCCTCAATATGCCAGTATTATGCCTCTCAATGTGCCAGGACTTAGCCACCCAATATGCCAGGATTATTATGCCACTCAATATGCCAGGATTTTCCCACACAATATGCCAGGATTATGCCCCTCAATATACAAGGATTATGCCTCTCAATATGCCAGGATTTAGCCACCCAATATGCCAGGATTATTATGCCACTCATTATGCCAGGATTTTCCCACACAATATGCCAGGATTATGCCCCTCAATATGCCAGGGTTATGCCCCTCAATATGTCAGGACTTAGCCACCCAATATGCCAGGATTATTATGCCACTCAATTTGTCAGGATTTTCCCACACAATATGCCAGGATTATTATGCCACTCAATATGCCAGGATTTTCCCACACAATATGCCAGGATTATGCCCTTCAATATGCCAGGATTATTATGCCTCTCAATATGCCAGGACTTAGCCACCCAATATGCCAGGATTATTATGCCACTCATTATGCCAGGATTTTCCCACACAATATGCCAGGATTATGCCCCTCAATATGCCAGGATTATTATGCCTCTCAATATGCCAGGATTTAGCCACCCAATATGCCAGGATTATTATGCCACTCAATATGCCAGGATTTTCCCACCCAATATGCCAGGATTATTATGCCACTCAATATGCCAGGATTTTCCCCCACAATATGCCAAGATTTTGCCCCTCAATATGCCAGGATTATGCCACTCAGTATGCCAGGATTTTCCCACACAATATGCCAGGTTTATGCTCCTCAATATGCCAATATTATGCCCCTCAATATGCCAGGATTATGCCTCTCAATATGCCAGGACTTAGCCACCCAATATGCCAAGATTATTATGCCACTCAGTATGCCAGGATTTTCCCACACAATATGCCAGGATTATGCCCCTCAGTTTGCCAGGATTATGCCTCTCAATGTGCCAGGATTTAGCCACCCTCTTCCTCCCCCCTTCCCCCTTACTTACCTCCTCGGTGCTGCTCTGTCTCCCAGTGCTGCAGGTCCGTCGCTGTGAGGGAAGCGTTGTGCGTTGCCGTCCAGCCAATGCGCATTCAATAAAGTTTGTTTAAAAAAAAAAGTTTAAGCAAACTTTATTGAATCCGCATCGGCTGGAGGGTCACCTTACAGGTGGCGCCGGCCCTGCCGAACCCTTAACTCCAACACGAACATACAGTGGAATGTCCGTGTTCGGGTTCGGGGTCCAAAAACCGTAATGTTCGGTATGAGCCCGAACAGTGTGGTTCGGGTTCGCTCAACACTACATATAAGGTGGCCTGGGAGCTCGACTTTCATTTTGAGACTTGGCACTCGAGTTTGACATAGAAAAAAAAAACAAGGTTTGAATCTTCCCCGTTGAAAGTGAAATGACTGAAGCTTTGACTTAGTCTCAAAATGAAAGTCAACCTACAAAGTTGAATTTTAGTGAATAAACCCACAAGTGTTCATGTTTAAACTAGATCCATGAAATTTAATTACTTGTCCATAATAAGAAAAAAGGTCAAAAGCAATTAAAGAAAAGTGCATTTAATTTATTTGTTGCAAATTTTGTCATGTAAATTGACCACACTCCTTTACAAACATGCAGGCTTGCTTACCAGTTCTGCTCATTATAAGGTTGACAATTTAATAAAAGAGCACCATTTTCAAATATATATTATTACACTTGTACTAGAGAATATATGTAAAAAATAAACTCGTTTCGCAAATTCTATTTACATTAACTTGTAAAAAAAAATCCCCAGACATTCATTGTAAAAAAACCACACAGAATAAAATTATTAGACTTAAGAAGCTAATCCAGCATCCTTTGCCATTCCATAAAAGATTCCTTTTGAAGCTATAAGATTGGTTGGTGTATCAAACTCTGCAATTTGTCCTTTGTCTAGAACAAGAACTCTGGAAGAAAGAAGGAGACATAAGTTACTTCCATGTATTCCAAACAGAAAAAAAAATATTTCTATATGTTGTTAAGGATTGTAAAACGTTCTTTAAGAAAAACAAATTCTAACAACAGATATGCAATATATTTCTGGTTTATTGTATTTAGAGTATATGATTTCCCTGCAGTAGAATTAGGTTGAAATTGAGTATTGTGACTGACATACAATATTACAGCAGCTGAGCAGGAGGTTAGTATTGACCTGGCAGCCAGGCACAGTTATAGGGACCTTTTTACCTGTCACTAGCCCACTTACCCCAATATGCCTGATGATTCATCTCTGAGCATGGGGAAGGTATAATCAGTTATACCACTTTGTGGTTTATAGTTAACAATTCTGAAATTAAGTGTTTTTCTACTGTACATTAGTATTTAACTTGGCATAACTCATAATTTCTAAATCACTCCCTCTCACCTGCCTGGTTTTGTCTTGAAGTATGGCCAAATTCTAAACCACATGCTAGGTTAAGCTAGAGATTGACTGTATAATATTTGTTCACCTGGTATAATCCAGAATTGTATTTAGTCTGTGTGCAATGGTCAGCACAGTGCAGTCTTCAAACTCTGTCCTGATGGTCATTTGGATGAGGTCATCTGTTTCCAGATCAATAGCAGCAGTAGCTTCATCCAAGATGAGAATTCGTGTTTTGCGTAGTATCGCCCTTGCCAAGCAGACCAGTTGTCTCTGACCAACACTGGGTGTTAAAAAAATATATTAAACAAATTAGACAACAATTTACACAAAATGTATGTTCAAGACTGGACAGATATGTCAATTAGTAACTGATGTAGAGAAACATGGGGCTTGCAGAAAATTACTAGTCTATTGAGACAAAAAATAAATTGATTGGTGTTGGAGCTGACCAGCAACACAAGCAGTCGCATGGCAGAGGAGCTCCTCAGCGTAAAAGCCCAAAACCTGTGTTTTTTCATGGCACCTCAGCACAAGGGTGCGAAATGCGTGAAGCGTTCGCCTTCAAATGGTCACTGACCAAAATGTTATGAGCCATCAATCTTAAACGCTGAGGATGTACCAGTATGTTTAGTCATTTTTGATAACCTTTGCTATTATCTACTATTTTGAATAATTTTAATGGTCCATAGACCTGAAATAAAGAAATAAGATTTTTTATCACATTTTTTGTCTGGAATCCCAATGAAATAACAAACCTTAGATTTTCCCCTCCCTCTGAACATTCGTATTCCAGTTTTGTTGGCTGACTAGTGACAAATTTTTTCAAATTGGACAACTCAAGTGCTTTCCAGAGTTCATCCTCTGAGTATTTGTCAAAAGGATCAAGGTTCATTCTTAAAGTTCCAGAAAAAAGGACTGGGTCCTGTAATAGAGGGAGATAAAAGAAAAGAGCGTGAGGAATATTTTCAGCAATGTCATCTGGTGCTAGGACAACACCTGACAATTCTAGAACTAGCAACTACATCTATAGTTTTAGTCAATGCACAAATAAAATGCACAAGTTTTGGACATAAACTGAGTAATATACATAGATACATAGATTTACACTGCCTAAACTATGTTTGAAAATATGCTTGAATAGTTAACACTTCATATCCATTTTTCAAAACCATAATAACCTAAATAAAGGTGCCTTGCAATAACCTGCAGTAATTCTATAAATCGTTTACCTGAGGAATTATGGTGAGCATAGATCTCAGGTCGTGCAGACCAATCTCTGAAATATTTATATCATCTATTTTAATAATTCCTTCTGCAGCTTCTAAAATCCTAAACAGACAGAGGGTCATCGAAGATTTCCCAGCTCCGGTCCTCCCCACAATTCCAACCTGAAACAATGAAACCGTGATGAAAAACAGAAGCCAACATGTTTGGTAATGCATTGTCTTTTTATATTATTTGATAGGAATTCACAAGTTCCTTGCAAAGGCCTGATTTTTTTTATTTTTTATAATACAGTGCTTGTTTGGTAAATTTTTTAGAGTGAAATGGGAAGCAACAAATGAAATCAAGATTCTGAAAAAGAAAATGCCACACTATATGTGTAAATCATTCCATGTAACTTAGAATAGGTGATTTTACATATGTGTAGGAGAAGCTATTTTACAATTGTGTTATGAATAAATACTTTTCAGGGAAAGCATTTTAAAATGCTCTCAAATATTTACACATGAATTTTAGAATATAAACGTAAACCTTCATACAGCAGTATTGTATTTTATAGATGAAGATTTGTTTTTAGTCATCAATTTCCTGATGCAGTACTGGACAAGATGGTCTATTGTATATGTCTGAGACTGAATGTGGAATTCAGATATTCATATTATAGGATAAATCATCTTAATATAACTTGTAGTAAAAAAAAATAAAGGAACATGTTCCTGTGAACTCTTGTATAACGAATGCATTCATTTACTAAACACTGAATTGTGGGAAATTGACAAACATGCTGTAAAACTTAGGTCAAAATAAGAGTTGTTCAAATTGTGCAACTCATAGTTTAGTGAGTAACCCCCAAAACTTGAATACATTCACTGTATGATAAACATACGTTTCATGTACCTTTTCACCCCCTTTTACTTTGAGATTTAGGTTTTTCAGAACTAAGTCTAATCCAGCTCTATAGCGCACGGAATAGTTCATCAATTCAACTTCTCCTTTGCTCGGCCAGTCTTTTGGAGGTTGTTTATCTTCTATTGTCCAAGGAGCCTGCGTAACCAAACAAAAGCTTTATTAAACAATACTCTGCAATTATTTACTTTATGCTATAAAGCTGGGAGGTTAACATGAAATGGCTCTATACTCACACTCTGATTTAAATAACTTGTATCCAAATGGAAATGATAGCTAGTATCACCTGTGCTGTGACTAGAGATGCAAATTGTGCTTTACTATTGAAAAATATTTTATTTCCAAATCCAGGCACAAGTGATGTCATAAACAGGAGACATCACAGACACATTTAAACCAAACATTTCTCTTAATTTGTGAGGCTGCTTGAACTTCTGCTAACAAAATGTGCTGATCCTTTATTATCTACACTCACAATATAAATGTTTAGGTGATGGACTCCCTTTTATTCTACAGTTTTCATGTGTACTTCATTTAAATTAAATTATTAACAAACCTCTGTTTCAGTTTCAGAATATTCCTTTACTCTTTCAACGGCAACAATGTTGGTCTCCAGATCAGAGGTCATTCTCACCATCCAGTTCAAGGACATTGTTACCTACACCGAAAACGTTGATTATTTATATTCAATTCATATGTTAAATCAAGAAATTCTAAAGATATCATTGTATATGTAATAATATTCTGGCAAACATACCTGTAATGCATAAGATACAGACAGACCCACTAGACCAGGGCTTAGGGAGTCTCGTCCAATTACAGCAAAGAGAGCAGCAAAAAGAACTACACAGTTTCCAACAAACTCAACCCGAATTCCAAGCCACCTGTTACAGGAAAAATAAATTTAGACACTTTAATCAAACAATAGAATGCCCGAGTCTTAATTTCTGAAAAGGTCTATCATGATGGCTGCCAAGAAAGAACTTAACAAGGACTTACAAATGTATGCAATCATACATGTAATGTGATGTACATGTAGCATACTGTATATATCACATGATAACTTAACATGGACAGCTCCAGATCAGCAAACGGGGAAAAAAAAAGATGTAACTCAATGTCAATTTATTAATAAAAACTATACAGAAAGAAATCCGCTACAGGGCGTGTCAACATGCAACAAGGAATTGATTGAAACCAATTAGAACAATGCAAAAGATATATCATCAAATATTTATAAATAAGTGTCATCATAACCAGACAGCCAATAGGAACACCTGTGTGATCAGTTGTTTAAAAAACTGGCTGCAGTTTAGAAATATAATCTCTTACTAATGTTTACATATCACTTTTCTCATTAAATGTTTTTTTTTTATTAAGATAAATATTCCTTTGAGAAGTCATAACAGGAAGTGATACGTACAACTAAAAAATGGTTTCTATATCGTAGGTTCTCTTCAGGGATGAAAACTTATATTTCTGTATATAGAACATTCACATATGTTTTTCAAATGAGCATTGCACTACAATGTACCATAAGCCAGATTGTGGGACAACAGTGTGTAGGGGATATCAAAATGGCAGAGAACTTCTATTCACAACTAGCAAAATGGGATTGCACCAAAAACCAGAATAAACCATTGTTTACCTTTTAGAATTTCTAATAATCAAATGTGCAGGAAGAAGAATTTGCCCAACAGTAAAAGGAACAGTTGCAGAAAGAAAGGAGAAGATGCAACATTTCTGTGATCCAGAGAGCGAGAGAAAGAGGAAAGGCTAGACAGCAACAAAAAGAAGACAAGAGTCAGCAAGACAGAAAAAGAAGGAAAAATGCACCTACTGGAAAATAGGACTTCTAAGTGATCCTGAGCAAACGAAAGATATTAGTAGAAATTAAATACTTAATTAGATTGTTGTTTGTTAATAAAAAGGGTAAGAACAATTTAAGTGTGTTGCAGGGGTGTTTGGCAATTCAGGAAAGGGGTGCAATCCCAGATAGCAAGCCCATAAACAATGTAGTACAGCTGATTTAAGAGTAGGGGGACTAGCAGGAGATATTCCTGTCCTTGATGATGCTTGGTACATTAATCTTTCCTAAGCTCTGGACTGTCTATCCCAATAGTTCCCAAACCAGTCCTAATGTCCCACCCAATACTCCTGGGACTGTTGAAGGTTTAAAAAAAGACAAAAACATCTATTAAAAGTTCAACTGTCAAAACTTCCATTAAAAAAAAAAAGTAAAAGAAAGAAAATGGGATAATCCCTAAATCCCTAACACCTGTTTGGTAACCATTGGTCTATCCTTTGTTCTTTGCTGAGTAAATGTAAAGGTAATTTATGAAGGGTAGTAGTTACAGAGCCATAGCTAGCTCTTTCTGCACCCCAGCAGTGGTGTATCTTGGTTTTGTGCTGCCCTAGGCAGACAAAATTTGGGCACCTCCCCCAGGCAAAGTTCCGCCCTAGGCGAGGGCCTTGTTTGCCTTGTGGAACATACACTACTGCACCCCAGGCAAGAATAGAACATTTCGCCAGTTATTTTGCAGAAAAATGTAATGTGATGCACCCCTTCTGCAGTGCTTCACTGATGGTGGCCTCATTTAATCATTGTTGGTCCCTGCATTCCAGCAGAGAGGACTACTCCAGTCCATGCAGCTGGAAGGCTCCACATGCTGGACTGATTAGTGTGACTGACACTCAAGTCATAATGGCAGACTTGCAGCTCATTTGCCTGAAAGGGCATCAGTCTAATTATGTATCCATCATCACTGTCCTATGTTAGTTGATATTCCTCACCCTAGTTACGGCTCTAAAAAGTCCCCAAAGTGAAACATATAGGTGGAACATTTTAGAACTTTGCCCAGGTATTGACACAAGCCCCAGATAGTGTTTTGGACAGGGTTGGCCAATGTGCACTTTATGTTGTGTATAAAGTATTTTGTTTCCTTGGAGCTGTGACAGCAAGTTCCACTGTAACCTGGTCAACATAGGCCAAAGTGTCACAGCGGTCACCACAGATTTTGAGATATTGTAAATGCTGCATGAGAGCTAAGAATAATTGCTTTGGGAATAGAAGTTGATAAAAGGAGACAGTAAAAACACAAGCTAGAAGAAAAGAGTACTTAATATGAGGGTAAATACAATGACTGCACTTTGATTTTGGTTCCCTGTGTATGTGTGTGTGTTCGTCATCATTGCCTTAGAACTTGCATATAAATGTTTCCACTTTTGCTCTTATTATATAAGACTGTAGTTTGGGAACCATTCCTACTGGTAAGGTTTATAAAAAAATGTTTGCAAAGTTTTAAAATATAGAAACATTTTGTACAATATTAATGAAAAAGAAAACTGTTGTCTGTTATAAAAGCTCAATCGAAAATGTTATTTTTAATAAAAAAAACTGTACATTTAAGGCATATTTTTTGTTGAAAATCTTAAGCAAACTTATAAGGGAATTTGAATATTGTAATTGGAACACGTATGAAGTAACTTGATCTTTGTATTACAATGTTATATGAATAATATACCTTGTTTCCACACAATGCCTCATCAGTATAATGAGGTGTCCATTTTCACAGCTTGCTAATCATTACACACTTTTCAAAGAATGATTACAATAATGTTTATTATATTATTTCTTTCAATCACTCTTAAAAGCATTTCCTCAGCAGGAAGCTGATGTAAAACACACAAAGTCTTATTACAGAGGAGAGGTTTTAAAATGTAGCAAATTGACCTTTCCCCCCTTCATGCCATACAAAATTGCAGATGGATATGGTCTCACAAGATGGTTTGTGGCAATGCTTTATTTTATCATTTGGTCCATAAGAGCTGTTTTCTAAATCAAATTCCATATTTATATACAGGCATCATCTGAGATTAGAAATGCTGACTGAATATTTAACTGCAAATAACCTGTCTGCTCCCTCAACAGCATTTCTGTCCAGTTACATACGTTCTACTGTGACCTAGTCAAAGTGTTTTCAGTTTGTTAAAGTAACCTGTATGCAGATTACTTGTGTCCCAGCCTGGCTAGAACTTGATTTTTGCTGAAGACAAATGTAGACTCCCACACCAACATCAAATTATGTAAGTCACTTCGTTAGAAATAGTACAAATGAATCCAGGAGTAGAAATTAACTAACAGCAATGTTAGAGATCGCCTCTGTAGTTGTGGTTTTCCTACTGCCACTTTAACTCCAGGATTGCCATTGCCAGCATTAGCCACCCTGTAGTTCTGTAGCTAGATGTCCCATTGCAGAAATACCATCAGATTTGTGGGATTTGTACTTAAAACAGCTGGAAATCTGTAACCCTGGTTTATACCATCTTGAACTTAAAATGTTTGGAATAAAGTGTAGCCATCAAAGACCAAATAAATGCTTTTCTCATACCTGTTTGATACTATTCCAGGATAGTAACATTTCTGATTTTCATCCACCTTATTATCACTTAATACAACAAAGCTGCTTTGCCTTCCATATGCTCGGATAATGCTCGCGCCTGTGATTGTTTCAGAAAAATGGGAATATATGGGAGATCTGCTGACCGATTCCAGTCGTTTCAGCTGTCGAGATGTGGCAACATAGAATCTCTGGATTAAAAGGAGACAGATGACAACAGTTGTCACTCAGTAACAGTAAAACACGATTATTTTACATGAAGTGAAAGTATGGTATTTCCCTTTGTCTCTGCTATGATTATTTTGGAGTATATATTCCCCACCATGCATTATGAAAAGCTTTGGGTGAACATTTAGTAGGGTGAAAGCCATAGCAAGTTTGGCAAAACTGAGCAATAAATCCTGTGTTAGTTTGTTCCATCAATTTTTGCACAAATTGTATCAGTAATTGCAACTCAGCTAAAGCAAATGTTCTACATTGCTCCAGAACCCCGGCATTATTCATTAAAATCAGAAAGCCCACACTGACAGACTCACCTGCACAAAGAAATAGATGAAAGCAAGTGGTACGATAACCACGGCAAACAGTGGTGTGCTGGAAACAATCACAATTGTCGTTGACAATGAGGTAAACAAGGTGGCCAGGAACATTAAGATGGTGGGTGGGATGACTTCGTCAATCACATAAATATCTTTGGAAAACCTGTTGATAATCCTTCCGATTGGAGTTGTGTCATAGAAAGCCTGCGGTGTGTGCAATTTATTGTCTAGCAACCCGGCGTGAAGTTTACGAGCAGCACCGATGCCGGCCATTGCGAGGGTGAATGATGATATCATTACAAAAATACCTGTTTTGAGGATAAACGTGATAATTCGGAAGTAAATAACTTATCATTTGTAGGTGGACCCCACAAGATACAAGAAATTGCAGTTTTATAGTTCTACCTGGTTCTAAGGACTTAAGAATTTTATTTTCAAAATGAAGCACATTCCAGGCAGAAATCACAGTCAGTATGTAGAATATATTATTATTTGTTTATATATATATATATATATATATATATATATATATATATATATATATATACCGTATTTGCTCGATTATAAGACGACCCAGATTATAAGACGACCCCCCCAAATTTGTACATTCCTTTAGGAAAAAAACTAAAAGCCTGATTATAAGACTACCCTATAGGAAAAAAGTTTAACTTGTATATATGTAAATTGATTTTTAATATTTAATAAAAACTTTATATAATACAAATGCATTTCTTGTTTTTATTTGCTTTTATGTGCCAATGCGGCCTATCTCCCCCTCCCCCAGCTGTCTCTTTCCCCCCCAGCGTTGTCTCTCTCTCCCCCCAAAACTTCTCTCTCTTCCCCCTTCCCCTTGTCTCTATCTATTCCCCCTCCCCTTGTCTGTGTCTCCCCCTCCCTCCTCTTGTCTGTCTGTGTCCTCCCCCCTCCCCCTGTCTCTCTCTCTCCCCCCCTCTCCCCTTTTCTCTCTCCCCCCTCCCCTTGTCTGTCTGTGTCCTCCCCCTCCCCCTCCCTTTGTCTCTCTCTATCCCCCCCTCCCCTTTTCTCTCCCCCCCTCCCCTTGTCTGTCTGTGTCCTCCCCCCTCCCCCTCACCTGGTTTCGTTCCCTGGTGGCTAGTGGGGGCAGCTGGGGGATGTCTGCACGATACGTGCAGACATCCTCCATGCTGCCCGACACGGCAGTCTATTATGACGGACAGCTGGTCCGTCATAATAGACTGCCATGTCGGGCAGCATTGAGGATGTCAGCACGTATCGTGCAGACGTCCCCCAGCTGCCCGATTCACCCTGGTGGCTAGTTGGGCAGCAGAGGATGTCTGCGCGATGAGCGCAGACCTCCCCTGCTGCCGCCAAGCACGATCGCCGGGACTTCTGTGACGAAGCCCGAAGTACCCGGCTTCTTCATAGAAGCCCCAGCGGTCGTGCCGGGCGGCAGCAGGGGAGTCTGCGCTCTGCTGGGGACCTGGATCCATGTCTTATAGTCTGACCTCAATTTAAGGTCAGATTATAAGACGACCTCGAATGTAAGACCTCGTCTTATATTCGAGCAAATACGGTATATGTTAACGTACACACACATACATATACGTGTAGAAATGTCCTTGTTTTTAAAAGAAAAACTATTTTTGCCCATAAAAATAACATCAAATGGATCAGAAATACCATGTAGACATTGTTAATGTTGTAAATTACTATTGTAGCTGGCAGCAGCTGGTTTTTAATGGTATACACACACACACAGATATATTACAGCGTAAGACTGTTGTGCTGATTAAAAAGAACAATAAAAGGGATTTAGGTCCTTTCGGATAGAAAATCATTATTTCTAACCTTGTCAACGTCTTGATTGTTTTTCCTT
The DNA here is from genome assembly GCA_036172795.1 of Pelodytes ibericus. NCBI lineage: Eukaryota > Metazoa > Chordata > Amphibia > Anura > Pelodytidae > Pelodytes > Pelodytes ibericus. The sequence goes on from CM069862.1 coordinate 125,743,548, forward strand.
TTCATTGCGCAACTTATTAGATAAACATACATATGTACATACATACACACACACACACACACATATAAACATACATATGTACATACATACACACACACACACACACATATATAAACATACATATGTACATACATACACATATATATTAACAAACATATGTACATACATACACACACATATATAAACATACATATGTACATACATACACACACACACACCTACCTTTTCACTTCATAAATTAATTCTTCTTGGCAAAAAAAAAATGTCAGAGAAAGATTTACTACAACATTCCTTTGCTCCATTCAAATTTTTGGAGGATAAGTACCCATTACCCAAATCTGATTGTACTACAGTAATTATATTTACCTTGCAGTAATCCAAGGGCAGCGTAAACACCAACTCGCATTTGTGTATTTTGTTGCATTCCATCAATAATTGGCTCATTGGTCCACTCACTGAGCCACACATTGGCACCAATTGCAGCTGCGTTTTGACAGCAGTATAAGAAACATATGAAAAAGGAAACTATGAGACCAACAGCCTTTATATATTGCCAGAAGACGGTCATTTTTACCTGGAAACCCAGAAAGAAAAAAAATCTTTGTTTTTTTAAAATGATTAATTAGCTTTGTTCTGTGTACAGATTGTAAGCTGCATGCAGGCCTCGCTACCCCCCCATGTTAGTCTGTAATTCTCTTTTATGCTCTGTACAAAGTGCTGCGTAAATTGTTGGTGCTACATACTGGTAAATAAGTGTTAATGTAATGTAATTGGTGGGTACCATTCTGCCCATTCAACTGTCTTGTACACATCCTAGTGTGCCCTGTAGGTGGCGCTGGTAACATTGCCAAGTAAATATTTCTGCCCACTAAGGTTGGAGGGGTTGTTGAGGCCTTTAACGCCCGGTTTTAAAAAAAACCTTTCTAGCAGAAGTTAAAAAACGTTCATCAAATGCCATGCTTAACTTAACATCTAGACTATTTCACCAATTCTTGATTATATCATACCCTCCCGGTCTCTGCTGTTTCGGTCTGAATTAATTTATCCACAGGAGGCTTTTTTGCGGACAATGTCTCAGACACTTTCCTCTCACACACTTTTCTCCGGGTTGAGGTTGTATGGAAAGATTCACTTTCTGAAGACAGAACACTAATTTGTCTGAGAATAAATCAAATTATAAAATAGTTAGTGTATTATTGCTCACATATTTTAGTTAAAACAATGTGTATTAAAAGTGCAAAACATTACTTTTTTTTCTTTTCTTCAAGGAACAGAACTGCTTAGTCAATGTTAAAAGTTCTGTTTAAATCCAGCTGTAGAATATCAAAGTGCCACTAAACATAATATAATTTTAAAATGAGCCTAGTGTAGGGATAAAAAAAGCAGGTATTTTCCTTGATTTCTGTCCATTTTTTCCTGTCATCATGTCTATTTTTGTGATTTTATTGATACATTCTTTTTTGGGATATAAATAAAATACTGGAACTTTTTCTCTAAGACGTTGCATTGTTTTCCTTGAGCTGGAGTCTGCTGGCATTCCTTTGGGAGTTCCATAAAAAACCAGGTGTTCTAGAATATGCAGGAAATTTCTGTCTTACCTGGCATACGTATGCTTCAATTTGAAGCATGGAGGCAGATTTGGTCACCAACTGCCACTTACTGTTCTCACAGCAGTAGCCAGTATAGTCTCTAGATATCTGCTCACAAACTCAGACAAAAGAAGTATATGTGCTTTAAAGTACAACCATTTCTTCCTCGCCATTGGGCTGTTCTAACAAAAAGTCCGGGAACTCAGATCTTACCACAGAGTGAACCGTGCATGCGCATGATCACTCAGTCTGTGATTTAAGTGAAGCATGCAATGGTGCAATCACTCAGCGTGTGATTTGAGTGATTGTACGCATTCGTGATTCACTCGCTGGTAATATCTGAGTTCCTGGATTTTTTCTTTGTTCAAACAAAAATGTAAAGGATAAATATTGTTTATACCGTGAACGAAGAGAATATAAAACTAACATAATTGAGCCATGCATTGTGTTAGCACAATTATATAAACTAAAATACAGTTTTTTTCAGATGTGTCTGTGGAATCTCCCATTTATGGAATCACTTATGCTTAATAATATTCAAATTATAGAATTACACATTTCTCTTAACCAGCATTTTATGTGTCCTTCTAATATTACAGTGCCGACAATCTGTGTCTGTCTCCCAGTGTGTCTGCTTCCTCTTACTACAAGGTCATACTTCCTAGTTGTTTTTATGAGCATACACATATGCTTTTGTATTCGTATTCACTCCTGCTCTACGGTCATCCTTCTCCATTTTGATGCACATTTGGATTCACATTCCTCCCTCCCATCTAACGTGACTGATAGTCGATGAACCATCTCAGTGAAGCAGCACTTCACCATATTATTTATCCAACGCCTTTGTGTTTTCTTTTGCAAAGATGTAGGGCTTTACTTATGAAATGCAGGGAATGGGATAATTTTTACAGCTCGGCTACTTTGGCCTTAAGTTTAAAAATTCCCTTCTCAGTTTCCTGCAATTCTCTCTTTCATGAATAAAGCCCTAAGTGATATCGTTTCAATGGTACTTTCTACCTCTTTGCAGAGGTACTATTCAAAAATGATTTAAAAAAGAAAAAGAAGAAATGGACATTTGGGAGAGGGTTAACGTCTTCTTTAAGAATATAGTGTTTGTGAGGAGTCTGTTGAATGGCTGATCCGATTAATATCCTGACACTTAATGTGCAGGGATTAAATGCCCCCAAAAAACGTTCTTCGCTGCTGGACCATCTATACAGACACCATATTGATGTATGTTGCTTGCAGGGATACGATATCCAAAGATTGAATAATAACAAATATACAGTTATAGAACACTCTTCTCTCACGCTTAAAAAGAAAAGAGGAGTTGCAATACTAATTTCTAATAGTATAAAATCTGAGATTTGATATAAACAATCTGATAGGATAGGTAGGTTCGCCTTCGTTGTGTGTAGGCTGGATGATAGACTCTTTTCGATCCTCGGTATATACGCTCCTAACATAAAGCAGATGAGGTTTATAAATAATACCTTGAATAAAATACAGGGCACTTTCATTTATCTGGGCAATTTTAATTGTGTAGCAGACAATGCCATGGATAGATCAAGTAGATGCGTGGGGAGCTTAGATAACAGGCAGAAGGTGCTGGCAAGAGTCTTTCAGGAGATGTTGGGTAAACACAGACTTTACGACATCTGGAGGACTGAAGCAATTTTACTTTCTTTTCATATAGGCATCAATCCTTTTCTAGGATTGATATGATTCTTCTTAATGTTGAATCAGTCCGGGACTGTAAGAGTATAGATATAGTGGATTTTGCCTGGTCTGATCATGATCCAGTTTAGAAAATTAATAGAAAATATGAGAGAGCGGAAGTTACTTGGAAATTAACCCCTTAGTGACATGACTTTTTTGGCTTGTCCGACGCTTGGTGACATGGGCTGTTCAACATTTCTGAGGTGTTTGTGTTTTGCTGTAATTTATTTCTGTCTCATTTAGTGTACCTGCACAAACTATATATCGTTTTTATCGTCATAAGAAGGGCTTTCTTTTGATACCATTATTTTGATAATAGCATATAATTTGATGTAAAATTTTTTTTTTTTTTAATGAATTTTATTTGAAAAATCGTATACTCATGTACATGAGACAACAAAAAAAACACTGCTAAATAGTTTCTAATATATGTCCTGAGTTCAGAAATAGCCCATGTTTTATGTTTTTGTGCTTTTTTATTTATGTTACAGGGCCAGAACTATAAGTAGTGCAGAGCTATTTTAAAATCCTTTTTTTTCAAAATTAGCGATAGTGACATTGTAACACTGATTTCTGTACTAAATCCATGAATGACCCCCAACATGTACATATTTTTGAAAACTAGACCACTCAGGGCATTTAACTTGGGGTATTTTGACACATTTCATGTAGCCATTTTACCACCAATCTTTGCCAAAATTTGCAGCAAAAAAACTTTTTTTTTAATTTTTCACATAGATTGCAATTTAGGTAAATATTACCTTAAAATGTGAAGGGGTATTTCCACATAACACCTCAATATGTGTTCAGAAACATCTCCTGAGTACAGGGATACCACCCATGCATAGATTTGTTGGTTTGTTTTGGGGCTAAAAGGCCACATTTAGGGGGTGCGCAATTCCAACCTGGAATTTTGACATGTAGTCAGCCTACGCTCATGTTGCATTTGGAACATTTTTGAAGCCGTCCAATGAATTTTACCTGATCAAACCATATATTTTTGGAAAATAGACATCCTAAGGTATTTCAAATGGTGGTATTTTAATACTGTATATGTACTAATTCTACCACCAGCCTTTGTAAAAGTTTGTGGTTGTACTTTTTTGGGAGTTTTTTTTCCACATGCATTGTACTTTAGGCATGAATAACCCAATATGTGTTCAGCAACATCTCCCGAGTACAGGGATAGCACCCATGCATAGCTTTGTTGGTTTGCTTTTTGGCTAGGAGGCAACATTTGTGAGATGCGCATCTCAAAATTCCAACTTGGAATTTTGACATGTAATCAACCTGCGTCCGTGTCCTATATGGGATATATCTTTGAAGCCAGCCAATGTAATTACAGTTTTTGAAAAAATTGTACATAGCATCTGAAATTTCAGTTATCCGTACATGGATTGCGGTTAAAGTTCATATATGTTTGATATACCAAACCATATATTTTTAAACGGTAGACAACCATCACTCCTTGTGGCAAGGGCTCAGCAGCAACCGATACATCACTAGATGATGTATCAGAAAGCTGACCAGGGTCAATATCGAACCCTGAGTCCGCGGCCTCAGAATCAGTGCGTAAGCAGTGATCTCGAGCAAAGAAGGGGTTAATAGCTATTAGAAGAGCCAATTTTGATCTGACCAGGGCGAATGGTGAGCTTAATTGAGAAGTCACCAAACCGCCTTTGCAACTAATTCGCTGTTACTGATCGCTATGCGCTCAGACAGCTTAAAAAAAAATCTCAAATATTTTTACTTTACATGTTATCCCCTAGTGGGTATGTGTAAAAAAAAAAATAAAATAAAAAATATGCAGACAGATAAAAATTGCTTTGGCGTCAATATCATTGCGTAAGCAGTGATCGACGGCAAAGAAGGGGTTAATAACTCTTAGAAGAGCCTTTGTAGTACTGTAATAAATTACAGTACAAAAAAAATTAACCCCTAAAAAATGCACAAACAGCAAAAATAAATGCGCTGATGTGCACGATCACTGCTTACGCAAGATCAGTGGCAGGGAAGAGGTTAAACGCAGGGAATTGCTTTTATAAATTTTTTAAAATTGTTTTATTATTCGGGTGTTGTGTATTTATTATTTTTTTGTACTTTTACAACTTTGATCTGTCTCTCTCTCTCACTAAAAAAAAATGTGAGGAGAGGGAGGCAGATCATAACTGGTCAGATCAATAAAGGGTTAATATTGATCTGACCAGTCAGTGGGGATGCTCATCAGAGCATCCCCACTGCTTGTCTGTGTGCCTGCAGTCACTGATTGCCTCTGTGAAGAGGCAATCGTGTGGCAGCCAGAGAGCACAGGAAGCAGGTACTTCCTGCCTCCTGTGCTCTTGCCCTTAGAAGGTGCAGACCGTGCACTTAGATCGTGCATTTTTTTTTGTGTTCCTGATTGCCTCGACTTGCGAAGCAATCAGAAACACTTACTGAGCATAGGAAGTGAAAAATTTGCTTCTCATGCTCGTTTTTGAAATGCCCGCGTTTTAAAGGCGCTGTGCCTTTAAGACAGGCATTTCAATCGCTCTCCGGAGCGATCGAAATGCCGACGGGCATTTTCTTCTGTATTGTACCATGCTTCCATACGGAAGCATCATTACAACACCGTGTGAGCACTGAAAGCGGAAAAACTCTAGGTCCGCCCTGTGTCGCCAAGGGGTTAAAAGAATCTCTTATGTCGAAAGACATAACAGATGACCTGTTATTGGAATCTAAACAGTTTTTTGTGGAGAATCTTGCTGGAGATGTGAGTATGGGAAATGTATGGTCAGCATACAAATGTGTGGTGAGGGGATTTTTTATTGAAAAGGAAGCCTACCTGAGGAAAAAATCAGGGAAGAAATTATCCGAATGGTATGTAGCTTTGAATGATAAAAAGATAAAAAGAATATGTGTGTCCACATCATATAACTCATCAATCAGAGAGATGGAACAATTAAAAAAAGAAATCTTAGAACTTCTGGTTAAGAAGGCAAACAGAAATCTGCTTAGGTTGAAACAAAAAGTATATTATGTGGGAAATTGGGCCGAAAGAATGCTTACCAACCAATTAAAAAAAAAGGAACTTGAAAGAACGGATCCTTAAAATTGAGGAGGGAGATAAAGTATATTATAGTCCAGAAGAGGTTGGTAAGGCATTTCAGGACTTCTATGCAAAGCTGTATAATATCCCAGATCAAGAACAAGATTGAGCCCAAATAAAGAAATATCTTATCTGTTATATTCTAAGCTAGGCACGATTACAAAGGAACAAACAATCCTATTAGAGGCCCCTTTTTCCAGTAAGGACATTTTTGAAACCATTAAGAGACAAAAGTTACACAAGGCAGCTGGTCTAGATGGACTCCCTGCCATATTTTATAAGAAAATGGTAGATACTGTGGCCCCCTATATGTTGGAAACTTTTAACAAGATCAAAGAGACAGGGAACCTCCCGGCTGACATGCTAAGGGCGGCTATATTGCCCATCCCAAAACAGGGTAAAGATCCATCAAAGGTAACGAATTTCTGGCCAATTTCCCTAATTAACACCGATACGAAGATATATTCTGCTATTCAGGCTGAGCGTTTGAAACAAATATGTCCTGCACTAATATATAAGGACCAAGTTGGATTTGTTAAGGGCCGGCATTCCAGCGACAATGCAAGAAAGATAATTAATCTTGTTGAATATGTTACAGTGCATAAAATACCATCATTGTTTGTCTCCTTGGATGCCGAGAAGTCTTTTGACAGAGTCGGGTGGATTTATCTGGAGGAGGTTCTTAGGAACTTTGGATGTGGAGAGGGATTCACCGGCTCTGTCATGGCCTTATACAAGTCTCCGAGAGCTAGGGTCGTTGGACAGGGAATTAGCTCCAGCTGGTTTACAATAGGCAACGGGATCAGACAGGGGTGTCCCCTGGCTCCCTTATTGTATGTACTTGCATTGGAGTCCCTGGCCAATCGAATCCGCCAGAATCACAATACAAAGGGAATTAAGATAGGGGATTTAGAGAGCAAGCTTCGCCTATACGCTGACAATGTTTTTGTCACATTATATGACCCAGCTGAATCGTTGGCCTCGCTGATGCAGGAAAATGGGATTTTCTCCAAGTATAAATTAAATACAAACAAAACCCAGGCAATGGCTATAGCTATACCAAACAAAGAGAGAGGTTTTAGAAGCTGTTTTTTTTTTTTTCAGTGGATGAAGAAAGGCCTTAACTATCTGGGAATTATGATTCCAAAAAATATTAATTCAATAACTGAAATGAACTATTCTATACTCCAGAAAGAGCTTGTCCAGAAAATGTTGGAATGGAAGTGATTGTTTGTTTCATGGCTGGGGATATTGAACATTTTTAGAGCATATATAATCCCAAGATGGATGTACTTCCTCAGGATGATTCCTATTAGACTACCAACTAGCTGGACAAACTATTTCCAGCTTAGATTACAGGACTTTATATGGACTGGGAGGAAACCGAGACTTGCCAGGCGTGTTCTATGTGCTAATCGGAAACGGGGAGGATTGGGGGCACCGTGTCTGGAAAGATATGCTCAGGCCAATATGTTTATCCATGTGTTGAAACTACAAGATAACGAGAATAGGAGTCAGGATTGGTATAATATCGAGCAGACAATAATTGGGATTAACAATCTGACATGTGTATTATAGAATAGAAGCATTAACGAAGGATCAGTTTTAAGGATATTATAGTTGAGAGTGCCCCACTCGAGATATTGCAAAGTAACATACTCAACCTAAGCTTGAGAGATTGGAAACAATTCAGAGAAAAAAAGATAACAGATCTACTTATTGGGGATAAAATGAAACCTTTCAATCAATTGGATTTTAATCTATCGAGCAAGGAGACATATAAGGTGGTTAGAATAGGGCGCTATATAAAAACCCAAGAATTCTCCTTCAAAGGGGACACTGTATCGTGGAAGATCATGGAGCTAACTAATAATAAGATGGGGGAAAAAGATATATGAACTCCTTGAACTGTTAGATCCTCCTCCAAAAATTGCAGCTCTGAATACATGGCAGAAAGAGCTGGATACTAATGTTGATCAAGAATTATGGTTTTGATAGTTAGGCAGAATTACACATTGTTTGAATATGGTTGAGCTTCACTACAAAATAATGTTCCGGTGGTACCTGGTGCCGATGAGGTTGGTAAAATTCAGCCCTGATACAACAGACCAATGTTGGAGATGTGGTAAGGAAAAAGGATCTTTTCTACATACTTGGTGGTCTTGCCCAGGGATAGCCCAGACTTGGGGTGAGCTTTTTGGACTGTTGTCATGTGTGTTGAATGTTATTATCCCATCCTCAGTAGAAAGTGCGCTATTACATCTAGATTTGGATTTTGTCCCATATAGGGATAGAAATCTGATTATTCAGGCTTTCCTCACAATGAAAATTTTTATTGCCAGAAACTGGCACCAACAAGAAGCGATAAATATAGAGAATGTTGTTAACCAAATACAACTGCAATGTCTTGTGGAGAAGGGATATGCTTATGCAAATGGGGCGTCTGAAATTTTTTATAGTATATGGAATAAATGGATTCAAAAATATCCGGGGAAATGAGCAGATATAAAGATAAGCGGGTTGCTAGGAATCAAGAATGAGAGACGGCGGGTTCAAACTCTTCAGTGTGATTTGTCTCATTATGTTTGTTTCGTCATGTTTGTATTGTCATGTTTGTACTGAACGTCAATGCCTGTGCTACTATGTCCGGCTGGACCTATATGTATGCTAAGATATAGAATACCATTTCAAAATACCTTAGATGGTCTGATGGGAACTAGCAAATATATTCGTATCCAGCTATAGATATTAAACCAGCTTTTACCCTTGTAAGCACATATTGTGATTATATGTACAAATAAAGAACAATAAGTGCGCTTGGAGCAAACTGTGATAAAAAATATATGTGATAAACACAATTAATATATATATATATAACACCTTATAGGTGACAATGTGAAATAATATCCTGAGGGATCAGGAGGAAGCTTTGATCCCCCTCAAGGGATTAAGCAGATTAGCCACAGCAGGATTCTACAAAACGACACCTTACCCTTGAAGTGCAACTATTATCCAGCCATCCTGTGAGTGCATCCCCTTGAGGGGGATCAAAGCTTCCTCCTGATCCCTCAGGATATTATTTCACATTGTCACCTATAAGGTGTTATATATATATATATATTAATTATGTTTATCACATATATTTTTTATCACAGTTTGCTCCAAGCGCACTTATTGTTCTTTATTTGTATATATTGTCTGTTTTTGTGTGGTTTAGGGACACACTGCCTAAGTGCTGCTAGAGTTGTGATTGCAGCGCTGGGTTCACTTTTTTAATTTACATATTGTGATTATGCATAACAATTTTTATCTCATGTAATGACTTGTTTTTGTATATCTATAATAAAGAATAAAAAAACAAAAAACAAAAAGAATATAGTGTTTGTAAGAGAATTCTATTACTCTAACAGTTACTTTAAAGCACCAGACAGTTATCAGGTATTTCTCACCTTATGAATTTCTTGCGGGCTTCATTAGCAATAGGCTCATTATCGGTTAGGTCTGTGTGGTTACTCAGTGTCTCTTCTGCCAATAATACTTGTTCTTCATCTAGTACTGGAAACAAAAAAGAAGCCTATAGATATTTTCCTATTATTATATTATATAATATTATATTATAATATTATTTTAGCTGATTATATTTGAAATGTCTTCACAAATATCATCTGAGTACATTATTTCCAGCAAAATGCTAAACATATTGTCATGTATAATTAAAATATATTTTGGTATCTTTAGATATGATCTTACAAATTTCACAATATGTATATGATTCAAATTTGTAATGGTCTTTCAGATAATAAAAATGATAAATCTAGTCATAAAAAACTTTCCCACAGAAATAAAAAAAACAAAACAGAAAATGAGTTACTTGTTATTTCTTCCTCTTCCACAGCATCCTCAAAAGCATAGTTCCGCAGGAATTCTGCAAAGGCACCATTTTGCTTCAAAAGATCTTGATAAGACCCCATTTCTGTCACTTTACCGTCCACTATAACCACAATATGATCAACTTGGGGAAGAAAGCTTATTCCATGTGTGACTAGAAGTCTGGTCTGAAAATTATAAAAGAAAAATATATCAATGTAACATTGCTAGACATATTGCCATCCCCATAAGTGATACTCCATGCAGTCTTCAACATTGGGACACGCAACATGACAAGGATGAATAAAACATATGACCTAAGACTGATAATATTATTATTACATAGTTCCATCTAAAAGACTAACATAATCTACTAAGGGCTGATTATATTAACACAGACGCCCAACAGCTAGCTGTAAGAGGATTACCAACTAGCCATATGGAAAGGTTAGAAACTGTGGTTATATTTACTAAGTGTGGTTTATTCACTGTAGATGCAAACTCCAAAACAATTAACATATTGGGGATCAAAGTAAAGAAAGACAAGGCATGAAACTAACATCATAGTACTTACAAACATATTACAGAAACTACCATACTGAAGATTTAATTCCGAGTAATTCTATCAAATTTCCCTCACCTTTCCTCTAAGCAAGCCATCAGGTCCAATGACGTTGTCAAAAATGTGCTTTGCCACATGGGCATCCACAGCGGAGAGAGGATCATCCAGTAGATAAACATCAGCGTTACTAAATACAGCTCGGGCGACACTCACTCTCTGCTTCTGACCTCCAGACAGATTGATTCCCTGCAGCCCAAACAAGATGAAAGAAATGTTTTAACAAATCTGTGCGACAATGTATCTTAACTCACAGAATCCTTTAACAGGAGCTAACAAACGAGTGGTTGACTTTATTGAGTTTTTCCTGGGATTTTGCTGAACTTGTTATTTAAAAGGTCAACAATGTTACTATCAATTATTGTTAGACAGAACAGCAGAACAGATATATTTTTAAATATATGTGTAAAGGTTATGGGATTTTTTCTATTTCCTAATTTTAGGAAGGCAATCACGGCATGTGACAGGACAGGAGGAATAAACAGGAGGACACGAGGCATAATTTCTGCAATCTGATCAACTACTTTGTACTTTAATCCAGTCAGTGACAAGAAAATGCACACTGGAGAATAAATGAATAGTAGTCCTAAGCCGGGACAGGCAAGGTGTCTGTACAAGTCCACCAGTGACTGAGGCAAGGTCTGTGACAGTCCATCACCAAGTCCAGTAAGTGTCCACCATAATGTTGGTGCCTACCCCTCGTCCCATATCTTTTGTAATGTTCAGACTTTTTGAAACAATAAAAATAAAACAGGTAAATTCTATAAAACTTACAACTTTTAATGACTTTTTATAGGAGATCAACGGGTTACAGTCACTTTACACAATGAGATTTAATGGATTCATAAGATAGATAGTTACAGGGCACAAGTCTGCCAAACTTGTTCTTACATTTGTTTATTTTCTGCATCCTTTTATGATGTATATAAATACCTTCTCGCCAATTTCTGTTTGGTCTCCACCAGGAAGAACTTCCAGATCAGTCACTAAGGCACATGCTTCCAAAACCTTTTTGTAATTCTTCTCATTTCCAGGACGGCCAAATAAAATATTGTCTTTTAATGTGGAATTTTGTATCCATGCTTGCTGAGGCACATATGCAACGGAGCCCTTTAGTAGAAATGAAGATGGCATTTAATTTGTTAATGAAAAGCACCAACAAGAGCAAACATGAAGTGTAGGCAAGTCATCCATTTATCATAATTTATGATTAAGCAGCTTGTTAGGTGAAACATGGAATCATAATAAAAGGAGGGACTTAAGCATAAAATTGTATGATCATACCAACCCTTATGGAGACTTCCCCTTCAATCTTCTCCATTTCACCCAGAAGAGCGGACACTAGAGAGGACTTTCCACACCCAACATGGCCAACAATGGCAACTAGTGAACCAGTTGGGACTAACAGGTTGATACTAAGAAGAAGAAAAAAAAGAATTATTTTCCAAGCATTCTTGATCTGATTTTCTGTATACCACACTCTGTGTTCACTCCGAATAGTACCACCTGTAGTTATAACTCATATACTGATTTTTATATTTATCATGTACAGACAGCTATATTTTTGTACATCTGTATTTTGGAACATCTTAAACAAGATTTAAATGGTTCCATAATATAATGTTGTAATCACACTGGGCTTTGCCAGTTTCCATTGCTTTTTGAGAACTGGAATGTATGTCTAGTCTACAAACATCCATGATGTTTTTCCAGTCGGTAAGTAGCTTCTTAACTACGTTGAGAGAACATAATATATTTGTAACATATTTATTTTAAATGGACACATTATGTTCATAACATACCAACATACTGCACTATATATGTTTTCCTCATCCAAATAGGTATGGTCTGATCTTAAGTATATATGTTTAGCTTTTCCTCTTCCATTGTTGCTAAACGGATAAGACATTTCATGAAGATATGATAAAACTTTTATATAGCATAAACTTTTATGCTATATGTCTAGGTGAATAATATAATATGTTGCCCTGAAAAGGCTAACTTATTTTAATCCACTTACTATTTATCATTTTACAGTATAAGGTATTGTCTATCATTTCTCATTTTGAAAAAGAAGTCAGATTATTATTTCTCATTCATTAAGTGGCAAGGTTCTTGCTATTTGTCTTATTTTTTACACCCACTATATTATGTATAAAAAAAATAAAAAATCATAAATTTAACCCTCATGGGAATACAATGTAACACTGAGGAAAAGGATGGAGTGAGGGGAGACCCCACACATGCATGGAGATTTGAATCATATTCTTACTTTTGCAGCACTGCTTCGTTACTTTTAGCCCAGGTAAACGTCCCATTCTGTAACATAATGGCAATACCTGTGAATGACAAATTGATCAGAATTCTTAACTCATTTCTCAAAAAGGAAGCAAGCATTATCTACTCAGAATCATTTTTATAGCGCACAGAAATCCTACAGCTGCCCCCACTAGACACCAGTCAAGTAAGTGGGGGCAGATTGACAAGTCTGGAGATGCACTGGCAAATTTGGGGGCAAATTGGCAAGTCTGGTTATGGACTGGCAAGAGTGAGGGGAGATTGTCAAGTAAGGGTAAATTGGAAAGTGTCAGGACAGTTTGGCTAAAAGGGCAGAACATTGGTGACATTAAAATTGTGCTTCCCTGAAAAAATATCTATGGATGCTCATGTGTGCCTGGGATATTTCCCAGTCTAGAAAGCACTTAATTCCATCTATAACTTACACAATAGGCCATACCTGAAAGATGATTTAGGAACTAGGTCAAGCAGCAGACTCAAAGGTTAAAGATGGACTAAAATCTGATTAAGTACTTTTAATCAGTCAGAAGATAGCTTCTGACTTATTAAAAAAACTTCTGAACGATACTCCTGGTGAGTACTAGTTTAAGCAATGCCTAATTCTTTTGGAATTCTCTTGAGACTTCCAGGCTGTAACGTTGCAGAGCTGATACGTAGTTACCTGGCAGTGCCGATAGTGTGCTGTGCACTTACACCGATGATGGTGGGATAGATGGTCTCTCTCTGCTGCTACAGAGCTACCTTTTTTTCTTTTGCAAAGTCTAGAGGTGAATAACCTTTGAATGGTGCACAAAAGTGAACCAGTTGCCTTTTTAAATATGAACTCCGATATCTGTGCAGTTGAGATCTTGTTCAGATTGTACTTTAATAAAGTTAAATCATCTGAATGAGAAATGTCTTCATATACCTTGGGATTAAACATGCATGGCTGCAGTAGATATGGTCCTAGTAAGGTCAAATGTCAGTTGTTATCCAAAATGTGTGTTACTTTACCAGGTTTTGTTTTGTCTTTATTCACTGCATTTGGGTCCAGTTCATCATTAGCCAGGAAATTCTGAATTCTTTTTACTGAAACACTTGCCTATAAGGAGGAAAAAATGAAATTTGTAAACTGGCAAAATCGGATGCAAAATGTTTTTTATGATCTATATATCTAGTTAACCAAAACTAAGCAGCCTACTGCTTCTCCCTCCCTTGCTATAGGTCGAATTTCCAGGGGTCGAGGGGGGCAAGTGCCTATGGTATGTAGTTCCCTTCTATGCTCTGTACCTAGCGCTACATAAATTGTTGGTGCTATATAAATAAATGTAATGTTTAGCAAAATCTTTACAGTGACACTCCCATATTAGTAGGGATCCTAAAAATGTTTTTACTCTTACACACTAATGGAAGTTAATTATAAATTAATAAAATATTTCAGAAATGGATAATGGTCTACTCAATAAAGAGAGAATTGCAGGGAATTGAGATGGGAGTTTCAAACTTTAGGCCAAAGTTGCCGAGTTGGAAAAATTCTCCAATGAAGTTGAATAGGGGAATTTTTCCATCTCCGCTACTTTGGCCTTACATTTCAAATTCCCCTTGTAATTCCCTGCAATTCTCTCTTTATTGAGTAGACCTTATAAATGATTTCTTCCAGGTTGCAAGAAAAAAAGTATTATATTATAATTTCATACATCTTTCCTTAAAAGTGTCAAGGATCCTTCAAGGATTTCTAGATATATTTGTTACAGAAATAAAAATCACAACATTGAGAGCAATTATGACAAAACGTAAAGTGAAACAAACATGTGGGAGGCCCTGGGGCTCCATTTATAATGATATTTACAAACCATGTCAATGTGTAGTGAAGCCATTTCTTACCTGTGCAAGGTTGCTAATAACTTGAGGCAGCATGTTCAGAGGGAATCTTAAAATATTAAATAGAGAGAGAGACACAAATGCTTTCTCCGCATCAAGGATATTTTTTTCATCAACCGTCACATAAACAGCAAATGTTGTCATGGCAACCTAAAATTGTTTAAAATGAGAGTAAATGCATCACCAAACATGCATAAAATGAGTAACTGCATCACCAAACACTTCAAACAAACATGTTATGTACAGAAAAAAATTAATAAAATGTTCTTCTTGATAGATTGTGTTAATAATCATTAAAATGATAATCGAAAGAGAGATTATATTTTATGTTTATTTATGTTTAGTTCCACACTTGCAGTATCAGGAAGTTGTATGAGGCACCGGCTCAAAGATGCTGATATCACGTAGACCTAACCAGCAACAAAATGGTTTTGTGAATGCTAAAACTACAGTACCATTTAAATGTTTGAGTACATTTGCTAGCTTCATTTCATTAGCTGCTTATACTTCTGAAAATAAGCTTCATTTCATTACCCACAATGTTTTTCTCATATTATTATTATTTTCCTCATATTTCTTTATTAAATAGATATGTTTTGTATGGAAATGAAAATGAATGTTGCAATGTACAAAAAATGTCTAAAGCTTGTGGGAATGGTCACTTTCTCCTAGGAGACTCCTCAAGGAAGTGAAGAGTCAAAGAAACGAGACCAGGCCCAGATTCTGAGTTGAATAAGTGATGACGTTTAATACAAACGTATACGTAGGGTAGTGTATACATCTTTCATCTCAACACAAATCGCTCACTCTCTTTGGCTATCACAGAGGACAAACATGGAAGAAGGCATACAAAATGGAGTTGGTAGGACAAAATGGCCACCAAGATACAAAATGGCTTCTGGGGAAATTTCATCATCCAAACTTGCAATCCTCAAAATAGACAGACTTTGCTCTAAAGGGTCATTTCTGCCTGGAAAGCACAACAATACATGTATATAAAAGATGACCTTTTTCCGGTTTATTTTTATAATATGTACCTTTAAAACCTACATTTTGCAGGATTTCCACAATAATTGATCCTCCAATGTTAACATCTCTTGTAACTGGCATCAAAAGGCATCTCTAGGAGCCAATTAATTAGCTACCCTGGAGATACATAGAAATGTGCAATACAGTGGTAGAATTCCAAAGCATAAATTACATCATCATGACTACACTATTGTGCAAGCCCCTCACCCCCCATTTGTCTTTAATCATGGATAGACCAAGGTTTGTGAAGGTCAAAAGAACATTATCAAATGGTCCATGAAAAATCCAGTAAAATGTTCATCATGATAATTGTTGGAGCCTGCCTCAACTCTTTAATGGGGGAAGCGTTGAACTTGCACAATGATACATGCCCAGAATTTTCAAAACTGGTTCAGGATGGAGTATGCTTATTTTCTTGCATGCGTAAATATGCAAAAACGATGTCTATTTCATGCAGAAAAAAGGGCAAGCTTAATACACCATGTTCCAAAAGATAAAAATGTTTTATAAAAAATATCAGTCATAATGACTTTCTGGTAAGTGCCTTTGGAATACATTTCATTTATAAATACAAATTTTGATGAAATTCATACATGATATAGTACAATGCTAAGTGTTTAGTTAATCATGAAACACATGTTCTAAGTATGCAAAGTTTAACTGCTCTAAAAAATATTGGAAATCAAATCAGTAGTGCAAAGAGCTGGTATCAAGACTATATATATATATATTATGGAATTTAATTAGCCAGTAGCAAGCGATACAGTGGCTTTCATGTCTATCTCTAGATTTATTAGGTCATAAACCTATAAATGTAATGTGATAATATACAAATGTAATGTAATATATACAGTAGTGTGTCTTAGTGTTGTGCTTCCCTAGGCAGACAAACTTCGGGCACCACCCACCCACATTGCACACCGACGTCATGCCCCATCAGCCATGTTATACACCCAGGACATGCCCCATCAGCCATATTGCACACACATTAAATGCCCCATCACCCCATGACATGCCCCATCACCCCATTCACATGCACATTACATGCCCCCATCACCCCTATTACATGTTCCCATCACCCCTATTACATGTCCCCATCACATACTTCATTACCCCATTACATGCCCCATCACCCCATTACATGCCCCATCGGATGACCCCCACCACTTGACTCCATTACATGCCTCCATCACCCTATTACATGTCACCATCACCCCATTACATGACCCCCGTTACCTTCATTACATGCCCCTATCACCCCCATTACTTGCCTCAATCACCCCCATATCATGACCCCCATCACCTCCATTACATGACCCTCATCACATGACTCAATCACCCTCATTACATGCCACCATCACCTCCATTACATGGCCCCAGCACACCAGGACTTACCCTGGTCCCTGGTGGCTAATGACAGGCATAATGGTGGCCTGCCATGCTGCCCGTTCGGCTTCTTGGGCATGTCTGACGTCAAAGTGCCAGGTCCCGTGACCTGTCCCCACTTCCCCCGTCATGCCGCATGAGGAGCTGAACAGGCAGCATGGAACTTGTCTGTGCTGTCTGTTTAGCTCCCTGCTTGCAGGCAGAGTGGAAGGGAGATCTTCTGATCTCCCCAGCCACCATCTCTGCCTGCTAGCAAGTTTTATTTTTTAACAGGGCGGCTTTATAAAAAAAAAAAAAAAACAATTCTGCCCCCTCGGCATACAAGGCAAGGGCCGTCCTAAATACAGTGCTGTGTATATCTATATTTCTATCTAGATATAAATAGTTTAGGTATTTTGCTTTTAAATTATTTTTATTTTCTGTTTACACCTCTGGGATTTTAGTTTCACAAACACAATCTTACCAAGAACGGTGCACTAGTCCATGCGAAGGTAGACAATGCATTCAGATACGCAGATTTCTTTAAAACATTTAGTTCTTTACTTCGGATATCCAGGACTTTTTGAGCAAACGATGGTTCCCAGGCGTACAGTTTTAGAACCTTAATACCATTTAAGATTTCATTCATTAATTTAATCCTGGAGTCCTTATATTGCATTTGTTCAACCTAATATAAGAACATTAAAACAAGAAATAAGACAACATTTACAGCAAACTGCCAATCAATAGATATAATATTCTTCAAGATTTCCATCATATATCTTGACAATGTGTAATACACATGGGCCCTTTGAAATACAGTATTATTATACAATCCACAAATTAGCCAATGACTAACAAGAGGGAGTGAGTGGCCATTGTGCATCCAGTAGTAAATAAATAATTTACACATATGTTAGGTTAAAAGGCAGGCATGTGCACTTACCTGAAATGCTCTTGTTTTCATGGCTATGAAAGCATTGATTGGAATGAGCAGAACCATTACAGCAACTCCAGCTAGTACGGAGGGTCCCAGAGCCTGTACAAATAAATAAAATAACATAACAGTGTTAGCAAAGGTTATTTAAAAGAGTTTGGTATATTCAGACAATTTGAAGGACAATTTATTATTTATGTTCTATGGACCTTCAGAGACCTTGTCATGGAGACTGTTGTCCTTGTACGGACACTATACCTATCCCTGAATAATGCTGATATAGAGAGAGAACATTAAAATGTAGCCGAGCTGAATGGGAACATTTTTCCAATTTTTCCGGACAAGCTACTTTTGGCTTGAAGTTTGGAATTCCCTTCTCTGTTCATTGCAATTCTCTATTTATTGAGTAGACCTTTTAGAGAAGTTTATATCTGTGTCATGCAACATGCCAGGTTTAACTTTGAATTCTCCAGGAAGTCTTATTTTTATTGCACTATGGAGTAGCTCTGATCTGTGCATTTTCTGATCAGTGACCATGAAATAAATTCCATCTCAGGGCTGTCAAACTGCAGTCCACCAGGTGTTGGAGAACTACATGCATGGACGGCCTTTGGGGTGTGCAACCTGTGCGCCCAAACACTGTGCCACTGTAAGAAACAAAAAAAAGGTTTGCAGATAGTGGCACTTACTGAGCTTCCCGTGGCTCCCCTGTGAAGCAGACACCGCTCTGTTTCACAGGGTGGGGGCGGGCCTTCACCTTTTACCCTTTGAGGTCCGCCCCCCCCCATCAGTAAGAATGGGAGGGAGAACAGAGGAGGGGGAAGAGAGAACAGAGTAGGGGGGGAGAAGATAATAAAGGAGGAGAGGGGGGAGAGAACAGAGGAGGGGGGAGAGAAGAGAACAGAGGAGGAAAGAGATTTGGCTTATAGACTTTCGGTTTATGTAATACATGTAATGCTATTGCTATTCTATAAACCGAAATAGAGTCCCCATTAATAAAAATAGGATTTATTCGTATGAATGGGGACACTCTTACCCACATTTTACTTCATTTTGCAGCCCTCTAGCCCTTTCCAGGACTTTTTTAGAGGCATTTTAGTGGCCAAAAGTTTGTGTCCCCATTGACTTCAATGAGGTTCGGGTTCAGGGTCAAGTTCGGGGTCAAGTTCGAGCACGGACCCGGACATTTTTTCGAAGTTCAGCTGAACCTGCCAAACCCGAACATCCAGGTGTCCGCTCAACTCTAATTATAAGCTCTTCCTACCTGCTACAGAGGCTCAGCTATGGTCTCTGAGGATCTTCCCCTGTTTCCTCCATTATGTTGCACTGCAGGCTCTCTTCTGTCAGTCATGCTGCCACGGAGGGCTGAGGGGCGGGGCTATAACTTCATATCCCCGGGCACCCCTGTCATTGGCTCTCCATGCAGCATGACTGACAGCTGCAGAGACCTGCACCAATGTGGATGGGAGACCAGTATTACAGCAAGCCGAGTTGCAGAGAGTAACAGCTTTGGGTGCCACCTCCTACCCCAGCAACTGGTGTGCAGTCCCCTAGGGACAACTAGGGGCTGCACACTGAGTAAAAATAATAATAATAAAAAAAAAAAAAAAGGGGAACTGCGGACGCCCATGGGCGGGGAGAAGAGAACAGAGGAGGGGGAGAGAAGAGAAAAGAGGAGGGGGAGAGAATGGAACAGAGTGGGGGGGGAGAAGATAATAAAGGTGGAGAGGGAGGAGAGAACAGACGGGGAAGGAAAGAACAGAGGACGGGAGGAGAAGAGAGAACAGAGGAGGGGAGAGTAGAGAACAGTGGAGGGGGAGAAGCGAGCAGAGGAGGGGAGAGGAGACAGACAAACTTGAGGGTAGAGGGGGGCGTCACGGTGGTGGCCCACACAGGGTGCCTGAACACTTAAGTCCGGCCCTGACTACATGTACCATACTATCATGCCAGCCTTGTAGCTGACTGAATGTTTTGAGAAATGTCGGCCAACAGCCGGTAGAGGGCCAGTTAAATACCCCTGTCCTAATTGTATTCTTAAGAAGAACATGAACCCAAAAATGTTTGTTTTGCCTTCCGATTCTCTCTCTGCCATTTATTTTGCTTTATTTCCAATATTTCTAATGTTGACATTATTTCCAGGCAGATGAATGAGGTTGGTACCATGCCTTAGAACAAACGAGCATGATCAGTGTGAAAATTTGCCTCATTGTGTGTGTAATGAGGACGTGCATTGTAGATGTGTGTGCGTATATTTCCAGGCCATGCAAGAGACTGACATGACAAACACTTATAATGAACTGTACCCGCCAAAGGAAATAAAGAGCCAGGATGATCTGCAGGGGAGCTGACCACAGCATGTTCAGAAAGGTGGTCAAATCCTGAAACCGCTGAGCGTCTACAGACATCAGATTAACCACTTCCCCAACAGTAGAAGATCTTTTTGCTGCATTTGTGATCACTAAAGACTAGAAAAATAAAAACAACAAATAGTTTAGATATGGTGAAATCAGATCATGTATGAAATTATGCGATTTATTAATTCTGATCTGCACATTCAAAACAATTATTACTAATGGAAGTACATAAAAGATAACCTGAATTATACATTTTGTTTTTGGTCTTTTGTAAAAAAACAGTGGAATGTTCCTGCTGATTACCATTACCGTGTAACTATGCTTTTTATTTAAATATATATCTTACTTCTAAATACACAAACAATTCAACAAATTATTGAACAGAGATGCTGCATACTGTTATGTATATAAAGAAGCTGGGTCATGTGGCTGTAGAAACAAAGGGAGGCAGTCTCATTAACATGCTGGCTTACCATTCGTTCCCAAGTATTCCATTTTAGAATGTTGACATGCAAATGTAAAACTCATATTCTGATTTGCCGGGATTTGGAATGTGCCCAGTATACGTTTTACGTACAAATAGGTCCCAGATTTGGTCCCTATAGTGTATGGATGTGACCACAATACCTTTCTGTAGATGATACCAGTGATGGCGCTTCTCAGCCTCATGCCCGTTACAAAACAATAATGGAAATGCTGATGGAGAATTAAAGTTTGTGCCAGAGAAGACAGGAACATCAGTGCCGCAATACAGAACCCCCACCATCCCGGTGAACTGTTTTCCTTTGTAAAGGTTATCAGGATACTAAAAAAGAAACACATTAATTAAGAAAAAAAATAAATATATATATATATTTAAAAGTGTACATTTGTAATAAAATATATCATTATGCAATGCATGAGAAAAAAAATACTAAATAACATGGCATTTATTTAAGTATCAGTGTCACAGTACACAAAATGAGGTGTCCAAAGCAGAAATAAAACCATATTTGCCATAGGGTTAGTCCCCCCATAATCTCCCCACCAATGCATCATCTGTCTCTAAAGTAGAGTTTGTAACGCAAATTTAGGTTCGTAGTGTTGCGTTTACAAGAGATGAATGCTAAAGCCAGAAATGAGACAGTTGGGAAGTCTAGTATATTTTGGCAGGAATGTCCATGATGATTATGGTTGTCAAACTGCATGTGTCAATTTCTTAAAAGCAACACTTTCAGCTCAAGATGGGCCACAGTAAATCTGTTTATCTCTGTACTTTCTGGTTTTTACCTCTATTGGATTTTCCTCCAGCCCAGTCCTGCTCAGATATAATAGATCCCGTATTACATATACTGTACTCTTGCATTATACAAATTGAATTACCTTAATAATTGTGGATTGACAAAAGAAAGAAGATCCTGGAAGAGTTTAAAAAGTGAACCAATCAAAAAGAAAGGTCCGAATGACCTCAGCAGCACTTTTATGAAGGATGGCTCTCTCTGTTTTGTATTGTTGACAATTAAAACATCGGATTCATTTGGCTTTTCGTCTATGTGGTTAAGCATGGTTTCCTGATTCTTTCTGTATTTTACTGGAGTGTTCCTGAAATATAATTCAAACATTACATATGTCATAAAAGTATTTTTCAGTCTGTGGCAAAAGAGCAGGTAATTAATCCACATTTGGAAATAATATGACAGCTTATAAAGAGGAAAACTGAGAACAAGCAGGACTCTTTTGAGTTACTCATTAGGCTGACACGGTCAAACGAAACATCTGATGTTCAAAATGTTAAAAAAAAAAATTCCAGGCACTAAAGTGTGTGGGTACTTAAGTGTTTGCTGCCTGCCAGGTATTTTATCGGCATGCTGATAAAGTAAAGGGAAAAAAAATCCATTTATAACTCTTGTATTTGTATCCAAAAATGTGGTAAATGCACACAAAGCCAAACATTTTAACCACAAACATAACAATACTGAAAGTGACATAATCCATTACCACACTTGATAGGAAAAATCAAACAGAGCTTTCTAAATTCATATGTGGAAATACAGAGGTTTACTTGAATTCAGAAACAAATTAGAGACAGACTAAATCATTTCCATACCGTATCTTATTCTTTTCCTTTTCCCACTCACTAATTAGTTTATTCACAACCACTTTAGACATGTCTTGTTCATTTAAAGCCCAAAGATCTTTATCTTCAAGAGGTCTTTTGTAGCCCAGGGAAGCCATCCTGCAAGGAAATAAAAAAAGAAAATGGCATTCAGTACTACTCTAGGATTGTGTGAAATAATGTACCTTTAACCAGCTGCAACACACAGTATAGTTTATAAAAAATTGTAAAACAAAAAACAGTAAAACAAAACTGTTTTTATATTTAGATCTTTATACTAATAGAAACGGAGACTCCGAAAAGGTCATATTAAAGTCTTATGCTGGTCAATGACCTGGCATGTTAACTGGCCATATAAATTTCCACTAGTGAGAGGACAGTATATCAGTAATGAGCAAAGACTACTTAAAAGATATCATAGTAGCCTACTTACTTGGTAAACCACCAGAAAGTCAGTCTTGAAAGAAAGCTGGCTTCAGTTTCTGGGCAAGGGTTCTGCAAGAACAAAATGTCAGATAATAGAAAACATGTTAAAATGGCATACCCATAGCTATTCTGAGCTAGTGTATAAACTTTAAAGTTCTGAATACCACATATGAGGAAAATGTATCAGGTAATAATAAATATTTCTATCATATACCCTATGTCTTATCTTTCTTGAAGCTATCATGCCTATGATTAAGCGTCAGCCAGTCCGGAGTCTGATTAGCACAAGGATTGAACTTCTTTTTTCTACTTATCCCGTATATTTGTCGTGGATGCTACCACGAGATCCTGAAAGCCATCTTAAATTAAGTGTGCTGCTGGAGTGAAAAGATTGTAGATACAGCCTCCTTTTATTTACTTTTCTTCTTTCATTGAGACATCCCTTACTAATCACAACTCCCTCATTTTAAATCTCAATTTAAATATCATTGTTTGTCCACAGATAATTACTGGACAGGAGATGGTGAAGGTACAATCTATAGAGTTAAGGTGAAGAGGACAATATCTTGAGATCATCCTGTCTGGACTTTACATATTCTGATTATAGTTTTAGACAATATTACTTTTTCCATTAATTAACTATTTTCCACTTAATAACTATTTATATAGTTATTATAGTTTTTTTCCTCCTCAACCAGCTCTTCCTGATGGTCAAATGTGGACTCACCGATTCAGCGCTCACAGGGGAGAAAAATGGCCGAGCTTCTTTAAAACACGAGAGGAGAAGTTCCACAACGAGAAGTGAAAAGTAAATATAAAATGTAGTAAATCGGAATTTATCACTGATGTGTCCCTGGACAAAAACATAACAGAGGCATAGAAAGAAGTATTGAACATGGAATTATGATTTATATAGATATACAATGTATATTTGCATTCTATCACAACATCACTAAATCTCATCATCAATCTCAATATAGATTTATATATTGAAAATAGACATTTACTTTGTTAAATATGTAGCCTATGTTTCATTATAAAATGTATGAAATATTTAGAAGCAAATATTTATATTTTAGCCAGTAATTAGGTATATATAGATCAGAAAGTGCAGAAAAATTTTAAGTCTTATGTTTAAAAAAGCACTGGATACAGGTTACAAAGTGACCAAATAATCAGCTGATAAGGATATACATGAAATATATGAAAATCAGACTGGTAAATTCAATAAATTCTAAATAAAAGTAATTCATGGATTTAGATTAAATGCAAATTATGTCACAGAAATAAAATGTGGCGTAAGTCACTTTTACCATTATTGGGCTGTATTTGTTCTGAAGGTAAAATATTAGAATTATTGTGAGCAAAACTATCTGTAAGGACAGTAGTCTTGGGTTGCCTGATTAACACATTACAAAATCTAGTCATATAATAGGATGTAAACCATCCTTTCTTGACAGTTTGAACATGAATATTAACTTCCTGTTACCTCTTTAACAGTAACTATTATCTTGGAGCGGAAGGGGACTATGGCACACAGGGTTGATAAGAACCAGAAGATGATCAAGACGCCCGATGACTGGACGCCTCTTAGTCGATCATATTGGATGAGAATGGTTGCAGCTATCTGTGGATGAAATAAAGAAAAGAAATGCTTAATCCAAAGATTAATCCACATATGCAAAGAAAATATTAAAGATCCAGTGCTGTGTAACTCTGACATGTGGGAAAATTCTTCTCATTCACAATACTGTGGAGTTTATGTATAAAGAGCAGCCAATTAAACCAATAGAATGTTACTGCTGATTGTTACACTTTAGAGATTGTGTACAGCCAGAGGAGTGACAGTCTTTAATTTAAAGATGTCAAAGAACAAGAAATGGCAATGTTTGCAAAATGTAACAAATAATACATTAAGAAACTCCAAGTATAGTGAGGAACAAATCCACTCCAAACAAGGCAAACTTGCTTTATTATAATGTCGCCAAACAGAGGGGATGAGGACAGCAGCCACAATAACTTATGTGTTTCAATGACTTAATTATAGATACAAATATAATCAGTAGCACAGGAGAACCAGGAAACAGTACAGTGTTAAAAATGTGTGCCAATATTGGAACAGATGATGCTCTCCTTTACCAGACTACATAACCATAGGGGTAACAATATACCTACTCCCATGCTGAATTGGCTGGAGTGGGTAATACATAGGATAATCCACTTGGTGGGCCCTAGCTACACAACCCTGAGGTTACAGCACTGTGTGTATGTCATCGAAAGGAGCTTACCAACATGCCAATCCTAGACACAAACACTTAATTCACTGTAGCGGGGGAAAGGGGATGGACGGTATAGGTTATATACGTTTTTTTATACTCCATGGCATAGGCCCCCACACAAGAATTTAAACTATGTAATGGAATATATTTTACTCTCTATTTTAAAATTTACAACAACATATTTCCATCTGGACAGAATACGTTGGATTGGAAACAGTGTCTTCATTATATAAACATGTATTATGTATGTATTCACAGTTTCCCCACTAATAAAACGTAATAACAGTAATAACATTTCATCTGTTAACTCTCACATTCCAAGAACAAGGAAAAAAGATACAAACCATAGTGATACCAAGTATAAGAGGAGTCACAAAGTAAACAGGAGGTGGACCGTGTTTCTGAATGAGTTCATGGAAGGAGTAAAACATGTCTGCCCAACATGTGATCCAAAGTAGGAAACCAATTAGCTGGAAGAACAAAATAACAAATAATCATTAAAAATAAACACCTACAATTAGGAAATTTTGCTTTATTGGTAACTAATGAGATTTCCAGTCACCAAGGACCTCTTTCTTTATTAACTCTTTTTTATTTAGATTTTTACACATCATGTTATATTTTACACATTACATTTCCCTCTCTAAATCAGATACTTAATTAATACATTTATAAAAGGGACAATAGACAATAGAACAAAAGTGGAAACTATGGAGGAACACAGAGCACAAACACCTGACAAATGTGTTCTATATTGCTGCACACCATTGTATTGCCCTTATTTGATGCCATTAGAGCAAGTGCCGTTTATATACCAGCTTATGGAATGATCTGCTGCTTTACCTATAGTTTAATTGTTTATAAGATCTATATTATATTATATTTTTTAATCCTTAGATATTTTGTAAGGAAATGAATGCAGAAGGAGTTTCCTAGTTTTTGCACAGTTCATAAATATCTGGTTAGTGAACAATTGAAAGTCTAAATCTTACCGTTTTAATCTTGCTTAGCATAGAAAGCACAATGTAACCTCTTTTGTTATAATTTAAATAAATAACATAGAATGGCAAGGCAGTCCATAGATAGATACAAGGGATCCAAGCGATTACAGTATTCTGAAAGCAGGGGGTGAGGTCCGGATTATCCGTGTACAATGTAATGTTGGAGTCCTGAAAAAAAAATTCAAAAAAATATGATTTAGATTATGTTTACTAATTTAATAATATATTATCAAGAAGTTGTTTTATAGAGTTTTTTTTTAAATA
Source organism: Pelodytes ibericus (assembly GCA_036172795.1). NCBI lineage: Eukaryota > Metazoa > Chordata > Amphibia > Anura > Pelodytidae > Pelodytes > Pelodytes ibericus. The sequence goes on from CM069862.1 coordinate 125,770,335, forward strand.
GGTCTTGCTTTTCTGATATTATTGGGTAAGATATAGGTTACATAAAATACAAATAAGACCCCGTTTTAATAGGTGGAACTTGACTGAAATGTATATATCATAAGACATTTTCCCGATGTTATAGATATGCATGCCTTGGAGCTCTGGGAGTGGTATTCTATAGTGAATAGACCCCAGTATGTGTTTAACAGTACAAGTATTCCCTGAACCTTTTCATTAAACGATAATAGTCTAACTCTACAATTACTAAAGTTAACTTGCAATTTCCTATAGATGAGTTTACTTACCACCCTCTGACCCACCCTCAATACAAATAAGTGTCACCTTGAGTCCAGAAGGACATCATGTCACCCGCTGACAGATTGTTTCCTGACTGCCTGCAGCCCTCGGCTCCAGGAAGTCTGGAGGTCAACATATAAATATTACTGGACGGGCAGTTTACAAATATTACCTGATTACCATTTGTTAGATTTTTATTTTCTGCATCAAATGGTTTTGCAAAATGCTAAAAAATTCCAATAATAACAATAATAATAATCATAAACAACAACAAACAACGTGTTTAACCAGGAAGGATACATTCAGATATTCTCTGGTTTTCAAGAACATCCAATTTAACAGCACTCATCTAGTAGCCATTATTATTTGATCAAAATGAACAACTTAGTTTAGCTAGGTAAGACATTATTTGCCTTATGACAGAGACATCCATCATACGGTACGTTGGACTTGGAGGTGCTGCCTGTGTGAGAAGTCATGAGCAAAGGTCAGAGGGAGGGAAGAAAGAAGCGCACCAGCACAGTATTAATATCACACTCAAATCTGCGTGGAGGAGCAGTCCCGTCGGGGGCCCACATCCATGTAATAAAAATAAATGAATCTGTGCGTGTCTGTCTGTAGGTGTAAGTGTGACTGTGTGTGTATTTGTGTGTGTAAGTGTGACTGTATGTATTTTTGTGTGGGTGTGTAAGTGTGACTGTGTGTATTTGTGTGTGCATAAGCGTGACTGTGTTTGTCACTATGTGTGTCTGTATGACTGTGTGTGTCTGTGTAAGTCTGACTATTTGTGTCTGTGTGTCTCTCTGTATGTGTGTGTGTGTGTATTTGAATGTGGGTGTGTGTAAGTGTGACTGTGTGGCTGTGTATATATGTGTCTAAGCAGGGCTGGCGCTACCGTAAGGCAGCACAGGCGGCTGCCTTAGGGCGCCCCAATGGGGGGGCGGGAAAATCGCCTGCTCCCCCAGGCCCGTTTTCTTACCTCCATGCTGCTGTTCATGTTCGTCGCTGAGAGGGAAGCGCTGTGCGCTCCCCTCAGGCCGTGCGCATTCAATAAAGTGTGTTGAAAAAAAAAGTTTCAACACACTTTATTGAATGCGCACGACCTGAGGAAAGCTCTCAGCCACGGACATGAACAGCAGCATGGAGGTAAGTACTGGGGTCTGGGAAAGGGGGGAGGAGGGAGGTTTAACGAGGCTCTGACTGGCACACTATTCCTGGGCAACTGAATGGCACAATATTCCTGGGCATCTGACTGGCATAATATTCCTGGGCATCTGACAGGCACACTATTTCTGGGCATCTGACTGGCACACTATTCCTGGGCATCTGACTGGCATAATATTCCTGGGCATCTGACAGGCATACTATTTCTGGGCATCTGACAGGCACACTATTTCTGGGCATCTGACTGGCATAATATTTCTGGGCATCTGACTGGCATACTATTCCTGGGCATCTGAATGGCACACTATTCCTGGGCATCTGACTGGCATAATACTCCTGGGCTCTGACTGGCATAATATTCCTGGTCATTTGACTGGCACAATATTCCTGGTATCTGACTGGCATAATATTCCTGGGCTATGACTGGCATAATATTCCTGGGCATCTGACTGGCATAATATTCCTGGGCATCTGAATGGCATAATATTCCTGGGCTCTGACTGGCATATATTCCTGGGCATCTGACTGGCATAATATTCCTGGGCATCTGACTTGCATAATATTCCTGGGCATCTGACTGGCATAATATTCCTGGGCATCTGAATGGCACAATATTCCTGGGCATCTGACTGGCACAATATTGGCACAATATTCTTGGGCATCTGACTGGCATAATATTCCTGGGCATCTGACTGGCATAATATTCCTGGGCATCTGAATGGCACAATATTCCTGGGCATCTGACTGGCACAATATTGGCACAATATTCCTGGGCATCTGAATGGCACAATATTCCTGGGCATCTGACTGGCATAATATTCCTGGGCTCTGACTGGCATAATATTCCTGGGCTCTGAATTGGCATAATATTCCTGGGCATTTGACTGGCATAATATTCCTGGGCTCTGACTGGCATAATATTCCTGGTATCTGACTGGCATAATATTCCTGGGCATCTGACTGGCATCATATTCCTGGGCTTTGACTGGCATAATATTCCTGGGCTATGACTGGCATAATATTCCTGGGCATCTGATTGGCATAATATTCCTGGGCATCTGACTGGCATAATATTCCTGGGCTCTGACTGGCATACTATTACTGGGCATCTGAATGGCATAATATTCTTGGGCTCTGACTGGCATAATGTTCCTGGGCATCTGACTGGCACAATATTACTGGGCTCTGACTGGCATAATATTACTGGGCTCTGACTGGCATAATGTTCCTGGGCATCTGACTGGCACAATATTACTGGGCTCTGACTGGCATAATATTCCTGGGCATCTGACTGGCATAATATTACTGGGCTCTGACTGGCATAAAATTCCCATTGAAATACTGGTAAGTTTGTTGATTTAACTTTACTTCATTTTAAATATTGTATTTGTTCCCGTTTTGTTTCTTCACTGCAAAATAAGATATATGCAGTGTGCATAGGAATTTGTTCCTAGTTTTTGCTTTTACTATAGTCCAGCCCTCCAACGGTCTGAGGGACAGTGAACTGGCCCCCTGTTTACAAAGTTTGAGGACCCCTGGGCTAAATACTGGCATATTGAGTGGCAAAATAGTGTGTCTCAGGTTATGTGTGAATTGGTGTAACTGTCTGTGTGTAAGTCAGGGCTCGACAAACCCCGGGCGCCAGGTCGCCATGGCGACCTGGAAATTAAGCCTGGCCCCGTTGCCCGCTGCCATTCGTGTTTATTGGATTTTTGCAGCACTCCGCCCCCTCGCGCAACGCGTGTGTGAATGCCGGTGTCATCACTTGACAACTCAGCCGAAAGAGCAATGAAGATCGGCTGCAGCACGAATGTTCCCTCTTCCAGCTAGTTTACCTCATTGCAGGGGAGGGGGGAACATTTGTGCTGAAGCCGATCTTCATTGCTCTTTCGGCTGAGTGCTGGGCTGTCAAGTGATGACACCGGCATTCACACAAGCTAAGAAAGAGGGGAAAAAAACCCGGTGTATATGTTTATGTGTGTATGTGAAGTGGGTGGGGTGTGTGTGTGTGTATATGTGAAGAAGTTGGGGGTGTATGTGAAGTGGGGGGGGTGTATATGTGTAGTGGGTGGGGGGGTGTGTATATGTGAAGAGGTTGGGGGTGTGTGGTGTATATGTGAAGTGGGTGGGGGTGTGTTGTGTATATGTGAAGTGGGTGGGGGTGTGTGTCGTGTATATGTGAAGTGGGTGGGGGTGTGTGTGGTGTATATGTGATGTGGGTGGGGGTGTGTGTGGTGTATATGTGATGTGGGTGGGGGTGTGTGTGGTGTATATGTGAAGTGGGTGGGGGTGTGTGTGGTGTATATGTGAAGTGGGTGGGGGTGTGTGTGGTGTATATGTGAAGTGGGTGGGTGTGTGTGTGGTGTATATGTGAAGTGGGTGGGGTGTGTGTGGTGTATATGTGAAGTAGGTGGGGGTGTGTGTGGTGTATATGTGAAGTGGGTGGGTGTGTGTGTGGTGTATATGTGAAGTGGGTGGGGTGTGTGTGGTGTATATGTGAAGTGGGTGGGGGTGTGTGTGGTGTATATGTGAAGTGGGTGGGGGTGTGTGTGGTGTATATGTGAAGTGGGTGGGGGTGTGTGTGGTGTATATGTGAAGTGGGTGGGGTGTGTGTGGTGTATATGTGAAGTGGGTGGGGTGTGTGTGGTGTATATGTGAAGTGGGTGGGGGTGTGTGTGGTGTATATGTGAAGTGGGTGGGGTGTGTGTGGTGTATATGTGAAGTGGGTGGGGGGGTGTGTGGTGTATATGTGAAGTGGGTGGGGGGGTGTGTGGTGTATATGTGAAGTGGGTGGGGGTGTGTGTGGTGTATATGTGAAGTGGGTGGGGTGTGTGTGGTGTATATGTGAAGTGGGTGGGGGTGTGTGTGGTGTATATGTGAAGTGGGTGGGGGTGTGTGTGGTGTATATGTGAAGTGGGTGGGGGTGTGTGAGGTGTATATGTGAAGTGGGTGAGGGGGTGGGAGGTGTATATGTGAAGTGGGTGGGGGGGTGGGAGGTGTATATGTGAAGTGGGTGGGGGGGGGTGAGGTGTATGTGTGATGTGTATATGTGTAAGGTGTATGTGAAGTAGGTGTGTGTGTGTGTGTGTGTGTGTGTCTATATATGTGAAGTGGGGGGGCTATATATGTGAAGTGGGTTTGTGTGTGGGTGTGAAGTGGGTTGGTGTGTGTGGGTGTGTATGTGAAGTGGGTTGGTGTGTGTATGTGAAGTGGGATGGTGTGTGTGGGTGTGTATGTGAAGTGGGTTGGTGGGTGTGTATGTGAAGTGGGTTGGTGTGTGTGGGTGTGTATGTGAAGTGGGTTGGTGTGTGTGTTTATAAATTGTGTGTATGTTTGCGTGATTGTTTGGCTCCTAAATTTTTTTGCTGGCTCCTAGAATCAAATAAAATTTGTCAAGCCCTGGTGTAAGTGGTAAGGGTGTCTCTGTGTGTGACTGCAAGGGTGTCTTTGTGTTTAAGGGTTTCAATGTGTGACACATTTAGAGCATGCGAGTTGAATATTTAGATGTATTTATTTTCTACACTATACATTATTCATATATATATATATATATATATATATATATATATATATATATATATATATATATATATATATATATAATGTAAGGAGGCTTAATGGTGTGGGAGGCGTGGCGGATCAGAGCAGGGGGGCACCAAAATGCACCTTCGCCTGTGTAGACGAAAATCCTTGCACCGCCCTGTGTCTAAGTGTGACTGTGTGGCTGTGTATATATGTGTCTAAGTGTGACTGTGTATGTGTATTTGTGAATGTGTGACTATTTGTATATGTGTGACTGTGTGTAAGTCTGTGTGTGGCTGTGTATGTATGTGTGTAAATGTGATTGTGTTGTTTTCTCTGAGTTTTATTGCTGTGGAGTGTGTGATATACTCTCACTGCACACTACTGTGAATATATATATATATATATGTATATATATATATATATATATATATATATATAAATTCACAGATATATATATATATATGGATGGATGGACATGGATGAATGTACAGTATAACTCCCATCACAATTTTCTCTTAATAAGTAATGAATGTGACCCACCCACACATCCATTTCTGGTGAAGTGGCCCTCTGCAGACAGAACTTGGACACCTCTGCCCTTGGACATTTTATGCAAAACGCATTATCCCTGGTAAAACGCTGTACACTGCAGGGCATGTTTTTAACAATATATATACTTGTATTGTGGTTTTCAACACTCAAAGTGATGAATACCCTGTTATATAAGTGGTAATGTCTGCTAGGTGATGTCACTTATGCAAGGTGCTTGATTCCAGTGTCCTGTAGGGTTCTGTTTCATACCCTGCAGCATCATTTTAACATAATGCTCTAAATTGTGTGTGAAACTAAACAAGTGAAAACATGAGAGAACTTGATGCAATTTTCCTGACACATCATTCATATAAACAAATGATGTCCCCTCCCTGATCTCCTCAAATACTAGACCATACAGAATCCTTAGTAATGTTTTTTGTACTAATGTTACTTGTAAATCAGAATTCCTGTGTATTACTGAATATAATTTCACATACATTCAATATATTTTATACACATACTAATAAATATATATGCACAAGTTGTCCTGCACACATACTTCCACAGCACCACAATTATATTTTATGGGTGCAAAAACAGAGACAACAGATATTATATTATCAAAAAGAGGTACACTCATGTATGGACTTCCATAGCAATGTAATTTTATGTAATGTCTTTGGCCGTATCCCAGATTGTACCACAGCACTTTGGACAGTATAACTCATCGTTATAGTCACAGGCAATGGCACAGGAAAACCCCATCATTGCATACTGAGATTATGTGTATTTGTGGATGTGTGACTATTTGTACTGAAGAAGGCACAGCATAATTCCTGTCATTATAGAGTGTGTGATACACAGTCAGTGGTAGAGCATAATTCATGTCATTATAGCATTATGAGCTAGACACATCTGGCGGTACATCATAACTTTTCATTATATAGTGAGCAAGACACGGACAGAGGTAAAGCAAATCTCCCATCATAATATATAGCGAGACAGACATGGATGAATGTACAGCATAACTCCCATCATTACATTTTGACACCGACACTGACAGTGATACAGATACACTCCCATTATTGTAAGCCAGATGCTGATGGTTCAGCATAACTTCCATCATTATAGACTGAGTGAGACACAGAATGTGGTAGAGCATACATTTCTTGTGAGCCAGACAAATACAGTAGAGTTGTACAGTCTAGCTCCCAATGTATATACAGTTGCATGAAAGACTTGCATGGCTGGGCATAAAGGGGTCTGCAGTCAATAACAGATGAACATGGGGACTACAGATCCATGATGCTCAGCTAGGCAGAAGTCTATCACTATGCCCTTACTACCCAAAATGCCCATCATAGGCGATGTAGTTCACAAATCACACCTGTCCTTCCATCTGTTAACTATAGCTTACATGAAGCTGGCTAAGAGTCATAGGAAATATTGTAAAAAGCATAGATGTATATGTTACTATAGTCCATGATCAGTGGCATCTCCAGCAATCATATTTAGGGACGACCATAGACAAAAGTAAAGCAATTATAAAATGCTAATTAATTATATACATATTTACACACATATATTGATAAATAGTTGCATTTATACTTCTACTTTTATATCCTTCTACTGCACCCAGATTTGCACCCATAGGACTTGCTCCAGCACCCAGAATTAGCAGGGGAGCTAGAGGCAACAGGGAGCTAAAGGCAGCCTTAGAGGATGTCTATGCACCTGGGCAGCACAGTCATTGGCTGCCTGCTCCCCTCTCTCCCCCACACATTTGAATTGGGAGGGGCGGGCACTGGATATTATGTAGTGGGCAGGGCTGATGCACCTGCAGCCACAAAAACACAGTGTCTCACAGACACAGTAACACATATACACTCTGACACATATTTGTACATACCCAGTTGTAGTAACAGGGGTACAATATCAACAGAGCACCCATTTATCAATATCAAATGATACACGCATTTATTACACACTGCCACATGCACACTTACACTCTGCCAATCACACACCCACACAGTCTGCCAATCACATACACACACACACACTCAGCCAATCACACACAAACATACTTTGCCACTTACACACACTCTGCCACTCAAATAAAATGAAACGCGTAAAGTGCCCACTACCCACAGTTTTTGATGCGTTTGTTATTTTGGTTTGTATGAATGTTTGATGTGCCAGCTTTTCTTTTTACAATTTCACTGTTCACGCCCTGTCAGGCGGTGCTGTGGGGCACTCTCACCTGGATTAACTCTGCCTGCATTTTCATCTGGCTTGCCAGAAAGTTTGAAACCTAACCTACGTGTGAGCCATTTCTTTTTCTACCTGTCTCCTGGTATGGTGTGCTAAATAGTGAATTGTGCTGAACAGACAATGGATATGTAAAACCTTGGTAAAAATGTTGGACAGTTTTTACTCCTCTGCTATTACGGCCTGTCATGAGAAACAAATGGCATACATCATTCTGCACACTCTCTTGCTAACTATATCTAACTTATACCAGTGTGGCTAAAATGCAACATTACATAGCCTTATATTGAAGTGCTGGGTAATGCACAATACCAAGACCAAATATTATCCACCCTAGACTAGGGATCTTGGAGCTCTCCCATAACCACATTGCGTTGTTATGTTAAGACTACAGGCCCGCTTGAGCAGGACCTAATAGATTTAATACTAATAGGTTTAGTTTACACTGGACTTTGGAGCATTATTAATATGCACAGTCACGAAAGTGCCAAAGCATTAATTTATTAACAGAGAGTTACTTAACCTGAATACAGGAAAAATATACCTGCAGCATGCACAATAGGGAAATGTAAACAATGGATCTCTTGACATGTTACAGTGAAGTGCTGGCAAATGGCAAAATGTGTCCCTCATTCATACTTCCATTACTAGCCCTCTGATATAAAAACAGGACATTACTCAGTGTCATGTAAAAGGTACAGTGGGCATTGGAAATCTACTGATATAGCAACACAGTGTTTAAAAATAAAATACCTTGGGCTCTATTCGATGTCCTGAGTTAAGTTAATGGATACCATAGGTGAAAGCCACTGATCAAAGATAACTCTGATCAGTGAATAGAGCCCATTACATCATACGTGCATTTACTGTGAAACTACACGCAATAGTATTGTGATTAATTATTTTAACCAAATTTACATTTCATTCATACAGATGTCATTTCCGGCACTTTTCCAGGAAGGAGGGCAATCTAGAGCCAGCAGTGTTCTGGGGGAAATGGTAAGGAAAGAGACTGCACACAAAAAAAGGGGACAGAGATGGCACACAAAAAAAAGGGGGGGGGGGGGAAAAGACTGCACAAAACAAATGGGGACAGAGATTGCACAAAAAAAGGGCGACAGAGACGGCACACAAAAAAAGGGGACAGAGATTGCACACAAAAAAGGTGACAGAGACTGCACACAAACAAGGGGACAGAGACTGCAAACAAAAAAGAGGACAGAGACTACACACAAAAAAGAGGAGAGATAGACTGCACAAATAAAAGGGAAGAGAAAGACTGCACAAATAAAAGGAGAGAGAGAGACTGCTCAAATAAAGGGAGAGAGAGAGACTGCACAAATAAAAGGGAAGAGGAAGACTTCACAAATAAAAGGAGAGAGAGAGACTGCTCAAATAAAGGGAGAGAGGGAGAGATTGCACAAATAAAAAGAGAGAGAGAGACTGATCAAATAAAGGGAGAGAGGGAGAGATTGCACAAATAAAAAGAGAGAGAGACCACAAATAAAAAAGAGAGATTCCCATTAGAAGATATCAAATCAGTGTTGGCACGTTATACTTATCCAGCTGGTACAATTTCAGAAATGGTATATGAATCTAGACCTGTATTAATTACAAATGGCTCCAGAAAGGGATGTCCCTTATCATCAATACTATGTACTGGCTTTGGAGCCTTTGGTGGTACTGTTTAGAGAACACTCAGAGAATCAAGGTTATAAATTCTCTCCGCTTATAGAAGTCAAGATGGGACTCTTTGCGGATGACATCTTGGTTGCTATGTCTGATCCAAAAACCTCATAAGCCGCTTTGTGGAATCTGCTGAGTATATAGCCGAGTAACATAGCATAAAATGAATCTATCAAAAACACAAGCAATGCCCATAGGAATGTCGAAGGAGTCTATTGAGGAATTAAATATTAATTACAATTTTGATTGGAGAAAAGGAAACATTACGTACATTACATTAAATTAACTGTGAATCCACAAAATATGCTAAAGGAAACTTTGGTGATGAAATGGAAAATTCTAAAACAAGATATGCTAAACTGGTCCACAATACATTTATCATGGTCAGGAAGAGGAGCTGCAATAAAGATGATGATTCTTCCAAAGCTCCTCTCTATATTTTCAGATATATACCAATAGAAGTCCCCAGAATAATACTACAAGACATACAAACTCACTCATATTACCAAATATAAACATAATAATCAAAAGACCAGGGTAGCAAATAGATGGTTAAAGCAATCCAGGAGGTGAGGAGGAATATGTATCCCAAATGTAATAAATTACTATTATGCCTCAAATATGGCACAAGTGGTACTCCTCCATGCCCCCCGGGCTCATTAGCCTGGGTGGACATGGAGGACTTAAAGGTAAGTCCTCATAGAGTATGCAATTTCCTTAATTTGGCCTTAGCTATGCCTATTAGTTCCTTGGAACTTCTGATTCCTCAATTAGATCTAAGGAGGTGGTAAAAAGTAGGGATACATAATATAAATCAGTTAATAAAGAAAGGGAATTTATTTGAGCAATTAACAGGGGAATTTCAGCTTTCAAAAAAATTAATTCTTTAGATATCTACAGATTAGACATTTGCTCCAAAACGATAACGGACAAATAGACAAGATGAATCAAAGTCGAAAATAATGAATATATGTATGGATAGAATTAAAAAGCAAAAAAAAGATATCTATATGCAATGATACACTGCAGGAACAGGAAACATTGATGGCTGATCCCTGTATCTTCTCCCACTGCTCGAATAACCTAGAATTATCAAGAAAGGTATTATAAAGATGGTATTTAGTTCCTAAAAAAACTGTTTCGTATAAATCCCAACGTTGACAAAAATTGTTGGAGAGGATGTAACCAGGAACGAACAATGCCACACGTTTGGTGGACATGTCCAAAACGTATAGAGTTGTGGGTATGGGTATTTAAGGTATTTTTAACCAAAAAACTAATATAGATCTCCAAATGGTACCAGAGATAGCTATCTTATACATGTTTCCTAGCGGAATACCACGTAATCAAAAAATCATTATTCGGCAGGTTTATAGAAATAAACCAATTGATTGAAAGTAATTTAATAATGGAAACGCTGCATTTAAAAAAAAGAGTGAGCTGTCTAGAGATTTATGAGAATATCTGGACCATTTGGAAACCAAAGAAAAAGAGATCTTAATAGGTCGACCCTACCTTTTAGAATTATAACCCATAGTGAGTATGAACTAGCAGGACTATGTGGACTCTTCCCCAGCTCTGGTCGAGCTCTCCTTTCCTGCAATTTTCGCCCATTTTTTTCTCTCTATCTCTTCTCTTTCCTTCTCCTTTTCCATTTCCTCTGTCTAATCTTCAATGTTTTTGAATTGTTTTCCTTTCCTACTTTTGCTTTTCTCTCTTTTATTCTCATCTCTCCTATCCTCTATTTGTGGGTTACATTTCATGATTGGGATTTGAGACAAATTAAATGTATTCTTCTTTAGTATGCAGAAGGAAAATGGCCAGGCGTTGGTAGAATTAAAAAAACAAATGAATTCAGTGGGTTTTTTTTTAAAGCCCAGGTAGAGATAGAAAGAAGTGGGTAGCTTAGAATACATAATAGGGAAATAGTGATAGATGAACTGGAATTTTCTCTTACTTTTTTCCCTTCCCTTGATATATATACATATAGAATAAAGCTATTGTAAAAAATAGTAATCAGCACATGAACATACCACTTAAAATGGAATTTAAAGATACAGAGGCATTGATGACAATTTTCCTTGCGACTTGAAGTGCAGAAAAAGCTTATACATCTCCTACTAATAAGCTATAAAAAGTGTAAATTTCCAAAGGGAGGTATGAGCCCCCCAAAAAAAGAAAAAAAAAATGAATGAGAAACTCCGAAATCATGGTGTCCAGTGGTGAATGAACAACTGTGAGGTCTATTAACTAAAAGGTGAGTTTCAGGTGAGTTGAAATGAACATTTAATCTCAGTATTTTCACTATATATTGTACAGAGACAAACCTTGTGAGTTTCCCTTGATAAACAAACTAATCAGGTTTCTCTCTGTACAATGTATAGCTAAACTGGTGAGATTAAATGTCTCCCCTCAACTAACCTTTTACTGAATAGCCCCATGTCACCCACCTAACCATGTATTATGATACATATTCAGCAACATACTGCTGTGAACTAAACTTTAGCATTGCAGCTCTTGTGCGCTTGATTTCCCATGATTCTCATAGTGCCATGTAGTAGCTGAGCATTATGGGAATGGAAATCCATTACATAAGGTATGCTCTTAACAGCTGTATGCTGGATGGGCATTATACATCTTCCCCTCCTATCTTATATTAAATCATAGCTAGTCCATAACAAGCAGGGACCCCCTGAGGAGGCCTGGTGGCAAAACGCATCAGGGCTCTCGCACCCATTAACAATATCACTCTTTTTGGTGCCATTAGATTTTTCATTTTTTTTAGCTTTTTTTGTATCATATTTTAATATATTATTTGTGCATGTTGATTGTTTAATTAAACTGTACATTTGTGACATCTACCTGCCTTGTGTTCTGTACTACTATTTATTTCTTCATTCAAGTGCCTGAATCATTATTACCTCACCCCATCATCTGCTAAAATCCCAGGTCTGGCCTAGCTAGGTCAATCAGTATTCACAATTCCATATAGTGGCAGTGTATTAACAAACATTTCTAAAGTAGCTTCTTTTCTATATAAATCATCCTGAGCATATTACATACTGTTTTACAACAAATGACATGACAACTTAACATCTTTACGGTTACAAAATATCCACAATAAACAAAAGAGATGTTATTATCAATGCTTATTTTCTGTATGTGCCCCGTGTATATTCTCACCAAACCATGCATTAAATTGACACAAATTGTAGAAATAAATCATTTACTTTATTGCGTTTGAAGAAATTAGGGGTATTGTTCAGAGGAATCTACCCATTTTGAAGGCAGACAAGAAACTCTGCAATCTTTTCTTTTGCAAAGTGGAAAATATACCTCAGCTCTCCATTGTGCTCTAACAGCAACAATAGAGTGAGTCTTCTCCTTTAAAATACACACATGGTGAAATGGCAAAAAAATAAAAAGTGACTATAGCGCAAAAATCATAAGAAAAAATACAAGAGTAAAATTATAACCTTTAAAATATGAGGTAGTCTTCAAATAAATTCAGGACACGAAATACATAAAAGACAAAAGGAACACACAATAGTGGAATACTGTAAATTACATTAAAAGTGGGGTAGTGCCTCACATTACATACGAGTGGCACAATGCCAAAATCCACTACCCGTTTCAAAGAAACGACTTCAACAGGCAGTGCTTATTAGTTTGACACTAAACGGACCTGATAGCCGCTATATTAAAATTCATATATATATAGATTAATATGCCTCACTGCTAATGGGCATTTCAGTCATCTTGGAAATCTCCATTTACAATGCACTGCACACATTTATGGGAATGAAAACTTAAAGGATATTTAGCTCAATGTTCATCAATGAGGCTATTGTTTTCTAATTCAAAGCAGACCCCAATTTATCATTAATCTGAGATGCAGGAATTCTTATCAGAAAATAAATCTCTTCCAAGGAAGCATTGACATGCAAATCCTACTGGCTGACACTTAGGGAAGTTCACAGTGTCATTATACACCTTAAAGCAAAACTTGCCACCTTAATCAAAAATCTCTGGAATGGTGCAAGCTGGATATTCATTGGAATACAAATTCACCACACATTAAAGCATGGCATTTTTACCAGTGTATACTCTGCCAGAAGCAGGCAGCCAGATAAATACATATTTAACTGAGGATACTATGGAAATTCATTTAAAGACTCTCGTTTATTGGTATGTTTCCCTAAGATTGCTAAGTAAAGGAACTCTAGACAGTTGCCTGATTTTTCATAGACATGATATGTATGGGGTTGTGTTCCTGACTAAGAGTATAAATATCCAGTATGTTGATATTAAATGATTACATTGCCTAATTGGCTGTATTAAAAGAACTACACCCTACATTATTTTTTGTATGAGGTCAAAGCAAAATTCAGCCTCACTAAACATTTTATTTGAATGGTCCAATGTTTGTATAACATTGAAAAGTGATTTAGCCCTAGTCTGAAGCAAACATTAGGGAGCTCCCATCTGATGAAGCATGGCAACAACCATCATTGGTGTGCACACACATCAATCTCACAGCACACAACCAATGACAGGAAAGGAGATGAGCATCTCCTGTCCAGCTGGAAGTGTGTTCTTCATCTCAGACATTGTGCACTAATCAGCACTGCCCATCACAGAACAACAGAGAGACTTCCAAAAGAAATGGCTATTGTTTTTGAAAGGGAGAATTCTCTTTGGGAGAATTGTTCAAAAGCCATTTTAATCAGAAGTGAAGGCATAGTTTAGTCACCCTATTATTTAAATGATAAAGCTTTAAATTAAAGCTGATAAGTTGAGCTTTAACTTGCTTATTTTATTATTGTAGTAGGCTTTTGTTTTCTGCAGATACTGCTGGTAGTTTTATCGCTCCACCTCCAAACTCTTTGGATTGTTCTTTGCTTTGTAAACTGGCTTGCTCTCCCGGCCACAGTGAGTTGAAGTTACTTCACAATTGCAGCAACAGTAACCCTTAAAGTGCCCGGGAGTTGATAAAGTTCCTCTACTCTGCTAGCATATATATATTCATGCTTAATTTAAAGATTACATCAACATGTATATGTAAAATGCCTACACTTGATGTGATCTTTCAGCTAAACACAAGTTAATTTGTTGGAACAATTGTTTTTTAAAGAGAAGAACTCCTGCCACTGCCAACATAATGCTGTTTTTTTCTCCAGTCAACCCCATGCTTACTTTAAATATCCTAACTAGTACTTAAGTACCAAACTGATTTTTAATTAGGAAAGAAGTTGGGTTGAGTTTACTTTCACAATAATTAATAGGATTTCTAGTTGAAATCATTTTCATTATTTTTTTTATATGCACCACATTTAATAATGCTATTGTATGCATTCAAGTACATTTGGTAGCTGGAGTGCCTCTTTAATAGTTGCTGTGCAGGGTTTGACCCTCTTTAACGGTATAAAGAATATCCAACAATATAATACATACAGTGTGCAGTAGAGCTTGGCAAATCCCAGCAGTATAACATTTAATAGATGAAAGTTTATAAAACAGTTACTTGTAGCAAAAGGTATACATGCTAAGCATTTGGCTCATAACAACCCAGATTAGAGGTATTCATTTACTGGACAGAAGGGGAGCCGAATTACTTTAAATGCTCACAGAGTACACTAGGAAGACTACAGCATGATGTATAGTAGGACTCCAGTATTCGACAATCCTGGGGAATAAAAAGGTTTCCGTACTCTCTTGTACTAAGAAAATAAAGGGTTCCGGAACTCTCCTATATTAGGGAATAAAAAGGTTCTGGTACTCTATCCTGGGGAATAAAAAGTTTCCGGTACTCTCCTATTCCGGCTAATTAAAGGTTCCAGTACTCTCCTATCCTGGGGAATAAAATGCTCCAGTATTCTCCTATCCTGTGGATTAAAAGGTTCCAGTACTCTCCTATCCTGGGGAATAAAAAGGTTCCGGTACTCTGTCCTGAGGAATAAAAAGGTTCCGGTACTATCCTATCCTGTGGAATAAAAGGTTCTAGTACTCTCCTATCCTGGGGAATAAAAATGTTCTGGTACTATGCTATCCTGGGGAATAAAAAGGCTCCAATACTCTCCAATTCTGGGGAATAAAATTCCCCAGTACTCTACTATCCTGGGTAATAAAATGTTCTAGTATTCTCCTACCCTGTGGATTAAAACGTTCCAATACTCTTGTATCCTGGGTAATAAAAAGGTTCCTGTACTCTCCTATCCTGTGAAATAAAAAGGTACCAGTGCTCTCCTATTCTGGGGTCTAAAATGCTTCAGTACTCTCCTATTCTGGGGAATAAAATGCTCCAGTACTCTCCTATCCTGTGGAATTAAAGCTTCCAATACTCTCCTATACTGGGGAATAAAATGCTCCAGTATTCTCCTATCCTGGAGAATAAAATGCTTCAGTATTCTCCTATGCTGGGAAATAAAAGGATACAGTACTCTACTATAAAGAGAGGTACTCTCAAATATGAAGTAAAATGGCTACGTTTCTCATGTCTGCTTTTATATTATTGTAGGTCTTCAACCAGTGCACATGATCCAGTTACCTATTTTTTAATAAGACCCCATGAAACACAGAACAAAAAATGAAAAACAAACAGGCATGAACATTTCATGGATAATAAATATTATACGCACAATGAAACACTGAATTTGTCTATGTTCATTTGTTACAAAATCAATCATCATATGCAAAAAGGAATTTACTGATCTGTTGTCAGTTTTCCGTTATAAATGAGGAAGTGGAAAAACATAAGGGAAAGATGTAATTGTCTTCTGAACTTGCCAATCTCTCACACTTTGAACTAGAACAGAAAAAAGCACAGCGCTAAAAAAAAACCCTAAATAAATATTTTTCAGAAAACTGAATATCGATTCTCACAGGAAACAATGAATTAAATTAAAATACAGACTAGAGATTATTGTACAGCCAGGGCGTCCAATATGCGGCCTACCGGTTTGACAGCTGTGGCCCTCTTGAGATTGGCAGCAGCAGCTGCATCTGAACCCCGCTTACATAGGCTTCAGGCTCAGCCATCCACTTGTGCAGCGCGAGAGGAGGAAGCTCGCGCTGCACAAGTGGATGGATCAGCCTGCGGCCAATGTAAGCGGGGACATGGCAGCAGCAGGAGTAGGAGCCACAACCCCCTTCCTGCAGATACAAGGTAAACTAGCAGGGAGGGGGACAAATAAAAATAATTATTTGTTTTTCATTAAGCAGACTGTGTGTGTGTTTATGTGTATATATTTGTATATATGTGTGTGTGTGTATACATACATACGTATGCATGTATGCATGTGTGTATGTTTATATATACACATATATTACATTACAGTAACATTTATTTATACAGCGCCAACAATTTACGTAGCGCTAGGTACAGAGCATAGAAGGGAACTACATACTAAGTTAGACAAACTAGAACAGACTGGTACATGAGGTAGAGAACCCTGCTCGCAAGCTTACAATCTAGAGGGAATGGGGTACATGAGACACATAAAGGAGTGAAGAGGTCAGAGGGATTAAAGTTGTAGTAACAGTAGAGTGGATGGGAGGCATTTGGTTGGATAGGCCAAAGAGCAATTGTGTGTTCCAGCTAGGTGGGATCAGCTAGAGGTAAAGTGACCGGTATTCTAGTGGGTTGGGTAGTAAGCCTCTCTAAAGAGATGAGTTTTGAGGGACTTTTTAAAGTTTGAAAAGGAGGGAGAGAGCTGGATGCTCTGCATAAGGGAGTTCCAGAGAGAGGGGGCAGCTCGGGCGAAATCTTGGAGACGAGAGTGAGAAGTGGTGATGAGGTTGGAGGAGAGTTTTAGTCCCATTGAGGAGCGCAAAGGTAGTGCAGGGAGATATCAGTTAACAAGGGAGGAAATGTACAGAGGGGCAGAGGAGTGGAGGGCTCTGTAGGTTAAAGACAGAATTTTAAATGTTATCCTTGAGCAGACGGGGAGCCAGTGGAGGGCGTTACAGAGAGGAGCTGCTGAATCAGACCGATGTGCAAGAAAGATGAGTCTGGCAGCTGTGTTTTGGATCGACTGCAGGGGAGACACGAGCCAGAGGTAGTCCAGTCAGGAGACCATTAAAGTAGTCCAGACGAGAGATGACAAGTGAGTGCACTAGAATTTTGGAGGTCTCTTCGTTGAGGAACGGCAAATGCGTGCGATGTTCCTTTGGTGCAGCTGACAGGATTTGGCTAAAGACTGAATATGAGGAATGAATGAGAGAGCAGATTCAAAAGTGACTCCAAGACATCAGACACGGTCAGCCGGTACGATTGTAGAATTTTTTTAACAGTGACTGTGAACCCAGGTGTAGGGACAGAGTTTGAGGGAGGGAAGATAATCAGTTCTGTTTTTGAGAGGTTAAGTTTCAGGTAGCGATCAGACATCCAAGCGGATATGGCCGACAGACACTCAACTACACGTGACACTAGAGAGGGAGTGAGGTCAGGGGAGGAGAGATAGATCTGCGTATTGGAAACCGAAAGCAGATGAGTTCTCCTAGCGGGCCAAGGACCGATTCTTGCGGAACACCAACAGAGAGCGGAACAGGCGACGATGTCGCTCCAGCAAGCGACACTGAATAGGAGTGCTCAGATAAGTAGGACTCGATCCAAGAGAGTGCCGTACCACCTATGCCAAACGAAGATAATCCATTTAGAAGGAGGCGGTGATCAACGGTGTCAAAGGCAGCAGAGAGATCTAAGTGGATCATCACTGAGAAGTGGCCTTTAGATTTGCCAGAAAGGAGGTCATTTGATACTCTAGTGTGGGCTGTTTCAGTAGAGTGTAAATGTCTAAAGCCAGATTGAAAAGGGTCAAGTAGGTCATTGATAGTCAGAAAGTCTGTTAGTCACGAGTGCACCGTTTTCTCCAGCAACATGGACATGAAGGGGAGAAGGGATTTAGGATTTAGGACAGTAGTTAGATGGAATAGTGGGGTTGAGGGAAGATTTTTCAATACAGGTACAATTTGGGCTTGCTTGAAGGTTGACAGTACTATTCCAGAGGACATAAAGAGGTTGATGAGATGGGTTAGAGTTGGACAGAGTAGAGGGGAAAGAGAGGATACAAGGTGAGACTGGATGGATCAAGCACACAAGTAGATCTCAAGTAGATCTTCAGCAGGAGAGCAGATCGTCTATCTCTTTCTCAGCTACAGGGGAGAAGATATTCAGAGAGGGTTTGGGGGATGGGAACGAGGAAGGAGGTAGTTTGGGCAAGTCACGGAAGGTGAAGTTACACCTGAGAGCGTCAACTTTGTTTTTGAAGTAAGAGGCAAGGTCTTGGGTGGAGCAGGGCGGAGGAGAGCATTAAACGTTGATTCGATGAGATGGTGGATATTAAGGTAGAGAAATAGCGTTCTGGACTGAGCAAGAGCAGAGTTGTAGGAACACAGCATGAACTTATAATGAAGGAAATCATCCTTGCAGCGTGATTTCCTAAAATGCCGCTCAGCTGTGGAAGTACATTTTTGGAGGTACCTTGTTTGCTTTGTGTGCCATGGTTGTTGGTTGGGTCTGAGGGCACGTTTGGCAACAACAGGAGCAATGTTGTCAAGGGCTGAGGTGAAGATGCTGTTGTAAGGGTTAGCTGCTTCCTCTGGACATTAGATGGATGGGGAGAGAGGTTTGAAGAGCTGTGGTAAGTAGCGGGAGGGTGGAGTTAGATAGCAGTCTTTTGAGTTTAGTCGGGGGGAGATGTGCAGATGTCGACTGAGGTACAGTGGGATAGAAGGTAAGAATGTGGTGGTCAGACAGGGGGAAAGGTGAATGGGAAAAGTTAGAAATGACACATGATTTAGTGAATACGAGGTCTAGTGAGTGACCGACAGTGTGGGTTGGAAAGTTGGTCTACTGGGAAATGCCAAAGGAAGGTGAGGGCAAGGAGTTTTGAAGTAGCAGGAGAGTTGGTTAGATCAATGGAAATGTTGAAATCTCCCAGAGTGAGACATGGTGCATCAGTGGAAAGAAAGTTGGGGAGACATGCAGAGAAGTTGTCAAAAAACTGGAAAGTGGGCCCCGGGGTCCGATAAACAACAGCAACACGAAGAGATAGAGGGGAGAAAAGACAAATAGCGTGTACTTCGAATGCTGAAAATGAGAGGGAAGGGGCTGAGGGTAAGGGCTGGAAGGAGCAATTAGGAGATAAGAGGATGTCAACACCTCCGCTATTTTCCCCCAGGTTTTGGGGTGTGGCTGAAGTGTAGGTCACCATGAGAGAGAGCAGTAGGAGAGACAGCGCCAGATGAGGTAAGCCAGGTTTCAGTAAGCGCAAGGAGTTTAAAGGAGTGAGAGATGAATAGATCTTAAATGGCAGTAAGCTTGTTGCATACAGAGATTGCGTTTAGCAGGGCACTGCTGAAGAGCGGGTGACTATTGCAGGGGATATATATAAGGTTATCAGTATTGCATTTGATGTTGGTAGTATGAAGCAGGCGAGGTCTGTGGCCGATGCTGATTTTGTTCCTGGCCAGGGTTAGGGGAGGTGTCAAGGATGAAGGAGTAAAAGGCTGAAGAGAGGACGAGCTAGTAATGACACTAGGAGGTCAGTGAAGATTGTATGCTGCTGATTAAGTGGAGCTAGGTATTCACTCTCTATAGAAAAATAGGCTTGCTAGCCTGAAACGTCGTGGTGGTGGTCATTTTAATCATTAAATTTTGATATTACAAGACCTGTGAAAGTGGGCCCCGGGGTCCGATAAACAACAGCAACACGAAGAGATAGAGGGGAGAAAAGACAAATAGCGTGTACTTCGAATGCTGAAAATGAGAGGGAAGGGGCTGAGGGTAAGGGCTGGAAGGAGCAATTAGGAGATAAGAGGATGTCAACACCTCCGCTATTTTCCCCCAGGTTTTGGGGTGTGGCTGAAGTGTAGGTCACCATGAGAGAGAGCAGTAGGAGAGACAGCGCCAGATGAGGTAAGCCAGGTTTCAGTAAGCGCAAGGAGTTTAAAGGAGTGAGAGATGAATAGATCTTAAATGGCAGTAAGCTTGTTGCATACAGAGATTGCGTTTAGCAGGGCACAGCTGAAGAGCGGGTGACTATTGCAGGGGATATATATAAGGTTATCAGTATTGCATTTGATGTTGGTAGTATGAAGCAGGCGAGGTCTGTGGCCGATGCTGATTTTGTTCCTGGCCAGGGTTAGGGGAGGTGTCAAGGATGAAGGAGTAAAAGGCTGAAGAGAGGACGAGCTAGTAATGACACTAGGAGGTCAGTGAAGATTGTATGCTGCTGATTAAGTGGAGCTAGGTATTCACCCTCTATAGAAAAATAGGCTTGCTAGCCTGAAACGTCGTGGTGGTGGTCATTTCAATCATTAAATTTTGATATTACAAGACCTGTGAGTGCATCCTCGATACACATTTTTTGGACTGTTTATATTTTGATGTGAGCTGCACCCAGGCATTTTGGAGAACCTATGACGTAAGTTGCGCTGAGTGCGAGTACCTTGGATTACTATATATATATATAATATATATATATATGTATCTTTTTTTTTTTTTTTTTTCGATGAAACATGAATGCGGCCCACTCACAAATACATTTGCGGTGAAGTGGCCCACTGCAGAACAAACTTGGACACCCCTGTTGTAGAGAATATAATAAGAACCTATATCAATAGTCCCATAAAATAGCTAGTCTTAGAATGGAAACAACATGGAAATGCGAGAGAGTGCTGGGTGCTCTAATCATCAAAATACATTAAATTAAAACTGAAATATTATTTATGGATCCATATTCTTTTCAGCTTTAAAGTTCTAATCTCGAACCTCTCACATTAATACACACTGTTCCCGTTCACCTATTTCATGTCACGCCTTTTCTAGTTTAAAATTAGCCTATAGTCATATGTGTACCATCTCATTAGCTGCAAGAAAATATATTTTTTGGCAACAGGACCTGAGCACTCCTTTTGCTTTGATCATTATTTAGCAGTGATTTCATTTTTTTTTCTTTTGATGATCAACCCTCAACGTCTGTAGTAATTATACCTAACTCTCCTCCCGTGATATCTGTTCTATAAGGTACAATGAAAAGGGAACAAGCTGTTAAGCGTTAAGTAGATGACTTACTTCATCCTTGTGGGATCCTCACTGCACAAACTCTTAGGCTCAAAGTGTGGTAAAATTAACATGAGAAAAATATATTAGTAAAAGAACATCTCAATCTCGGTGAATAAAGAATTGGGGCGATTTATCTAACTATACTATATTAAAAGGGACTATCAGGGGTGTATCTAGAGTATTTGGAGGGAATTATAGTAGCTGTATTACAGAAACAGCTGGAGGAATGCAGTCAATCTCTGTACCTTATCAGTTAGTATATCTATCCTGCCTGTCTGTGTCTGTCTATCTCTGTACCTTATCAGTCAGCTTATCTGTCCTGCCTGTCTATGTCTATCTTGGATGATAACAGGTGAGGAAAATTGCAAAATGGGACACTAAATAGTTTTTACCCCCCCGGGCCAATGGTTGCCAGATTCCACCAGTAAAGAACAGGTTACCTGAGCTACCATATATTTCTTATTTTGATTGTGATCAATTTGGAAAAGGAAGTTACACGATTGAATGGTTTATGTTTTTATTTATTCTACAAACCTCACTGCACTGTTTAGTGTCACTCCCTCACATTTTGTGCCAGCAGATGTCAGGTGTCTGATTATGGCCAAGCATATATGTGGGATAGAGGTAAGGCAGTGGAGAAACTGCTACTCTTACAGGAGAAATGTATTTTTATACCGTTACTTGTGATTTGGCATACACCTTCTTTAGATTACCATTTCACCTATTGGTGGGATTGATGCAATTGCATAATAGTTCATAGGTATTGGCGGGTAAGAGCTTTTATGCATTTGACAAATACAAGATATGAGAAAACCAAGGACGAGCAGAATTGATTTCGGAAGACATGGTATTAGTTGGAAATGTCCATGTAGCCAGACCTAAAAACCTTATTAGTAATCTGACCACATGATTTGTCATAATATTAACTCTTTATTTGGCTCTCATGAGGATTTATGTAGTAATTTGCAACTTGTGATGACAAACAGTTTTATGTCACTTCCAACTGTCCTGCTTTAAGTGGTACAACCCAGTTGGGGATGCTTATGCCACCAGTTTCACCCACACATATCCCACATAGCATTAAAATGAGAGCTACCAGGAGAAAGATGCTGAGAAAAGTTCTGTAACCCTCTTTAAGAATGAATATTTCCACATATTGACAATACGACAATACGACATGCTGACATATTTTCTGTGTGTTTTACGCAACATATACTTGTAGGAAGGTTTGGGGTTTTTTCATTAACCTGTTCCTGTTTCTATCAGTCACAGATAGTTAATTTCCTGTGAATTGTTCCAAGGTTAATGTCACTTATCCCTCGTTTGATTCATGGGCCTTGCTTTGTGCATCATGGATGTTGTGTGCAGATAACACAAAGCTTTTTACCTACTTGGCTTTTGTCCTTAAACAGAACATTCTTGCTCATTGTAACAACATTAGCAAAAGGGAAGGGTGACAGAATATTGCAAAGTGCAATGACATCAGCAAATAGGGCAGAGTTTCATAATAATCACGTCTCTAATGACAGAAGCAAAGGGGAAAAGTTATAGAATAAAGAACTCTAATGACATACGTCAGTGAAGGGAGGAGTCACAGACTAATACAGTGAACTCAGCAAATGTAAGGTGTTGCAAGACATGACTTACTACAATGATATCAGCAAAAGGGAGGCGTTACAGGATATTGTTGCCGGCCATGATTTTTAGCAAAAAGAGGGAGTTATCAGACATTGATTTCTGCAAATGAAATCAGCAAAGACTGGTTACAAAGTCATCAGTAAAACGACAAACAGAATATGTGCTAAAGAGGTTATATGCATTAAAAGATTGAATAATAAATTATTTAAATATTGAAAAATAAATAAACAGGGCGTTTTGCTGCCTTGTTTAGTAGTTAAGCATAACATTATATGATAATAAGCAGAGGGAAAGGGAAACACAGATTCATTTCTTAGAGAAGCTAGAAGACTCATCATTCTATGGCTTTGAGCAGAGGAGAGAGTATTGTGCAATCTCCTAAAAATGTGCGCCTGACTACTTGTGGAAGATAAATAACTTTAATAATAGAACAACTTAATAGTCCAACTCAAAAGTTGTTTCATTAAAATATTACCCTTTAGACTGAGAATGATTTATTTCTGTTAAGATTTTTATCGCTTAGTAAATACAGTATTTTCTGCATGATCCTACATCTGTGTCACCTGGGGATCTCCGGTAGGGAATAATTTATTTATGAGACATCTGCCATCTCTAAGCAAACACAACTGGAATCTGATAGGAACAAAGTGCGACTTCTCCAAGGACACAATACCCTGCTAGGGATTTGCATTGAGAATGAGCAGCTGTTAAAATATGGAAACACCTGTACAGAGCAGTGGATAATGGGAGCATACAGTCCTCACTTACATAAAACCACACTCTATTAAATTCATTAAATGATAACAATATAAAAACACATCATCATACACTGAATAAGTGAATCTGAAGCTACATCTGAAAATGTGAAGCGATGTATAAATGCAGTTCTGCCGGGAGGAATCTAAAGCATACATGCCATTTGGTTGATCGGCTACACCTTAAATTCTCCTGACAAGGGCAGAATCAAATATCATTAATATCTCTGTATATAATTAAATTATTATATATATGAACAGTTCAATGCTCTGCAACCAGTTAGTGGATTTCCTTTGGAGTGGGATTATGTATATCATTACACTATATATTTAGGATTTCTCTTCATTTGTAAACTGTGTATATTAGTAGATTTACTTCCACAATATTCCCTGACCAGGCCCGAACTATGGCCTGGCTGAATTGGGGCATAAATTCGAATTGCGTAGAAATCTGCAGTATGGCGGGAGGGGTTGGTCAGCGAAATTCTGTGGATTTCGCTTACTCGTGAAGGACCAAACTCTCCTGAATTTGGCCCAAAATCAGAAGAATTGAACTGCCCAAAATCACCACTAATTCAATTCTCCAGATTATTTTTGCTGGAAAAATAAACAGAAAGATGTAAAAGGATTATAGAATACATATTTCAAGCAAACATTTAAATACAGTTATACTATATTAATGTTATATATCATAATAGTATATTTACAGTAATATCATTCACATTAAGTAAAACATTTATATTCTTCTTTTGCTACTTTTATTTATTTTGAAGTATTTTTTAATTTTTTTTATTTTATGTTTTACTTTTACAGATTTTTAAGTTTTTTAAAATTTCGGCCTATTTTGGGAAGACTTCAGCTATTTCCATAAAAGCCGAGGTCCTCCGCCAAATGACCCCGAAAATAGCCAAAGTCCTCCCCATAGAAATCTGTGAATGGACTGGGGCTACCACTAAAAGCAGAGTTGCAGGTGAGTTGATGTGAGATGAACATTTATTTAGTTCCGTATTGTGTAGGGAAAAGCCTGGCGAGTGCGCTTAGTGGGGGAAATACCAGGTTTGTCCCTGCACAATATATATCTAAATTGGTGAGCTGAAATGTTCATCTCACCACAACTCACCTTTTAATGAATAGTTCATAATGTGCAATTGGTGAGATAAAATTATCATCTCACCTCAACCTTTTAGAGAAAACCCTCCACTGTTTTGGATGCAGGAAAAAGAGGGCATGCTAACTAAATACTTCTGTACAATGAGAGGAAGTCCCCCTATCTTTAATCCGCGTGCTCTCAGCCACAGCTGATCAGCTGACAGCTGTGCACAGACACCATTACTAAGCACTTGCAGCTGACCAGATGTAACTGGTGCAAGAGCAGAAGTAAGAAGTCACTCGAGTCCTAATCTCCTTCCTCCGTGTGGTAATGCAAACAAAACTCTTGCTTCTAGTAAAGGAGTTTTTTTTTAACAGTTTAGCAGCTTTGTAGAAAAAGGTAAACAATAAGGACTTTCTTCCTCTAGCACATGAGATTGTATAGGAAAAAAACAAGAAAGGACATGACTGGTACAATTTAATTATAGGTTATGCCTTTGAGTTAGCTTCCGCCCAAAGAGCTTCGGGATGTCAACTGAAGTCATGTAATCTGCCTGGATTTCTATCCTTATACACTCTGTGACTTCATTCCTAACATTCATTCATACTATTCACTCGTCTCAAAGCAGTACGGTAAAAATAACTGCAGGCACCCTTTGAGCACCAGCCACTAGGAGCTGGACAACATTTTCCAAAACCGCATACCAATTGCGTTTTTGGCATTACAGTGGTTAAAATTAAGAAGTAACATGAAGATAAAACAGTAATTGTAGAAGCTACTTGTCTGTTAATCTCAACCTTTGTTACATCACAATGGGGCCATCGACTTGTTCTATTTTTAGCCGTAATTATACAGACAGAGTGCAATACACAAAGAATAACATATATCTAATGGATCTACCCTGCAAGGATAATTCAATTTTCTGTTACTATTATTGCTGTTAAATGGGTTGGGGGTTACTGGAAGAAGTTGAGTAAAAGATGGAATAATAAAAAAAAAAAAAGTCATTAGCCCTGCTTTATCAGACTTTTTATTCATTGTTTTCCAGACTTCAGTTTCACAATGTGCTGGACAAATTCCCTTTATGTATTTAAATGTTTCTATCATATCCCCCCTGTTACGTCTTTCCTCCAAGCTATACATGTTAAGATGCTTTAACCTTTCCTGGTAAGTTTTATCATTCAACCCATGAACCAGTTTAGTAGCCCTTCTCTGAACTCTCTCCAAAGTATCAATATCCTTCTGGAGATACGGTCTCCAGTACTGCGTACAATACTCCAAGTGAGGTCTCACCATATATATACTATAGCTGGCTTGTTCCATTAGTAGGTGATAGAAATAGCGGTGCCAAGTGACCACAACATCACGAATAAGGAGTATGAGGAGGTTGAGAAGTACCCAGGCCTGAAAGAGGAACTAGAAAGTTGTGGAACGTAAGACCAAAGTGGTCACTGTAGTGATAAGAGCACTCGGTGCTGTGACACCTAAGCTTTGAGACTGGATCCAACAGATTCCAGGAAAGATATCAGAGCACTCTGTCAAGAAAAACACAGTGCTAGGAACAGCTAAGATACTGCGCAGAACCCTCAAACTCCCAGGACTCTGGTAGTGGACCCAAGGTTGAGGAAGACACATACCACTGATAGGAGGGTGAGAAAAAGATTTTTAAAATTTTAATACATATAACTCAAATAGTGATTATGGATATGTTTAAACTACACCAAGTACCTCAGTGGCAATAAATAATAAAATAAATCCATGCACTCTTTGCCACAGGGTTAACACATCAAAACGGGTTACAGAGAAAACTAACAGAGATTCATTAGGCCGTCTCTGTTCAGTGCTTAGGAAACATGATACATGGAGTCAGAGACCACTCACACTTAGAAACATGGTTCAATACAAGCAGACCGTGAATTCTTGGCTTGACTTATTGAAGCTAATTTAAAAAAAAAAAACTTCTGTTGGCCGAGTTCCCACACCTCCCTGCTGAATTCTGTCCTGATCGTCATTACATAAAAGCAGAGAGGAAATGTGGTCACATTTCATGAAAGACTATATAAATGAGAGTGGAATCATCTGCAGACAACCTAAGGGGGGCTGTGCACTAGAGTTGAATAAATCAGACATTAATGATTAGGACAAATTCTCCAGCTTGCCTATATTTGCAACCCAACTATTAATGTAAAAGTTTTTTGGTGTAGTTCACTTTTAGTGAATAGTCCCCGTTACTTCTTACATACCGGGGGCATAAGCATGTAGTCCCACGTCACCAGCACTGTACAACAGTCAATTGACACAGGAGGCAAGTGTTCTGTGTTCATTCAAGTGGTTCTATGGATATGGCAAATATTTAATTAATTGGCAAATGGTGAAACCAGTAGGTAGTAGGCAGCTTAAGCCCTATTTTTGGTGATCAAAAAATAAATCAGCTGTTGAAATCCAACAAAGTAAAATACACAGAACCCACCCTATTATCAGTTGCTAAAACAATGGTGTCTGAGGCCTAATTTCCACCCTGTAGAGTCTGCTCACTTGAATACATCCAGTTGTTATTTTGAGAAATGCTGTGTCATTATGAGATATGTTAACTACATTTAATAAAAAAAAAAAAAAAAAGACAGAGGAAGCTAACCAGTTATTTGAGTCTTTACACAAATTAAAATAAATTGATGTCACTCCTTTCCCTTATTTACTAATCAGAGAATGCTGCTAGCCTGTCACAAATGCAAGTATCTGAAGTATCTAGTAAAACCAAAGTAAATTATAGTGAGATAATGAGAGCTCTAGGAGGAATACATGAATATAAGTAGTGTTAGTGGTACTACAATACCAGATATGTACCAGATTGACCAGACTCCTAATTGTGGCAGTAAGTGATGTGGCCAGGGTAAAAAAATAGAACAGCTTTTTGGACAAAATACATGACAATCTAACCTCTTTTATTTTTAAGGACAATGAAAAATGCACACAGCAATCAAGAAAAGGGAAAAGGAAAAAAAACAATAACACCTCTTATTCTGGTGGTGTAGAGGAATACAACACATAGTAAATGTCTTCCAAACCATTTTGCAATAAATGTACATTTGGAAATAGTAGCAGTGTGTTACTACATGATGGCAGTGCACAAAGACACATCATTTTTAGTGTTTATGTGCTTGTTACAGATGCATGCAGAGGGAAAATCGAAGACCGCATGTCGCTTCTCATTTTAAATCGTTATAGTCCCTTTAAATAGAAGACACGGCAGAACGTTTGTAAAGGCGCGAGATTCCATGCGAGGCTAAGTGAGCCGTTCATTTCAGGCACAATACTCGCTCCAGCAGCAGAAAGGAATTCACTCATATTTACTCTTAGAATGTAATCTAACTCTTGGTTGGTTTTGCCACACCTAGCCGAAAGCTGCAATATGTTAAAAGAGGGAAGGGAGAGAACAGTACAAAAACTATTTCAGCTTTTACACATGAAATGAAAGTTAATTTGTACAGAATTCTATGAGTTGTGAAGGGGAAAAAAAGCATTTGTCATCATTGCAGAAGGAGTTTAGGCACCATGTTGCCAAGATCTGAGATGTTGCTCAGCAAATGTAGAATACATGTGACCTGCATTTTCAGCCACAAATGCAAATAATGTCATTACTGTGTCACAAGCACATCAATGAGCATCAGTTGACATTGGTCAATAAAGTCATTTTAACAATTTTGTGGTTTCAGAAATAAACAGCAAACAAACAAGTGTATTGCGTAAATTACAAACATAAGCAAGAGTAAAAACAATACAAAATACATTGTAAGTTGAGATTAGTATTGATTTCAGGTAGAACAATCCATTAAAAACACACACCCTGAGACATGCAAAAACAAACCACAACAAACAATAACAGGAGAGTGTAGACTGAATTGTACAAAAGGTTAGACAAGGCATAGTGCCTAGATCCATATTTGGGATAAAGGTGAGGCAGTGATAATTTATTAATTTACTGTTAATTACCTCCCATCTTGACCTTGGCAAAATGATGACCCTGGAGGTAGAGTGTCAGCGCTACTGTGCATGAACAGTATGTAGTCTACGGTATCCCAGGCAAGAGAATTTCATTTATGCTGAAGGATTGTGGATCACACTGAACTATACCTCTGTCCTCAAAAGGAGGGATATAGGTAGAGTGTGGCAAGACAGCGGGATTGCCTCCCAAAATCAGGACGGTCTCATGTAAAGCGGGACAGCCAGGAGGCTTGCTATTCACAAAGAAGTGAACTGTGGTGAATTGCAAAATTGAACTGTGGTGAATTGCAAAAAAAGGTATTGATTGCGTTGTAAAGATAGGATTCAGAGATATGGAAGAACATCTACAAGCTTTGCTTTGGCTATTATGGCATTGGGAAGCTTCATGTTTGTCACCAGGGGTAGTGTTCAGTAAGTTAACGGGGTTGTCATTTGGTTTTAAATTAATGAGGCAGCAGGATATCATTAAAGAATTTATAGTGCAGCAGGTGCTAAAGAGTTGGTGTAAGGGAAAAGGGAGTTGCGACACTCAAAAACCAGTGCTGGGGCTTTTTTACTGTGGCTATTCCATGTTTTACCATCTGGATGCAGCTCTCCCTATGAGGTTTACTTATTCCGCTTATCTCTCTCTTTTGCATTTTTTTAGGCTCTTTGTACTGGGGAATTGGTTAGCCCTTCAAAGCAAGTACAAGGGGAAATTTAGTCTGGGGATGTTTTGTAGATTTTGCAATGAGTTGGGTGGCAATCATTTGGGTATGGTTCTACTATGCGACATCATAAGACAGGACTTTGCCAGATTTCTAGTCTGGTCTGAAGTAGTGACCAGACATTATTGGGGCACTGCTTACAACCAAAAGGAATCTGGAGTGCTCCAGGATTAAACATTACCACACACAACAGGGTACATCCCTACCTAACCTCTGAGAAATAGTAAATCACTATTAGAGGTTGTGGCCACTGAGCTAATAGCCGGCTGGTGGTTAACACCAGAAAGAAGACAGGTGTCAAGAAATAGGAGCATGGAAGAGGGGGGAAGGGTCAACCCAGGATTTTGGTTAAGAAGTTAAAAAGTTAATGTTATTGTGGTTTTCTGAGATTGTCATGGTCTAGGAATATTTCTGTAAACTGTATTTATAATATTTATGAAGTTATGATACACAAATGGAGACATGTTTGGCCAATACAGTTTAGGAATGGTTTAAATAACTGCTCCAAATCACATCTGTGATTCATTTGGGGTTGGGGTAATAATTTACATCACGTAACAAGGACACAGAACTGATGGTTAAGATGACCCTTGCATATCCTACAAACCAACCATCATTAACTGTGTTTTGCCAGGTCAGCTTCCTCAATGAATGGATACCCCATTACTCACAAAACATCACATAATAGTACATGTGATATTGACCAATTTTGTAAATTCTCTATAGGATCTCCCTTAGACAAGATAAACAAAGTCCTTAAGTAATAAACTGTATTTGTACAGCAGCTTATCAGCATGTGCAATTTAACTTCCGACAAAGGATAATACTGCTTTTATTACAACAGTACACTTGTCACATAAGAATTATCTGGGAATTCACAACCTTTCACTGACTTTATTTTCAGAGGCACCAGCTCTTCCATTGCACAGTGGCGTCCCGAGGGGGGGGGGGGGCGAGGGGGGGGGCGGACCTCACCGGGTGACACCTCCAGCAGGGGTGACACCCGTGCTGCCGGCACCCCCGCACCGCACTACTTACCTTTTTTTTTCTTTTTCCTGGCTGCCGCATCCCCTGGATCCGGCCGCCAAGAAAAAAAATAAAAATCGCAGAGACCGGATGTGACGATACGTTACATCCGGCGACTGTGTTTCCCTCCTCCGTGCAGGAGGGAAAACTGTACGGAGGAGGCGTCTGTCCGGGGACACAGAGCAGCAGCTACTCGGTAAGTGATGGGTAAGGGGGGGGGAGGGTGGTTTCAAACGAGCACTGGCGTGGCACAATATTCCTGGGCTCTGACTGGCACAATATTACTAGGCTCTGACTGGCACAATATTCCTGGTATCTGAGTGGCCCACTATTACTGGGCTC
The DNA here is from genome assembly GCA_036172795.1 of Pelodytes ibericus. NCBI lineage: Eukaryota > Metazoa > Chordata > Amphibia > Anura > Pelodytidae > Pelodytes > Pelodytes ibericus. The sequence goes on from CM069862.1 coordinate 125,801,418, forward strand.
TGACTGGCACAATATTCCTGGTATCTGAATGGCACAATGTTACTGGGCTCTGACTGGCACAATATTCCTGGGCTCTGACTGGCACACTATTACTGGGCTCTGACTGGCACAATATTCCTGGAATCTGACTGGCACACTATTACTGGGCTCTGACTGGCACAATATTCCGGGGCTCTGACTGGCACAATATTACTTGGCTCTGACTGGCACAATATTCCTGGGCTCTGACTGGCACAATACAACTGGGCTCTGAGTGGCACACTATTACTGGGCTCTGACTGGCACACTATTACTGGGCTCTGACTGGCACAATATTTATGGTATCTGACTGGCACAATATTCCTGGGCTCTGACTGGCACAATATTACTGGTATCTGAGTGGCACACTATTACTGGGTTCTGACTGGCATACTATTACTGGGCTCTGACTGGCACAATATTCCTGGGCTCTGACTGGCACACTATTACTGGGCTCTGACTGGCACACTATTACTGGGCTCTGAATGGCCCAATATTACTGGGCTCTGACTGGCACAATATTACTGGGCTCTGACTGGCACAATATTACTGGGCTCTGACTGGCACAATATTCCTGTTATCTGACTGGCATAATATTACTGGGCTCTGACTGGCACACTATTACTGGGCTCTGACTGGCACAATATTACTGGTATCTGACTGGCACAATATTACTCTGCTCTGAGTGGCACAATATTCCTGGTATCTATAATTGTACAATTTGCACCTCGTGGGGCTCCTGTGTGTTGCATAATTAATGGCGGTCCCATGTGTGCATAATTATGGGGCGCTTGTGTGTGGCATATTTATCGAGCCCCATGTGTGGCATAATTAAGGGACTCTTTTGTGTGGCATAATTAAGGGACTCTTTTGTGTGGCATAATTAAGGGACTATTTTGTGTGGCATAATTATGGGGCACCTGTGTGTGTGTGGCATAAATATGGGGCACCTGTGTGTGTGGCATAATTAATTGGGCAGAGGTGAGGCATAAATAGTGGGGCTATGGTGTGGCATAATTTATAGGGCTCTGGTGTGGCATAATTTATGGGCTCTGGTGTGGCATAATTTATAAGGGCTCCTGTGTGTGGCATAATTTATGGGGTTCCTTTGTGTGGCATAGTTAATAGGCCATATAACTGGCATTACTAAAGAATCTGTTTGGCATTGTATTGGAGGAAATCCAGGGGGGTGACACCATGAGTTTCCGCACCGGGTGACACCAACCCTAGTGACGCCACTGCCACTGCAGATGGTAGAACACGAACCAGTAACTGCAAAATTTAGATCACAACACAAGGGGTATAATGTACAAAAACTCCCGCGCTGCAAAGTGTCAGGCGTTTTATAAAAAAGGTGTTTGGTATGTATAACGGCAATTGCTCTTTTTTATAACTCTCGACACTTTGCAGTGTGGGTTCCCTGTCATAGTGCCTGATTTTTTTTTCTACATAGGCTGTGCCGAGTGCCAGCACAACATAAATCTACGCATTTGGCGTAGATGGTGCACCCTACCAAAATTTGTCGGGAGTCTGCTTTATACATTGTCGCAAACGCCTATTGCGCCACTGTTTATACACGACCCCTTATGCAACCTTGGTACATTTGTAAATAATTAGCCAAACATCTCCTGAAGTTGGGTTTTCTTCCCTCTATTTCTTTAAAGAAAAAAAGTTATAAACTGTTTTTTTTTCATTTAAACAAAGTCTTTAAATAATTAAATTTGCTAAATTATTTTCCACATTAGTTTCAGAAATTTAGTTCCAGATGCAATGTACACCGATCAGCCATCAGAAACCTTGGGTCCTGCCATTCACTTGGATGTTACTTTGACATGTACCACCTACTTAAGCATTGTTGCAGAGCATGTAAACCTTTTCATGGAAAAGGTATTCCCTGAGGGCATTGCCTTTTTTTAAGCAGGATAATGCGCCCTGCCAGAAAACAAAAATGGTTCAGGAATGGTTTGAGGAACACAACAAAGAAATGCTTTTCCTCCATGCTTCTTCACTTTTTGGATTGTTTTGAGAAATGAGATTAAGAGCAGAGCAATGCACATGCCAAGATTTATGTACCGCACATTTACTTTATTGAAAAGCGTACAGCAACAAACCCTTGTGTTGTCCCATCCATACAAATAGCATAGAAGCCTATTAGAGATACGGAAGTGCATATTTCATAAAACTAAATGTAACCATGAAATCACAACAGTTCAGCTATGGCCACCTACTGAAATACTTTACATTAGATGCATATAATACAAATCCAAGAATAAGGGGAGTCAAAGACAAAAATAATGAAGGGAATCTGAATAGAGGATAAACAGAAAGTAACTGGAAAATCAGAATTTATACAATACTTAAAGCCAAAATATGTCGAAATACAAAAAAGACATAGATGGAATTAGAGTAAAGCTCAGAACCAGATGATTACAGCAAGCAGATCACCAAGGGTTTGGAAATGAGAGGATGTCAAATGACTGCCCTCCACCCACACAAAGATGGCTGATAAGGGGAGATCCTTTGATCTTCCCAGCCAGCGCCTCTCTGTGTTGCGCCCTGTGTGCATAGGTCACACAGCACCCTAAGGTTGGCCCTGTGTGTGGCCATCAAGTCCGGGGGACATGGCATTGAACTGGAGTTGAAGGGTACAGAAGCATGTCATAAGGGTTCTTTTCAACAGTAAACTGTAGTGAATTAACAACCAAGCTGCAAAATTAGGCAAAGAAAGCTTATCCAGAAAAGTAAGAGAGTTGAAATTTAGTTTTTTTCTTATGATAAAAATGATTTTAAACCAAAGTTGATATACTACAAGTGGCCCACAATGTAAAACGTTTTGCTTCAAGATTAAAAACAAGTACGAAACCAACAAATCAAAAATCAGTATAAACAGATACTTTGATAAGTCATCCTAGTGTTCAGCACACTATGTCACTTCTTTTCCATGTATTTTATTGCATCTCAGCTTGTGAAAATATTTAAACAGTATAAATAGACCCAAAAAAGTAAACATTTATGAGCTTTCATATAGCTTAACACACATCTATAGCTCAGAAGAACTTTTCCAGTTCTGTTATTTTGGTTTAATGTTTGTAAACTTATTTGTCAGTGTCCATGCTTAATAAAAAATAATGCATCTATAAAAATCATAGCACATCTGGCTCTATTCAGTGATGTAATTCATGACTTATCACTAGGTATTAACTCAAAATTGTGTATTGTATTCATGAAATAGCACATGCACTTTATAAAAGTTAGTTTCAAAGCAAAGGTCTAACAATGGAGCAGTCACCATAGATGCCAAAATATTTTCCCGCAGTTCACAGCACCAGAATTGCCTTTTTTAAATAACCCACATTGTTTCTTTCTAGTTATGTACACTGAGTAATAGGAGGTAGAGGAATAAATACAGATCAATGAGCAGATACATTCCATTGGTTTTTGGTTTTCATGATGATGGCCCAACTTTTAGAACTTTGCCCCAGAAATGCTATATACATATTAATCATACTATTTTTTAGTTACTGCAGATATATTCCTTTATATTTTTGTAATTTTTCTTATTACAGGGTACCGCTGTGCTGTGTAAAAAAAAAGCTACTTTTAAGGGAAGGCACATTTCAGATGTTCGCCACTTTATTTTTATATCATCAGAGTGTCATTCTGTAATTTTTTCAGTTTTACATCATTTAATTTTTAGGCACATGAATGATGTGATAAATTGCAAGTCTGGCACACTACCAGCCCAGCACTAAGGGGTGATAGGGTTGGTCTTGATTATACTACATTACTTAAAGGAAATATTCCCTTTTCTTGATACACATTACAGTCATTGTACCCAAGACATCCTACAGAAAACAAGGTGTTTCAAAATTGTTGAAGTTTTGAAAATAATTTTGGGGTGTAAGATGTGACTCAGTATTCATGTAGAAAATCTTTAACATAATGGATATTTTATGAAACATAAACTGTATCTAACAGATGCAATAAACCACAGCAAAATAACAAGTAACTAGCTGCATGGACAGCATCAGGGAGGCCAGGCAGGACATGGAATAGGAATGGAAAATATCAGGGTAGGAAGGCAAGATTGAGAGATAGGAAGACTAAAATCAGTGATGGTGGACAGAGATAGGGAGATAGAAGGACTGGAAGAGTTGGATGCAAGAAGATCATGGATGGCGTGCAGGTTAATTAATGGCCAATGAAACCAGGAGATAATCAAGGAATTTGCGCCCCCCCATATACACTACGTGCACTAAAATGCAAAACATATGTTTCATCTGAGAGTTTGTAATACACAGTATTGCATGGTCTTCCTTCTTGTGCGTGAGAGCTAACAAACAAACCTCCACCTTATTCCAAAACTCCTGGTTCGAGATTATAGTGTATATATATATATATATATATATATATATAGTGCTGCCACTATTTTTGCCAGTATTTTACCTTGAGGACAATGTTTAGTCTGTTGAGGTATTAAGAAGGCCAGTATTATTTTTGTTTAAAAAAGCTGGCAACCCTATTCACATACCACTTGCATAATACAGCAGAATTGGATACGCCATTACTACTTGACACTTTTCTTCTGCGCTATGTTTGACATCAGCAACACCACCACCTGGGACAAATATTGACCCTCCACTATCAGGAATGAGCCCATTTTAAGGTTACTTACATTCATGCAATAGATGCATGCATTATTTTTCAGTTGACATTGATGCAATAAATTCATGCAATAAAATAGTGTATAAAATACACTTTGTCATCTAGCGATGCTGAGGCACATGATTGAGCTGCATATTTCTTTTCAAAAATGTAACAAAGGCTGGAGGGATGTCACATGTAATCAGGCGGGTGAGAAGATAGCAAAGTAAAAAACAAAAACACTGCAAGATTGGTGAATTAAAAACTACAAAATAGGAAATGGCTGAGTGTTGTTCCCTGAAAATATTTATATTTCTGAGATCACCTCATTTGCTCTACTTAATAATTGCCAACTTCCTGCATGGACTTGCTTGTCTGTAATAACAGGCTTTGTGTATATAGAGTGAAAAGTTTATAGCAGAGGTTTATGGTTTTCTAGAAGTAGGTTAAAACACGTTTTATATAGACAAGTTGGCATCACAAGAAACCTTTTTTGTGCAGTACCATAGTGTCCACTACATGAATCTCCTAATCTACAATATATATATATCAAGAAATACATACACACATTGTACAATTCTATCTAAAATATTGCTGCATCATGATTAAAAAAGAATTCCCAAATATTGTTTATTAATACTGTATAATAGCCCTCTATGTACTGTTGGTAACATGCACTCCATGGCACTGTGAGTGGCAAACTAAGTGAAATAGGTAAAATTGTTGCAGTCAGTTCAGTGTTTAAGTACTTTGTTGATTTGCGCAAACCTCAGTTTATGAAATTAATATTCAAGTAAGGCAAAAAGTTCTCCATAAATTAAGTACATATTAGATCACAAATTTTAATTAATTCTATGTTTCTATCAGCACAGTAAAGAAGAAATGCTACCACAGCAAGAGGACAGTCTTAAGTTAGAACGGCAAAGGTTTAAAAGTCATATCAAACAGTATTACTTCACTGAGAGGGTAGTAGATGCATGGAATAGCTTTTCATTGGATGTGGTAGAGGTTAACACGGTGAAGGCGTTTAAGCATGCATGGGATTAAGCATTAGGCTATCCTACATATATGATAAGACAAGGGACTAATGAACGTTTTCACAGGATTGTGCAGACTAGATGGGTTGAACGGTACTTACAAGCCGACACATTCTATGTGTCTATCATCTATTTTTAATGAACTGAAGATTGAGCAAGGGAAGGCAAATGCGTTCTCACCTGGCAATTAGAGAATTCAAAAATTTTCAGGGAGGTAAGAAGCAAAAAATAAAATAAAAAAATTATACAAGTTAAATGATCACAAATTACGGTATTCTAGGAGCTACTTGGGAGAATTGGCTTTCATTTAAACAACAATGCCCATCTTTATCATTTCCTCAAATTGCAAGATACTTACCCAGAATTTGGAGCCCAGTCTTCCAGATCCACAAAATGACTCCATGCTGATAATTGCTTTGCTGGGTTAATATCATAAAAACCCTTCGTTCTATCAGCCTTAGTTCTTCCAGCCTCTCAGTGTAGTCAGCCTGCCTGCCTCAGACCCTGCACTGATAAAAACAGAGCACACAGCAAATGACATTGAATTCTTTAGTGGGAGTGTTTTTTCATCATGACTTGTGCAAACCCTGTTTTGCCTAAGAGGCAGGTCTCCCTCGACTTGTGTGTGTGTGTGTAAGTTTTTTTTTATTTTTTTTTAAGGGATGGTGTATGTTGCTTATACGTCATTTTACCATTTCCTGGTTTGTTATAAAACCCACCCTTCCTTTCAAGCCTAAAGCATAGTAGACAGAATTTAACACACTGCTGTGACTCCTCCTGCTATGAGCTCAGTTTCACTGCATCCTGCACAGTGTGCAGCAGCAAAAGGAGAAGGTTTTCCTTAACTATCCCTTTTCCTGTTCCAGAAAAAGCTGAATTTTTCTTAGTATCTAGAGTCGTAAACAAATAAAATAAACTGCCGTACACTGCATTAATCTAGACAGCAGATGGTGGGTGTAGCGTGCATGTCCAGTGCTTGGCAGATGGTTCAGTAAGGATGCGATTTAATTAGTGTTTAGCTAGTATTTATTCTTACACAGCTGTGTTGACACCCACCAAGATCTGTCACGATAGGTAGATGAACTCATCCATCTAATTCCAGGTTAATTTATCTTACGAGAGAAGCCCTTCATGGAGTTAAAGTGTGCAACAGTTACAAATGCAAACATATAAAAGAATCACCAAGAGAAATTATGTTGATTATAAGTAGTATTTAGACAGTGCTAAAATGTCACAATTTTCGAGTTGCTACACAACTGTGTTCTGGATAAAAGAGTATGTCATAAATGAGATTACACACAGGAGTATATTTTATATAAATAACACACATAGATTCAGATATCAACTCACATACACATAAAATACATATTATATAAACGATTAGGAAACTTGCAGGACTGTCCCGGCCAATCTGGGACATATGATCAACCTAGCAGCAATGTTACATTACCATTGTTATATTTATTGACATAGCGCCAACAATTTACGTATCGCTGGGTACAGAGCATAGAGGGGGACTACATACTGAATCAGAGAATAAGAAAGCACAAGAAAGTCCAATATGCAGAAATCTCACGAAGCTTGATCCTTATAAAACATAACGTTTAATCCAATAGAAAAATAAAAAATAAAATGACATTGGGTTGGAATAAACACCTAACGCGTTTCATCCATTCGGACTTACTCATAGGTCTTACTCATTGAGACCTATGAGTAAGTCCGAATGGATGAAACGCGTTAGGTGTTTATTCTACCCCCATGTCATTTTATTTTTTTCTTTTGGATTAAACGTTATGTTTTATAAGGATCAAGCTTCGTGAGATTTCTGCATATTGGACTTTCTTGTGCTTTCTTATTCTATATTTTGCCGATTTCGGCCGGCTCGGGACCTGGGGTCCAGCAGACGGTGAGCAGCCGCAGGAGATTGATTTTGTTTGCATGCCTCTTCTCCCGTTTCGTTATATTTTGTACATACTGAATCAGACTAAGGAGAACAGACTAATACATGCGGTAGAGAGGCCTGCTCACAAACTTAAGATCTAGAGGGAATGAGGGACATGATTAGAGTTGAGCGGACACCTGGATGTTCGGGTTCGGCAGGTTCGGCCGAACTTCGAAAAAATGTCCAGGTCCATGCTCGAACTTGACCCCGAACTTGACCCCGAACCACATTGAAGTCAATGGGGACACAAACTTTTGGCCACTAAAATGCCTCTAAAAAAGTCCTGGAAAGAGCTAGAGGGCTGCAAAATGAAGTAAAATGCGGGTAAGAGTACGACAAGTGCCCTCCAAGCAAATGTGGATAGGGAAATAACTTAAAATAACATAAAATACATACAAATTACAAATACAGCTGAGTCATAAAATAGCACTAGATGGAATCTTTGATTTTAGCTTTGGAAGAACATAAATCTAAATCTAAAGCCAGGAGGATCAACAGAATTATCCATTTGAGAGAGGGTTGGAGTGCAGGGTATCCTCTTTCAATTTATACTAAGTGACCCATAGGTTGAGGAGGCGGTGACCGTGGCGGTGTAGGTGGAAGCGGCCCTGGAGGAGGAGGAGGAGGAGGTAGCCAGAATTTTTCAAAGTGCGCTGTAAGCACAGTATTGGACTGTTCTATTTGACTCTCAGATATGAAGTGCACCGCAAGACGCAAATGTACTATTTAGCACCCAAAACAATTAGAATTTTTCAAAGTGCGCTGTAAGCACAGTATTGGACTGTTCTATTTGACTCTCAGATATGAAGTGCACCGCAAGACGCAAATGTACTATTTAGCACCCAAAACAATTAGAATTTTTCAAAGTGTGCTGTAAGCACAGTATTGGACTGTTCTATTTGACTCTCAGATATGAAGTGCACCGCAAGACGCAAATGTACTATTTACCACCCAAAACTATTAGAATTTTTCAAAGTGTGCTGTAAGCACAGTATTTGACGGTTCTATTTCACTCTCAGATATGAAGTGCAGGATGCAAATGTAATATTTAACACCAACAAATTGCAGTATTTAAAAATGCCTAGATGTTGCCCACTGAGCTAACAGAACAGGATTAAAGTCATGTGCCTGGCACACATGCAGTTGCAAGTGCACTGCACTCTCTGTGGCACTGGACTCAGGGCAGGGTACAAATATGTAGTATAGCACCCACTAAAATAATCACTGTAATTTGAATAATCGCTGTAGGATTATGCCCCTCAATATGCCAGGATTATGCCCCTCAATATGTCAGGATTATGCCTCTCAATATGCCAGGATTTAGCCACCCAATATGTCAGGATTATTATGCCACTCAATATGCCAGGATTATGCCCCTCAATATCCCAGGATTTTGCCCCTCAATATGCCAGGATTATGCCCCTCAATATGCCAGGATTTAGCCACCCAATATGCCAGGATTATTATGCCACTCAATATGCCAGGATTTTCCCACCCAATATGCCAGGATTATGCCCCTCAATATGCCAGGATTATGCCTCTCAATATGCCAGGATTTAGATACCCAATATTCCAGGATTATTATGCCACTCAATATGCCAGGATTATGCTCCTCAATATCCCAGGATTTTGCTCCTCAATATGCCAGGATTATGCCCCTCAATATGCCAGGATTTAGCCACCCAATATGCCAGGATTATTATGCCACTCAATATGCCAGGATTTTCCCACACAATATGCCAGGATTATGCCCCTCAATATGCCAGGATTATGCCCCTCAATATGCCAGGGTTATGCCTCTCAATGTGCCAGGACTTAGCCACCCAAGATGCCAGGATTATTATGCCACTCAATATGCCAGGATTTTCCCACCCAATATGCCAGGATTATTATGCCACTCAATATGCCAGGATTATGCCCCTCAATATGCCAGGATTTAGCCACCCAATATGCCAGGATTATTATGCCACTCAATATGCCAAGATTTTCCTACACAATATGCCAGGATTATGCCCCTCAATATGCCAGGATTATGCCTCTCAATGTGCCAGGATTTAGCCACCCTCTTCCTCCCCCTTCCCCCTTACTTACCTCCTCGCTGCTGCTCTGTCTCCCGGTGCTGCAGGTCCGTGGCTGTGAGGGAAGCGTTGTGCATTCCCGTCCAGCCAATGCGCATCCAATAAAGTTTGTTTAAAAAAAAAGTTTAAACAAACTTTATTGAATCCGCATCAGCTGGAGGGGAGCGCACAACGCTTCCCTCACAGCCACGGACCTGCACCGGGAGACAGAGCAGCAGCGAGGAGGTAAGTAAGGGGGAAGGGGGAGAATTTTTTTTTTCACGGTTCCGGCGCCCCCTGCGGCTGCCTAGGTCGCCTTACAGGTGGCTCCGGCCCTGCCGAACCCCGAACTCCAACACGAACATACAGTGGAATGTCCGTGTTCTGTTCCGGGGTCCAAAAACCGTAATGTTCGGTACGAACCCGAACAGTGCGGTTCGGGTTCGCTTAACACTAGACATGATACATAAGGGAGTGAAGAGGTCAAAATGAAGGTGGTTGGTATAACAGTATGGAGGATGGTTGGTGCGAGGTGGGTTCAGCCAGAGATTAATTATAAATTTGTTGTAGCTGGATTGTTGCAAGCTTCCTATTTTTAACAGTGTTTGAGGACAGTGAGTGCTAGGTGGGATTGGATAGAGGTGAATTAACGGGTATTCTAGCAGGAGGAGTACAAAGCTTCTTTAAAAAGGTGAATTTTGAGGGACTTTTAGAAGTTTGAGCGCTCAATGCTTTTGCAGAAGGGAGTTCCAGAGAGAGGGTGCAGCTTGATGAGGTGATGAGGTTTGAGGCGCACAGAGATCATGCAGGGTATCTGGTTACGAGGGAGGCAATACAGGGAGGGGCAGAGGAGTGGATGGCTTTGTAGGTCAAAGGTAGAATTTAAAATTTTCTCCAAGAGCAGACAGGAAGCCAGTGAAGGGAATTGCAGAGAGGAGCTGCCAAATCGGAGAGATTAGCAAGAAAGATGAGCCTAGCACAACCCATTTATAAAGATTCAATAACTTTTTAGTGCCTGCAAAGTGTCCTCCACCAAACACTATTTAGCCAAGGTGCTATAACCCACATATGAAAGAGCCAGCATGTAATAATAATAATAATAATAAAAAAAAGACACGTTATGCTTAAGAAACAGCAATCGCATCTCTTGAAACTAATAATAATAATTAAAAAAAAAAACAGTAAGATTGAGCAATCTTTACTTGTATAGCGCATCCATTGTTAGAGCTATACAGAGCACTTTATTTTTATTCTTTCATCAAAGTATTTATATTTAAAATGCCAACACGATCCAATCTTTCAATTAAACACAACTATTTTTCTTATCATTACTATTTATTTTATTTCCATCAGTTGTCCTTTAAGCGGTTAATAATTGAATACATTTAGAAAGTTCCCAGACAAGACTATCATGCAAATGCAATTTACTAAAGTTTATTAATCTGTGTCTAAATGAATGCACCGGACAGACTGGTGCTAAAAAAAAGTGAATTACCGTATTTGCTCGAATATAAGACGAGGTTTTTTTCAGAGCAAATGCTTACATGTCTTACATTTGAGGTTCGTCTTATAATCTGACCTCAAATTGAGGTCAGACTATAAGACAGGGATCCAGGTCCCCAGCAGAGCTGCAGGGGACCTGGATCCCCCTCTCTAACAGCAGGGGATGCCTGCGCGATGAGCGCAGACTCCCCTGCTTCCGCCCGGCACGACCGCCGAGGCTTCTATGAAGAAGCTGGGTACTTCCGGCTACGTCACAGAAGTCCCGGCGGGCGTGCCAGGCGGCAGCAGGGGAGGTCTGCGCTCATCGCGCAGACATCCTCTGCTGCCCCACTAGCCACCAGGGAGAATCGGGCAGCTGTCCGTCATAATAGACTGCCGTGTCGGGCAGCATGGAGGATGTCTGCACGTATCGTGCAGACATCCCCCGGCTGCCCCCACTAGCCACCTGGGATTATTAAACAGGTGAGGGGGAGGGAGGGGGCAGAGAGACAGGAGGAGGGAGGGGGGGGGAGAAAAGGGGAGGGGGGATATAGAGAGAAAAATGGATGGGGAGGGGGGAGGACACAGACAGACAAGGGGGGGGGGGGGAGACAGAGAGACAAGGGGAGGGAGGGGGGAGACACAGACAAGGGGAGGAAGGGGGTCAGATAGAAAAGGGGAGGGGGGATAGATAGAGACAAGGGGAAGGGGGAAGAGAGAGAAGTTTTGGGGGGAGAGAGAGACAACGCTGGGGGGGAAAGAGACAGCTGGGGGAGGGGGAGAGAGGCCGCATTGGCACATAAAAGGAAATAAAAACAAGAAATGCATTTGTAAAATATAATTTTTTTATTAAATATTAAAAAGCAATTTACATATATACAAGTTAAACTTTTTTCCTATAGGGTAGTCTTATAATCAGGCTTTTAGTTTTTTTCCTAAACGAATGTACAAATTTGGGGGGGTCGTCTTATAATCAGGGTCGTCTTATAATTGAGCAAATACGGTATTTTCTTCCTATTTTACTCCAGAGATCATTTATGTCAGTTGCAGGATTCATTCTGAAATAAGAACCTGGAAATTTGCTATTAACAAACTTTTCTATAATAGTGCATTGTATTAAGTCCTACACTGTGACCCCCAAACAGTTCAAAAGTGGATTTTATACACAATTCAAAGCCTAAAAGTAACAGTTTATCGCAAACACCATTTCACAATAATTTGTCTACAATGTAAACTAAAAGTTTATGTGTATACCAGTCTGTTTACTATTCTTTTTCTTGTGATTGAAATAGTATAAATTCACTAACCTCTCCTTTTAAAAGGAAAAGGGAAACAGGGTCTGTTCCTTCCTGTGTGAGCTGTTCTAAAAAGAGCCAGAACTTGGCATTGCTGGACCACTTCCATGGTGAACACACTTGGCAATTTAGTAACACAATACTTTTATTTACAAGTCTGCAAAGAACAAACTTCAGTTCAGCAGCAGTGCATTTACCGTATCTATTATATATTGCATCCATTGTTACTCCAGCAAGTTGCAGGTTTGAATGTGAATGTGTTGAATGACCGTGCATGTTTGGTGACTGTAACTACATTACAAGTACAATATGGACTTTACAATAGGGACCTACAGTACAGAGCTTGTGCATCTCTGTATTAGAGATGCACATTTAGAGCTTTGAACACACCAGAAAGGCTGAACATTTGTTATGTGAGGTAAAATGATAAGTTTTTATAACCAACATATCCACCTGACCAGTAACTGAATGCAGTAATCGAAAAACAGGCATGCAATCAGCTTGGACTTACCTCAGCAATTTGATTGGACAGCTCTTGAATCCATTATTTTACAGTAAGGTTAACATTTTTATAGAGCTGTTTACTAAACTAAAGAAGCTATTGGAAGGGCAGGGGATTTAAGGGATATCACTACGTATGTGCAAATAGCATCCACATATATCTTTTTTAGAAGGCCTCTTTTTTGGCTACTGCAAAAAGTACATTTTTAAATGAGGTATTGCAAAATCTAATAACAAAACAAATAAATGCTTATTTATTTTTAAAATGTCATCTATTTCTCCAGATTGGATCCTAGAAGACTGCCAAATACTGTACATTCTAGAAAAATCATTTATATTGTACTTTATCCAACAACACACAAACACACAGAGCAACTCAATGGTATTACAAGTTTTGATTAAGCAGAGATAAAGTAAGTGTTTATGGCATGACCCAATAGCTAACAATGTAAAAATGTTACATTAAATTAACTCTCGTCTTCTTGTGTAAGAAAGAAACCATTTTTCTCCCCAACCTTGCTAGCTCCTCATTAGATGCTCCTTTCACTCATCAGTGCTTGGGGATTTATTGTGCTCGAGTGTAATTCAATCCCTCTGATGGGCATAGCCATCTTATATTCAAGAATCAAGCTGAAATGGAGGTCTTTGTGAAAGGACCTGAGATGTTATATATTAAAACATATGGGGGGAGGGGGGTTCTATTGAATTTTTTTTTATTGGTTGTAAAAGTGGAGCAATAACCATGGAAACCAATGGAATGCTGATTACTGCACTTTTACTACTTACGTAAATCGCATAAAGAACAAACACCTCATTCTAATGTGTCAAAGCATTTAAACATTTCCACTAAGTAATTTTCCATAATAGATATTTTTTAAAAATGTAAATCTGTTTATTTACAGCTTTTCCCACACATGCTAGGAGGTATAAACCAGTTACAACACAGGACTAGTTAAAACATGCAAATCCCACATTCCGTGGAAGCCAATGACAGAGGGTATTCATGGACAATTCATTGGATCTAGGTTTTTCACTAGACACAAACCCTGACTGACACCTCCCAATATTTCAGGATACTTTTGATTTTGTAGGCGTGGCTATGGCACATTATGGGACGTTTTAATTGACTTAAGTGTTACCCATTTATGTAATTTGGTAAGTCTTTTAGAATAAAAATAAAATAATTTTACTTTCAAAATATGAATATAAAAAATATATTTACTGCAGTTTTAACAGATGTTACTAGAGGAAAGAGGGACAGGGGAATTTTGGTTAAAAATCGGCATACTTAGCAGGTATGCTGACCATTCTGCTACCACCTATATTAAAGGAAGCATCTGCTGAAAAAAGACATCTGTGTTTCCCGGAGTACAGTAGCAAACATTATATGTCACCAAATCACTAACGATATATAGGAAAAATTAACTTAATCCTAGTGCTGGAGAGGTAGTTCAGTGCATGGCTCACTTTCAGGCAATGTAGGGGTTCAACGTTATATTGAGCACGATTAATAAAGTCGGCACTCAATCCTTCAAAGATATTTTAAATCGATGCCAAAAATTCAAACAAGTGGCAACATGAAGGTAAAGAAACACATACACTTGACGCACATTGCATCCAAAATGACGCTTAAATGATGAGTATATAAAAAACGAGTGAGCAGCAAGCAACGAATACATTGGACAACCAATCAAGTAAAAGGTCAATTAGTTAAAGAAAACAGTGAAAAACAACAGTAAAGGTAAAAGGATTATATTTAATTGTGAGATATACAGATTATTACAATTGGCAATTATAAATTATTCTTTTTTATATAAAAACAAATAAGTTATGTATACAATTGTAATGAACATTGTGATATGAAAATAGTGAAAGAAAGTACGGTATATATTTGTTTTAGTGAAATACGTATGAATTATATAAAATGTTCAAAGTATGATAATATATAGGGCACAATTAATAATATATGAGACAGCAATGAAAAAAAATTGTATACCTGTTTTATCATGGTGGCTTTTTGATTTTTTGCAACTTGTCACCAAATCACTAACCATATATAGTGAGGGAAAAAAGTGTTTGATTCCCTGCTGATTCCCTGCTGATTTTGAACGTTTACCCACTGACAAAGAAATGATCAGTCTATAATTTAAATGGTAGGTGTATTTTAACAGTGAGAGACAGAATAACAAAACTAAAATCCAGAAAAACACATGTCAAAAAAGGTATAAACTGCATGTTAATGAGTGAAATAAGTATTCCCTATCAATCAGCAAGATTTCTGGCTCCCAGGTGTTTTTTATACAGGTAACGTGCTGAGATTAGGAGCACTCTCTTAAAGTGAATGCTCCTTATCTTATCTCGTGTGATCCAGTGGGGACTGTGTGATCCAGAGGTGACACGTACCCGGGCCCGGTCAGTGAGTTACCTTATCACTCTCCCCCACTCACACTAATTAGACTTACATCCTAACTTTGCCACATCTACTGTCTAGTGATAGTCCTTCATCTAATTGATATTAAAATGTCCCCGATTCTAGCTCATCCGTCCATCTGTTCCAATATTGTGATTCTACCGTGTTCCCCAAGTTATAATATGACCTACTGCTCTCCATCCTACATTGGTGGATTATTTGTTTTTTTATCTTCGCCCATTCTGGAGCTTTGGAATCTTTCCATTTCCTAGCAATCTCCAACTTACAGGCAATTAAAATGTGGATGATTATTTTATGTTCGCTTGTGTACTAAGGAAAATTCAGGTGTAAAAGTGCAATCTCTGGTTTTAGCTCCCATTTTTCACCAAGATTTGGCAGTCAAACACTGAAAAATATCTTGACAAAATCTGAAGATAGACGGACACAGCCACCAAATGTGTAAGTAATCAACCCGTGCGTTATGGCATCTCCAACATAGGGGTGACTGGGCCGGGTATATCTTGCTAAGGGTTGTTGGGTTCAAATACCATCGGTTGCTCACTTTAAACTGGGTTTCGTTTAGGTTTAAACAGTGGGCAGCCCTATAGCATCTGTCCAGAGCAAGGCACCATTGTTTTTCATCTATTTGTATCTGGAGATCTTTTTGCCATTTCAAAATGGCCGTAAGGGTCCCGTGACTCTTTACCAATTTAAGTACCTCTAATGATTTTGCTACCAGCTTTTTGTAATCCGGTTGCCTGATTAACCTACTTAGTAGTGTTACCGGCCCCAAAATTTTGGGATCTACAAAGCTTAAGTATTTTCCCAAGAAACCCTTAACTCAGAGGAATTTAAATAGGTCTTGGGGTGGCAGGTCAAATTGATCCTGAAGAGTGGGGAAGGATTTTATGTTGTTGTTTTCTAACAGGTCCTCGATCCGGGTGATGCCTTTATTTACCCAATTTGATAGGTCAATGTTTTCTATCAAGTAGTTCAACAGGGTTAGCGGTAGTGCGGGAATTAATTTGTTCTTGAAACCAATTTTATCCTTGATTTGATTCCATTTATCTAATATCTGAGTTTAAATGCTCAAACATTTAGGGTACACATTTGAATCATGGCCTGCCAATACTCGCGCCATATCATTTTGCATATAGAAAGGTGTTCTTGCATTAAATTATCACTTAAAATTATAGACTGATCATTTCTTTGTCAGTGGCCAAATGTTCAAACTCAGAAAATACTTTTTTTCCCTCACTGTATAGGGGAAATGAATTTAGCACTTCCATTGCAGGAAAGGTAGTCCAATGCATGGTAACCCTTTACGGCTCACCTTCAGGGAGTACAAGGGTAAAAAATTAGGCAACGTGTAATACAATAAGACCAGTTTGAAATTAGTCCCCCCCCCCAAAAAAAAAAAAAACCAGGACATACTTCTAAATTAATAAAATTATAGACTAATCAACATTTTAAGGCCTGCATTATTTCTGCTAAGCATTAGATTTTTGTTTTCCCCAGCCTGAATACCTTAACATTGCATTTTTTCCCCTCTTCCTGCTAATGTATTTTTACTGGCTGTTGCATGCTTACTGTACTGATTTTATTTTGGCTGGAAACATAGGGACGCAGTGCAGGAAGTTAAATATACAGTCCTTTTTTCCTGTAAAAGACTTCTGGAAAATATCAGATCTGGCATGTGGTATACAGTACATTTGTCAAAGAACAATAATTTGCTCTCAGAGAGCTATATATTATTTCAAATACTTTGGTACGGATGCCCAAAGCGAGAGGGTCTTGATTCTCTCCAATAACGTTTTTTGGCTAACATCAATCTTCAAGCCTTCACGGAGACATTCCTAGAGTCAGGACTTATTGCTCAAGATAAAAGTTATATTCAGTTTCTTAGATATATTTTTTATAAAGTATAGTTCTATGAACTGCAGGATGAGGTGCAGTCGTAGCTTCATCAGATAGAACGGTGATAAGTCCAAATATTTGTAACATTTAATGCTCAACCAACTGTGTTCCTTGTTGTTTCAAATGGTTGAGAAACCCTTACATGAAAAACAAAACCACAAAAACAGGAAATGATGAAGGGTTTCAGTAGATATATCTGGAAGCCGAAGACTCCCAGAGTGAATAGTAAGATCCAATAAAGCCCTCTACCCGATGCTGCACTGTTCAAACATTGAAATAATTGGTTGAATATTTTCCCAGATCAGGAATCATGTAAACACATAGAACAACATATGTTAAAAGAACCAAATGTAAATATCTTGCTCTGGAAATATACGAATAAGTATAAATACGAGAAGGCTATTATAGGTACCAGCTATATCGCGGATGCATTACTAGGGTTTAGGGGAAAACTACTACTGTAGATTTAAAAAACTAAAGTAATATTTTTTTCTTGAGTCAGATATACAAGTTTTACATTTAAGGAAATGGTTTAAAGCAAAAAAAAAAAAAAAAACATTTTTTTTTAAATATGTAAAGATCATTGAAATTTAGCTAAATGGGTAGAGACGACCAAGGTTCTGTGAAACCTGAGATAAAAGGTGCAAAGAAATTGTCAGCAAATGGGAGAAAGATCTGGGGCAAGTTGTACTATTGGACAATTGGCTAAACATCATCCCCGTAGTCAACAAAAAGATTCAATACCTAAATTTAATTTAGCTTTAATTTAAAAGCATACAAATATGGTATTTGATGCTAACAATATTGTTCAAAATGTACCCCAATTTGGTCCCCAATTGCTGGCGATGTAATTCCCAGGTGGAATCTTTCATTCATGTATGGTGGCACTGTAGAGGACTTATGCAATCATGGAATATTGTCTTATTCATGATGTAACCCAGAAAAGACTAGATACATTTCCCTTGTTTGCACCATTACATTTGGGATGGCCTAAAATGTCAAAAACGTATAAATTTTAAATTGTAAATATATTGATGGCCTTTAAAGTTCTGGAAGCTAGGAGGTGGAAGTCTCAAGAAGCCTCATCATGGCAATTACAAAAAAAAAAATCCCCCACAGACAGCATTCAACTGAATATGGAAAAATAGGAATCACATTGGACGGATAGGAAAGTGGCATAAATGTATTTAATAAGCCGTTTCTGATTTGTTATATCTTAGCACCGCTGGGATATATTGATAGAGAAGTTATTAGGAGGATAAAAAGGGAAATAAACAAACACTTTACCCACTAATCTGAAGATTTAAGTAATTTAAATAAGTTCTGTCCAGGGCCCACCTAGAGCAATGACCCAGGTTTATCTGTATGTATTTGTAATGTATATATAAATTCGTTGATTAATATTATAGTTGGACTCTGCATATATGATAAGGAATGGATTTGCAAGAAATTGAGAAGCACATTTGAGGTTTAAAATTGCTTTGCTATTTAATAGAATAGATGACTTGATGATTCATGAACTGCGGCAGTCCGCACAGGTGCCGAAGCGCAGCTGCAATTAGTCTCAAGGGTTATACCAGCGTTTTCAAGTGGGGTATCGCAAGAGATTGGTAGGGGTTCCCCGGAGCTTGCAAGTTAAGCACTTTCACACCCAGTCATGTGTTTTTACTTTAACCATGACCGGCATATTGCCTCCACTGCCCTGCTCCTCCCCTAGAACCCTGCCGTGTGCGACTGTGTAGTTTGCAGGCTAATCGCCCACGCACCTACACCACAGAGGATTGCAGGAGTTCAAGCCAAGGTCAGTTACTGCCTATTTGCCATGATATGCAAAGTTTATACATACTGTTGATTTTGCCATGTTATACCAAGTGAATGTAATCTAAATTAGCCAGTCTAATACAAGGTGTTTTTCCACCATTTATCCGCTTTTGGGCTCCCTGATGCTGTTATTCCTGAGCAGATTACAGCTCTGATACATGTGAGTGGACAATTCATACACTTTAATTAAAGTGTTTTTCCACATTTTTTGAGATATACTTCACTATATATTGTTTTATATTTTTTTCCCTTTATATAACACTTGTAAGCTGTTTCCTTACTGAAAAAGGTTAATTATATAGTGTGCTAAGTGTTGGGTTTAGCGCACTAGTCACTTTATTTTGATTGTATACACCAGTTTGCTAGGAGTGAAACACTAGCTGTGTCTAGGTGCTGCTCACTCCATCACATATAGGCTCGGTATATTATTCTTTTATTATATTCTTTTTTTATAATCTAAATAATACATTTTGTTTTCTTTTTATACATGAATTTTGACATTATAAAAATCATACAGGTCCAGTCTGCCCAGAAGAAAAAGAACAAAAAACAAAACAATTTTTTTTTTATTCCAAAGAATATAATACCAGATTAATATATCACAGTAAATGCTGTACTGCTGGACAGTTTAGAATTCCAAACATCTCCACTGGAGCTGTAATTCCTTACTATGAAATCTGATAACACAAGGTTTGTTAGGAACCTTATGGAGTATTTAGGGAGTGCCAGCTTCAGAAATTCTTTCTGTATTACAGAAACTAATGAAGAATAAAAGAAATATTGGTTCTTTTGATAAAAAAAAGTACACTTAAGACATTTTTGTTTTGTGTAGATCAGCGTCAATGGGGAGGGCTGCCTACAATGCACAAGCTTTTCTTTGGGAAGCCAGACATTATTAATTTCATGGGGTAATACATTAGATTCCCTTGGGCTTTTAACAAGAACTGGACCACACATTCTGGAGGGCCATATCTTGTTCATGGGTTATCAGTTGGACATCATTAGTCATTATTATTACTTTCACTTGCCTGTTAAAACAACTATAACCTTAGGCAAAACAATTAAAGGACAACTAAACTTTTTTTTAACCCTTGCTTTCGCAGAGGAAGCAGTGGTTAAATGTCCCTCTTCCCCCACATAAACCCGTTTTTCTTTATATTTACTAAGGTTTACTTTTGGCTCTGCCCCAGCTGTGAGACAGAGCTGAAGGGAAAGTAAAATATCCAAAATATAATGATGTGGATTTGCACTCCTTGTCCAAAGTGCAGGATCCCAGTCTCCACCAGACTGTAAAACAGACAAACACAATAACCAGCACTTCTCTGTACCTGTTGGTTTATTATGCCAAGGGCAACATTTCAGCCCGTTCTGAGGAGGCCCATAGAGCGGGTAAAATGCGTTAACGGACAACACTCAGTGGGATTGAGACCTTTTATGTACTCCTGCCAGCCAGAATGATTTGATTCTGCTTTATTCCTGACACTTTAAGTATAAGATATTTTAATGTCCTTTATTGAATATTGTTTACTTTGACACTTACTCGATCTTCTAGTTATTTGTTGGTCATATGACAAGAAAAAGACCCAGAAAGAAGATTCAAGACTTTTAGGTTTTCTCTCCTGTACACACGGATTAGAGTGTGAGTGCCGCATTCAAATATACTGTGTACTGTCATCGTTTTCTTTACATTAGCAATATTCTTGTTTATACCTAAGGAGGTTATATATACTTTGGATATATATCAGGTTACACTTTCACCCTATTAGCACTGTCAGTTTGTTTGCTGTGTCTTTTTGCATTTTATTGGGCACTGAGGGGTAGTTGCCTGACAGTCTGCAGCTTGTACAATATCAAAACATACCTTATAACCCAACCACTTATGGTTATTACTACTATTTTAGCACTTTTTCCTAAAAATAGCACTAGCTTTGTCTTGCTAAATACGGCCCTGTATGTCTTATTCTACCCCGGCACTGTAAAGGTTAAGACACTGGCTACAACCATGTTATCAGTGCATGTTACAATCTCGGATGACCTATAACATGCAGTATGATCGTTTCCTAATGGTTTCTGGTTTTACATTCTCACGCATTGCTACACACATAATTCGCAAATCATTTTTCAGTCTCAACCACTTCCCTGCTCGTGGCTTTACCACATAAATTTTAGTTTCCAGGTATTCCTTGCAGTATGCTCCGATCTCACGGGGTGGCGATCTTGCCTTTTGGTAACACCACACATAGCAAAGTATTGTGAGGGCCGCAACATAAAAGGACTCCATCTAAACATTGCTGATGATGGAAATCTAGAGAATAATAATAATAAAAAAAATGTCAAACCTCTACAGGAGTGTGCTAGTAGAGTTGCAAGCAAAGGCATAAAATAAGTGAAACATTGTTTTTAAATGTGTCTGTGGTGGCTCTGTTTAGGTTAACAGAGTACCTTTAATCATGTGTATTGAAAACACAGCCATGATTTTAAAATTTCACCTCCATTAACTTGTCACTTTTAATCGAATGGATTAACATGACCAGCAAGCAGCAGAGTGAGACAAAGGCAGAGCCTGGTGGGACATAGCTTCCAAACTAGAAGTGTCCATGCAAAGCGGTACAGTTAGAAGGTAAGAACCCTGGGAAATTATGCAAATTAATTGTACCGGACATGTATGGGCGAGGGGGAGGCAAGAGATGACTGACGGGGGCTGGGGGGAGGGGCTTCAGGGGGGAGTTGATAAAAGCCCTGGAGCCTCTCTCCCCAGCAGCCATTTTAATCTGTAAACGCACCTGGTAGCAATTTTGCTGCTCTGGTGTTTCATTTCACAGCCCAGGCATGGAAATTGAGGCAATGCTCGCTGCCCTGAGGGCTGAGGCCCTTACAGATGGTGACGGTTGAGGCAGCAGTTTGCAGCGCTGCAGGCTGCTACACCCGCGGTGGCATCGCCTCCCGCGGGTCCTCGTGGCGGGGCGCGGCGGGTGTCCCGCCCGCCCGCTCGACTGAGCCCGGATGCCGGCTCCATCCAGCCTCACCGGAGCAGGAGTGGAGCTGGGCGAAGAAGCGGCCTTCGCACGTTGGCCGCGCGGCCCGCTGCTTCGGGCGGCGGGCCTGCTAGTGCAGCCACGCGACCATCCCCGGTGGCTGGTGGGAGCGGGGATCGCAGGCCGCGCCCCTCCCCTCGGGGTTTGGAGCGCGATGGACGGAGGACATCCAGGGCTGTGACCAGGTCCGGTACAGCCCTGCTACCTTCCCCCCCGCGTCCGGATGCGGGGCCTAGCAGGAGGAGGAGCACTGATCGGCAGGCCAGGGTGGTGAGTAAAAACGGGGGTCCCTTCGATTACCCTCCCGGGCGGGGGGCAGCGGGGAGGCTGTGGGCAGCCTCAGTGGGTCTTCTGGGGATGAGGATCCAGCCCTGGGTCTCCTACTGCCCCCTACCCCGTCCCCTACTCCTACCCCTGTCACTACTTACCAGGTTCCCTTGGCTGGGCTTCTCTCTCCTCCTGATCTGGCGTTGTATTCACCTGTCTCTCCTTCACAGGCTCCAGCTACTAGTGGTGTGCCACTCCACGTCCCCCATCCTGCTTCCCAGGTTGCGGGTGATTACTGCCCCCTTTGTTGCTGCCGGCGGCCACTGCTGCGGCGCTCCCTGCGGTTCCCTTGTCAATGCCTAGTACATCGGCGGCACCGAGTACGTCGGCGTCACTGGTTGGGGCGGCTGATTTGACACACCCAGTTGCGCCGATGGCGCATGGGGCCGCGTATTTATGTTGGTCGGGCCCCTTAGGCCTTCATCTTAAGCCGGAGGTGAGCGAGCGCATCTGGAAGGGCGAGTACGTGGAAATCTATTCGCTCCTTCCCATGGAGGACGTTCCTCCTCCTGAGAAGGAGTTGAAGGATGCCGAGAAGGAGAAGGAGAAGTACCGCTATCGCAAAATCCCAAAGAATTATGGGAATTAGATTCGGGCTTTCTCCATCTTGGCCAGCGTCATTGGGGAGAAATCCCCTAAAAAATGTTGCTCCTTGTTTTGTTACCAGGATCAAATCTGGAATGCGTGCAGGATTTATGGGGGTCTCAGCTGGTGGCGCTATGATGAGCAATTCCGGCAACGGATTGCTTTACGGCCTACCTTGGGTTGGGATCAAATGGATGTGGGGCTGTGGCTGGCCATTATGACCCGGCCTGCCTCTCAGGGGGGTTTGACGTCCTTTCTTGGGGGGGTCGGGGGACTGGGTTCGCCCTCTCCCTCGGCCACGACCCAACGACGACCGGGAGGGTGCTGGCAATTTAATGAGGGTCAGTGCAAGTTTGGCGCCGGTTGTCGCTTCAAACATGAGTGTTCCGGTTGCGGGGGTAGCCACCCTGCCACCCGGTGCTTCAAGCGTCAGAGAGGTGGGGACAAGTCTGACATGGGCGGAAAGGGGGATGACGCCGGTGGACGTCGGGGCAATGCGCCCATGGCTAAGCCGGTATAGGAATCGTAGGGCGGCGGACATTTTGTTGCAAGGGTTTGAGTTTGGTTTCAGGATCCCCTTTCAGGAACGGGAGGTTTGTTTGCAGTTGCGTAATTTGCGTTCAGTGGCCGAGCACCCTGAGGTGGTGCGGGATAAGTTGGCTAAGGAAGTGGCTCTGGGCCGTATGGCGGGTCCTTTTGTTTCGCCCCCGTTGGCCGCTTTACGGGTTTCTCCCCTGGGGGTGGTTCCCAAAAAGGAACCGGGAAAGTTCCGGCCGATCCAGCATCTGTCTTACCCCTATGGGGAGTCGGTTAACGACGACATTGATGCGGAATTGTGCCGGGTGTCATATGCGTCCTTTGATTCGGCAGTTAGGATGGTGAGGGCGGCAGGGGCTGGTGCTTTGATGGCAAAAACCGATGTGGAGTCGGCCTTCCGGCTTCTTCCGGTTCATCCAGACTGTCATCACCTCCTCGGGTGCCATTTTGAAGGGAAGTTTTACGTTGACTTGTGCCTTCCCATGGGTTGTTCCATTTCCTGTTTTTATTTTGAGTGCTTTAGCACATTTTTGGATTTGGTAATCAGGGAGGAGTCCGGGTGTAGCTCAGTTATGCATTACCTGGATGACTTCCTGCTGGTGGGTCCCTCGGGTTTGCAAGTTTGTGGCCATTTGTTGAGGATGGCCCAGGTGGTTCTGGCTTCGTTTGGGGTCCCATTGGCGTCGGACAAAACGGAGGGTCCGACTACCTGTATTTCCTTCCTGGGCATTGAGATTGACTCCCTGGCCGGGAATGCCGGCTTCCTCAGGATAAATTGTTGGGCCTTAGGGCGGACATTTCCAAGGCTTGCGGCTTGAGGAAAATTCAGCTCCCGGCGTTGCAATCTTTATTGGGGAAGCTCAACTTTGCCTGTAAGATTATGCCAATGGGAAGGGTGTTTAGCAGACGTCTGGCAGGGGCTACGGCGGGGGTGTGCCGGCCGCACCATTATGTCAGGCTAACTAGGCCCCTACGGGACGATCTGGCGGTGTGGGATGACTTTTTGAGCAGGTACAATGGACGGTCGTTGTGGCAGGCTCCGGAGGTGTCCAACGCAGATCTCCATCTGTACACGGATGCCTCGGGATCCGTGGGCTACGGGGCAATTTTGGGGTCCCAATGGTCTGCCGAGACCTGGCCCCCGTTCTGGGGTTCGGGGGGCCTGACAAAGAATTTAGCTTTTTTGGAGCTATTTCCCATTCTGGTGTCAGTAGTCCTTTGGGGAACCACGTTGCGTGATCGCAGGGTGGTCTTCCACTGCGACAACATGGGAGTGGTGCTGGCGGTGAATAACCTGACGGCTTCTTCCCCGCCGGTAGTTCGGCTGTTGCGGCTTCTGGTCCTTAACTGCCTTGATTTTAATGTGACCTTTCGTGCTGTTCATATCCCTGGGGTGCATAACGTAATTGCGGATGCACTTTCTCGTTCGCAGTGGGCAACGTTCCGGGCGGCAGCACCATGGGCGGACCCGGAGGGTATCCCGTGCCCGTCGACGCTGTGGGACCTTGGGTTGGGCGAATATCACAGTGGGTTAGCCAGTCTGTCGCTGGATCCACATGGAAGCGTTACGGTAAAGTTTGGGGGGAATGGTTGGATCTGGAGTCGGCTCGTGGGGGTTTCAGGGATGATGGGGCTCGCTTGGAAGGTTTACTGTGGTTGTTGTGGCATTGGGACGCGGCTGGCGTGTCGCCCGCGGCAGTAACGGCACGGATGTCAGGCCTTAGTTTCTGGTTCAGAGCTTCTGGTCTACGGGACGTGACTAAGGAGTTTTTTTAGTGCGACAGGCGTTGAAGGGTTGGAGGAGGGGCGTTCATTCCGTGGATTACCGTAAACCGGTGTCCGGGGCTTTGTTGCTGGGCCAGTGCCACATACTGCCGGTGGTTTGCCACTCACCTTTTGAGGTGGATCTGTTTCGGTTAGCTTTTTCCATGGCATTTTTTGGGGCTTTGCGTGTTGGGGAATTGGTTAGCCAGGCAAAAACGAAACCAGGGGGTATACTGGCAGCTGATATGGTGCGGGAACCAGGTCTGGTGAGGTTTTTGATCAGGCGCTCCAAAACGGATATGCTTGGGGTTGGGAATTGATCTCCCTGCGGGAAGTTCCCGGTTCTATGGTATGCCCGGTGGCTTGTTTTGACCGGTACGGTTTGGTCCGACCGGCCGGTTCTAATTCATTGCTGGTGCACGCTGATGCGACTCCTTTGTCTAGATTCCAGTTTATCAGGGTCTTCCGTATGGCAATTGAGGCCCTGGGCTTTCCAAGCCGAGAGTTTGGGGGTCACTCGTTCAGGATTGGCGCTGCGTCTGAGGCCGCAAGGCTGGGTTATGCTGAGCAGGCTATTAGGCAGATTGGGCGGTGGGAATCCCGCAGGTTTCTATCTTATGTCCGTCCGGCTGGTCTGATCTCGGTTTCCTCTGCTTTGAATTCACAGATGTTGCGCCTAGGAGGGTGTGGCTTATAGGCCACTCGTACATATTCTGGGCACGGAGTCGGGCTGCCGTGCGACCTGGGGGAGAGTGCCTGGGCTTTCCGTGAGCCGTGGCGGACGTTCGGTGGTTCGGGTTCCGGGGTATGCGGTGGGTACGTTTGTTACCCGATGTGGTTCAGCTGTCTCGGATGTTGGGGCCCCCTGATATTTTACTTATTCATTTGGGGGGCAATGATCTGGGTTCGGTCCCTGTGTGGACCCTGGGTGATACTATTAAAAGGGACCCGGCGAGGCTGCTGGTGCTCTTTCCTGGCGTGTCGCTGGTGTGGTCGGAGGTGGTGCCACGTAATTATTGGAGGTGTGCACACAATCAGAGGGCGCTGGAACGGAGCCGGGTAAAATTGAATAA
The DNA here is from genome assembly GCA_036172795.1 of Pelodytes ibericus. Taxonomy (NCBI): domain Eukaryota; kingdom Metazoa; phylum Chordata; class Amphibia; order Anura; family Pelodytidae; genus Pelodytes; species Pelodytes ibericus. The sequence goes on from CM069862.1 coordinate 125,827,863, forward strand.
ACGAGTGTATTGAGTGTGGGGGGCGTGACTATACGCCATAGGGTTTCTGAGTCCGATGCGGCCAGGTATTTCAGGAGTGATGGAGTTCACTTAACTGAGGTGGGCCTTGATCTCTTTAACTTGGCGTTGCAGGATGGTTTGGAACAGGCCATGGCGGTGGTGGTGGGTAGTCCCCGCTGATTTAAGGTGTTAAACGAGCGGGTCTGTGGCGGGGTTGGCTGTCCTTGCCAGTAGGGGATATGTTTTGGAAAATGAAGTTGGAGTTATTATAAGGAGAATGGTGCTCGGGTCCTCCCCTAACCTTAAGTATTAAAGGATGGTGGTGGTTTATACAGCCTGATATGTGTTTAATAAAGAAGTGCTGTGGCCTTGTTGTACCATCACAAGTCTCGTGTCTATTTATTGGGGGGAACATGGGCTGGTATGGTTATGGGGGATTGTGGGGTTATGGTATGTCTCAGGAATCGGGCATCTATCCCCTCTGCATACATACATGGAAATAAAATAATTTTAGGGTTTAGTCAACTTTAATTGGTGGTTAGACCTAGGTGGTAGGAATCCAGAGTTTGAAATCTAAACCTAAAGTGGCCTGGGGTTATGGTTTATGATGTTATAAGAAAGGTCTGCAATGGCCAGGAGGCTTCTCCTTATCCAAACTGGTGCTGCAGGACCTCCAGCTATGCAGAATGTAAAGGAGACTCAAAACCACTATGGGTCCATATAATCCATCCTTTGTAGTATTGGGGCTTCTTTGGTAGGTTTTTGTTTTTAATGCAGCAGTCTACAGAAATGTGAGACCAGATAGCCAATTTAAAGAGTGGACAAATGGACAGCAAATACAACAAGACTTCAAAAACATTACGATGAAGGCTGAATTTCTTTTGTAAGCATCCTTATTTTATTGTACAGTCCACTTCAGCAGGCAGCATTGGAAAAATAAATCACAAGGGAAATCCATACAAACAAATTCCTGGCTCATCTGAACTCTTACTAACATAGGTTTCCCTTACTATCAGGGTTTAAACTAAATAAAACACAGGTTTCACCAACCTTATAGAATGTCAGAATTTTCTGCACTCCAGTCCTTGCTTGCAACCTAGCATGCTTCTTCCAGCCCTCAAAAGAAAATTCCTTTTTGCCTGTCTACCATGCAGGGATTTATCTTACTGCTTAATTACTTGTAGCTGAGCAGTGTGTTGGAGTGAGCCCAAACTCCTGGCTTGGACTCTATTTCTCTCAGCTGCAGAGGCGTCGTTAGGGGGGGGCTACTGGGGCTGGAGCCCCGAGTCTCCTGACCATAGCCCCGAGTCTGTGAAGCTTCCCCTGCTTCCTGCTCTGTCACTATGATAACCCCGCCCCCAACCCATGTGACCGGCAGGAACCCACGTGTCCTCCCTCACAGCACAGACCACAAGGGATGCTGTGCTGCTGTGGAGAAAAGCCTCCTCTATGACCTGCCACTTACCTCCCACCCAGGAACAGGCTGCACAAGGTAGGATCTCCATGTATTTTTATATAAATATCACCAACAGGTGAGTACTGGGGAAGGGGGTGGAGGGAGGGTGACATTAATGGGCAGAATAACCCTGGCAAATGATGGATACATGAACCCTGGCAAATGATGTATGAATTAACCCTGGCAAATGATGTCTAAAATTAACCCTGGCAAATGATGTCTGAATTAACCCTGGCAAATGATGTATGAATTAACCCTGGCAAATGATGGATAAATTAACCCTGGCAAATGATGTATGAATTAACCCTGGCAAATGATGGATAAATTAACCCTGGCAAATGATGTATGAATTAACCCTGGCAAATGATGGAGAAATGAACCCTGGCAAATGATGTATGAATTAACCCTGGCAAATGATGAATGAATTAACCCTGGCAAATGATGTATGAATTAACCCTGGCAAATGATGTCTGAATTAACCCTGGCAAATGATGTATGAATTAACCCTGGCAAATGATGGATAAATTAACCCTGGCAAATGATGGATAAATTAACCCTGGCAAATGATGTCTGAATTAACCCTGGCAAATGATGTCTAAATTAACCCTGGCAAATGATGTCTGAATTAACCCTGGCAAATGATGGATAAATTAACCCTGGCAAATGATGTCTGAATTAACCCTGGCAAATGATGGAAAAATTAACCCCTGGCAAATGATGGAGAAATTAATTAACCCTGGCAAATGGTGGGGAAATTAACCCTGGCAAATGGTGGGGAAATTAACCCTGGCAAATGATGGATAAATAACCCTGGCATATTATGGAGAAATTAACCCTGGCAAAGGGTGGGGAAATTAACCCTGGCAAATGGTGGGGAAATTAACCCTGGCAAATGATGGATAAATAACCCTGGCATATTATGGAGAAATTAACCCTGGCAAATGATGGAGAAATTAACCTTGACAAATGATGGTTAGTGATGGCTTGTGCGGAACGGAAATGCCCCCTTCCCTGCAATGAGATATAGCAGCAGGGAGGGGGTACATATTGAGCAACATTTTTTTTTTTTTTAAATACACCACTTGTATGAGTGTGTGTGACAGACTGGATGTATGTATGAGTGTATGTGGCAGACTGTATGTGTGTGTGTATGTATGAGAGTATGTGACAGACTGTATGTATGTGACAGACTGTACGTATGTATGTGATAGACTATGTATGTGTGAGACTATGTATGAGTGTGTGTGTCTATGTGACAGATTGTATGTATGTATGTATCTGTGTGACAGACTGTATGGGTGTGTGTGTCTATGTGACGGACTCTATGAATGTATGTGTCTATGTTACTGACTGTATGTATGAGTGTGTGTCTATGTGACAGACTGTATGTATGAGTGTGTGTCTGTGACAGACTGTATGTATGAGTGTGTGTCTGTGACAGACTGTATGTATGAGTGTGTGTCTGTGACAGACTGTATGTGTGTGTGTCTGTGACAGACTGTATGTGTGTGTGTCTGTGACAGACTGTATGTATGTATGAGTGTGTGTCTGTGACAGACTGTATTTATGTATGAGTGTGTCTCTGTGACAGACTGTATGTATGAGTGTTTCTGACACTGTATGAGTGTGTGTCTATGTGACAGACTGTATGTATGAGTGTATGTGACAGACTGTATGTATGAGTGTATGTGACAGACTGTATGTATGAGTGTATGTGACAGACTATGTATGCATGTACGAGTGAATGTGACAGACTGTTTGTATGTATGAGTGTGTGTGTCTATGTGACAGACTGTATGTATGAGTGTATGTGACAGACTGTATGTATGAGTGTATGTGACAGACTGTATGTATGAGTGTATGTGACAGACTATGTATGCATGTACGAGTGAATGTGACAGACTGTTTGTATGTATGAGTGTGTGTGTCTATGTGACTGACTGCATGTATGAGTGTGTATGTGTGTCTGTATATGACTGCATGTGATTGTGTGTATGTGCTGTTGTCTGGCTCCTAGATTTTTTACTGGCTCCTAAAACTCAGTTAAGTTTGTCAAGCCCTGGCATAAATGCAACTAGTTATATACTTCTATTTGGGGTCTACCTCAAGCTTTTGAAAAGGCTGGAAATATTTAATATTTTACAGGTTTTGTTTTGTGATTATAAACGTAATATTTTTTTGCTGCGAGGATGGTGGGTGCATGGAATAGCCTTCCAGTAGAAGTGGTAGAGGTTAATACAGCGAAGGAGTTTAAGCATGCGTGGGACAGGTATAAGGTTATCCTAGATATTAGGATATTTAAGACTGACCACACCTGTACCTATGCATCCTATACCTTTATCTTATATCTATACCTTTACCTATGCATTACTATACCTGTATCTTATATCTGTACCTGTGCATCCTGCACCTGTGTCTGTCCATATAGCTTATATCCGTACCTATGGATCCTGTACCTGTCCATATAGCCTAAATCTGTACCTATGCATCCTGTATCTTTATCTATATATGCATCTGTATCATATATGTACTCATGCATCATCATGTACCTATATCTATCTACATCTATCCTATATCTATACCTATGCATTCTGTACCTCTGTCTGTCTACCTATCGATCATGAGACATCATTGTATTTTAAGTATTATTAAAGCTGTGGGCTATAGCCCCAGATCATTTTTGAGCCTAGCAACGCCCCTGCTCAGCTGTCTGTAAACTGCAGAGTGGAGCACCAGCCCAACCTACTCTCCGAATGCACCACGCCAGATGCCCAAATCTAACCATAATTCTCATTATTCTGCACACAACACATACTCCCCCTGGAACTAAATATCATACGCCTCTCTAGATTCACACTCACAAACACACACATACATACATACACATCTACATGGATAACATCAAGTGAAAGAGACATTGACTCTCTGATCCACCTGACACGGATTTACAGTGATGACATTTGGAGGGCATTCAGGGCGGAGAAGCTACAGACCAGCTACAAGTACCTTGGTATACCACAATCACATGGGAAACACGATGAGGAGTCAGGGAAGACCACAACATCCAAGTCCTGCCAAAGAATAAGACAGATCCTGAAGATCCAGCTCGATGGGAGGAACAAGATCCATGCCAACTACACCTTACCTCTCTTGAGCTGGCAAAAGGAAGAACCAGAAGCTGCTGATGTGAAGACCCAAAACCTCCTTGCAATGTACGGGAGTTTCCACCCAAAGTCCGACACATTCAAGACTGTACACTGGCCAAAAAAATGGTGGACAGAGAAAGTGCCACGTCAATAAAAGATCCTGGATGAGATGTACCATTGACAGATTGCTGAGGTGGTGAACATTGGGAAATTCTACCAGTGGCTTGAGAGGGCTGGACTCAAAGACAGCACGTAGGCACTGATTTTAGCAGCACAAGAACAAACACTGAGCACCAGATCCATAGAAGCAGGAATCTACCACATCAGAGAGGATACAAGGTGCAGGATTATGTAGAGAGGCCTATGAGACATTCCAATGCATAATGGCAGGGTGCAAGATGAATGCAGGGACAACAAACACTGAACGGCACTACCAAGTAGATGGCATTGTGTACAGGAACATCTGCATAGCATATGGGCTAAAACCTCCCAAGTCCAGATGGGAGATTACACAGAAGGTAATGGAGAACAACAAGGCTAAGATGCTGTGTGATTTCAAGATCCAGACAGGCAGTTAGTAGCCAATTAACTTGATATCGTGGCAGTGGACAAGGAACAGGAAACGGTAATGGTGCTAGATGTAGCGGTGCCAAGTGACTGCAAAATCAGAAAGGAGAAGCACCTGGGCCTAAAAGAGGAACTAGAGGGTTTGGAAAAGTAAAGGCTAGAGTGGTCACAGTAGAGATAAGTATACTCAGGACTGTGACACCTGGGAGAGTGGTTTTAACAGATTCCAGGAATGACATCAGAGCACTCTGTCCAGAAGAGTGCAGTGCTAGGATCAGCTGCTACACAGAACCCTTAAACTCCCAGGCCTCTGGAGGATGAGGAAGACACATACTACCCATAGGGGTGAGAAAAAGAGTTATTTATTTCTTTTAAAAATGGAAAGAAATTAAGTGTCTCAAATGATAGATAAACAGTTAGCCAAAGATCTGTTGTCTGAAATGATCAAAACATTTCAGATAACTATTACCGATGTTTGCCTCTACCTAGCTTATCTCCGTTGCCCTCCCCACCCCTGAAAAAATACGTCTCCAATGCAACACACCGAGCCGCATCGTGCAGATCCATAGCAGACCAATGGGTCGAGCCTGTCTGGGGGATCCATAGAGTGAATCTGGGAACCACATATTTTTTGGAGAATGAAGCAACCTTACTGGTAACAGAGGATCCCATGAGATCCAGAGGAAGCCAAGCTACTCAACAAGGTGACAAGGAGATGCTGATCTTTCATTCTCAGTCTCTCATCATTTAAATTAACAGTTTTCCTAACTGCTTCTGTTCCCAAGCATTTTGGATGAGAGATGATCAACCTGTAATGAAATGTGTCCATACATAAATTATACAGGAGCCTACAAAGCATGCATCTGCCATTTTCCTGCCATGTTTTTTGCTGGAAATATAACTTATATACTCCCCTTTTTAAAAGGATAGTTAGAGCTTTCTTTGGATACCATGTAAAATAATGTACACATTAGTATTCAAAAATAAATATAAAAAGGGGGACAATGTGGAAACACACACCAAACTTTTTTGGTTCCCCCCTCCCTTCTCTCTCTCTTTGTATATCTTTATTTTGCCTCTACTTGTATTTATATTTGTATGCATATGTTGTTGATTGTTTTCTGTATTTGAGTTTATTGTATTGAGACAATGAATAAACTCAAATAAAGGAGAGAAAAAAAGAAAAATATGGGTTAGAGTAATCAGAAACCCAGCATGGACATGCAAGGGTTAAGTGTAATAAAATATATTATTATATTTAGAAAAACAAAACAAAATGAGGGCCATAAAATAGAAAGGAAACTGATCACAATAACAAAATCATTTTTTTACAGGATATGGTTTTGTGTTTTATTTTTGCACATGTCTGTCACTCTCTGTACTTCACAAACAATATTTGAAGCACAGGGAGTGAATTGCGAAGCAGAGTCCTTGACAGCACACTGTCACTTTACCTGCATGACGAGTTAACTCATCATAAGGTCATGATCAAAGCAGTGTTTATGACGAGTTAATGTTGCCCGCAGAACATATAATATTCATAACTCCCCCTGAAAAAAAAATAGCCTACATACATACACATGGAATGAAAAATAGGAGTTAATGTAAGAACTATTCAAGAAAGTGTGATTGAGAGGGATGGCTGCTTAGGATAAAAAAAGATTTTTTTTGTTGGTTCTTGGAGCGAGACTATAATAATGGCTTGAAGTCAATTTCTTTTGCTGGTCTCCTGGCAACCTAAGGGTCACCTGCTCACCCTACTACACACACTTTGATCAGCCCAAGACGTAGGAACTTTAAACAGATGTTTGAAGGTTTATTCAGTGTATAAATAAAGACAGTTTGTATTTCAATTCCAGCTCCTCATTAAGTAATACCGCAGAGAGTCTGTAATAATCTTGATGTTAACAACATCATTCTTAGTTTGTCAAAGTAATGGGGGGAGGATGGAAAGCAAAAAAAAAAACGCCATAAAAAAGTAAATAAAAAACCCAATCAAGACATTTTATTTGGTTTCTGAAGCTGAAAAATCACGAAGGAGGCTGTCCAAATTCCTTTACAATGTTTTCGGTAATGAGGTTTTTAATCCAATGAAGCTTATATTACGTAAACAGTTATTAAGTTAGCTATTTACTTGTGGTAATACCATTTATTTTCCAGTCAACTGAAAAACTGTATTTATTCTAATAGTAGGGATAGTTAAATGCAACATGGAATATATGTAAAAGACAGGAATCAGGGATCCGAAGTAAAGAGAGTTAGATTTCCACTGGATATTGGATTGCGGTTATATATATCACTGCACTGATATGCAGCTTTTTGACAGGGCAAGTCTTTCCACTCAGTGGGGGTATTCATCACCCTTTTATACATTTCCAGATTAAAACAAGTATCAAGCTTAAAGACATCTCTGGTGAGATTTAACGCATGCTTTACAAGTTTTCATGTTTGTGCTATTCTAAAATCCGACACTTAAGGTTCTACTCAGTAAACAGTGAACTGCAGGGAACGGACATGGGAACTTCAAACTTTAAGCTAATGTAGCAGAGTTGGAAACAATCTCCAATGCAACTGAATGGGAGAACTTTTTCAACTACTTTGGCCTTAAGTTTGAAATTCCCATCTCAATTTCCTGCAATTTCTCTTTATTGAGTTGACCCTTGATTATTGAATGTTTGTGACATATTACCCTATGTTTGCATGTATATTATTATGTTTTAGTATTATCTGCACCATCCAGTGCCCTGTTGGGAGGCTGTCTTTTACTAGGGAAGTTTATTGTTCCTTAGAATATTCTTATTTGCTGCTGTCCACTGTTACCTGTTGCGCATAGTGTCACGTCTTATCTTTGCAATAGACAACTTGAATATTTGAGATTGTAGTAATGGCAATTACAGTAATCTCGTTGGCAGATCCACAGGTTGATTTAACCACTTGGAAGATATGGACATTCTGTGTGGTCCCCAAACGACCTTAAGGATGACATAGAAGTCCTCTGAACAGTACCTCATCGTGACCCCCCCCCCCCCTGTAATCGGCTGTGCTGCAGATACCGCTGCCAAGGACTGAAGGAGGACCCAATCTGTCAGGTGAGGCCACTGTGAGTGACCTCACTCTGAAAGGGTAAATGTAACCACTGGTCAAAGTGAGATCCTGGTTAGCTGTTTTATAGGCAGACCAAAATGCTTGGATAATCCAGTGTGCTATAGACCATCTGGAAGTTTTGGGACTCTTTGCACCAAAAAAGCAAATGAAAGTATTAGTGGAGCCTCCAAATGCTTGTCCTATTGAGACAGATGTTGATGCATATTTTAAGAGCTAATGACTGTAGGTGTGCTTCCTCTGGAGAACAAAATATATATATCATATTTTTGGTCTTATGAAAAGTCAAACTTACTTCTCTGGAAATATGTAGAGAATGTGTGTCAAAATTACCTTTTTTTAATAACACATACACCACTTCCTTTTCTTCCGTAGCTTGCAGAACTGTTCCCTTTTTTGATTTTCTCCCAGGATTGCATATTCACTCAAGCTCACTAGGATGAGAACAGGTGGCACTGGCATTAGGGGATGACAAACTATAACGAGCCCTGCTCGGGGCTCCTTAAAGTAAAAAATAAAATAAAAATAATAGTAAAAAAAAAGCTTGCTGACAGAGGCGCTGGCTGGAGAGATCAAAAGATCACCTTTCAAGCAGTGGGCTAGATGTCTTTGCACTGCCACTGTCTGAACCATGCTCCTCCCTGCAAATAAAGGTACATGAGCAAGGACGAGAGCAATCAGCAACGTTTTTTTTGGGAAAAAACAAGGAAGACCGAGGCAGCACAATGTCATGGGCTGGCCCTGGCACCAAGGGAAAATAAATTGATTTTGCCCCACCCCATAGTGTCAACCATGAATAGCATTTCCTCATGGGTATATAAATGAATATTGCCAATATCAGATCATTTCATTAAAAAAAGAGCCAAGTTCAAGACTAGAGGTTCTAAACAATAAAGAGAGAATTGAGACAGGAATTTCAAACTCAAGGCCAAAGTAGCTTAGAGAGAAATTTTCTAACTCTGCTACAATGATCTAAGGTTTCTGTCTCAGTTCTCTCTTTACTTTCAGGATCTACTATATAAAAATCTACTTAGAGATTACCAGATCCCTGGTATAGCCCAAGATGATGGGGGCTAGTCACTAAAATGGAAAAAGAAGTAATCTGCAAAAATCAGGCATAGTATCCAAATTAGGAAAATAGACAAACTGGAGAATGTTTCCAACTATGATTGTAAAGGTCCAAATTTTACATATCTCTTGTTCAATTCAATTTAAATAAATTCCATATCCCCACATCAGTGTCACAAATCTTGTACCTCTGTAATAATATAATATAAAAGCATGCTTTGTGTTTCTATTTCATCTATATGTGAATTGTATTGGCCGCACAACTTTTTTTTTTTTTTTTTTTTTTTAAGCAAAGCCAATAAATAATTAACAAATAATATTTACTAAGTATTTCCAGTTCCCTTTCTAATATGCTGGTTATTCATCTAACAGAATGGAACAGGCTATGGTTAGCTCAGGTTAAATACAAAATATATACAATAGATATTCCTTGCTGCCGATACAAGGTATAACATTTGCACCTCCCTCATAGTCTGCACCTGGACTAAGAAAATGAATAACAATGGATTAAATTGCAAATAACAATGACAAGGCACAAATACAGTAGAAAATAGACTTGTTGGAGCGTGTACTTCCTTTCAACATGCCAGGCATCCTCTGAGTTATCAGGATGACTTGCTAATTGTCTTATTCAGAGCCTTGGGGAATTGCACACCTAGAATTAATGTCATAACCTGTGAAATTGATGGGTGCTAAAATCTTAATTAGCAAACTGTGCTGATTCTTAAAACTGCCCCCAAAGACCCCCAACGGTCCAGGATTTAGGGATTACTTAGGTGTGTTTAAATAAGAACATGTAAAACATCTGGTATGGTTCCATAACACATAAACAAAATAAAAGCCGCCAAGTTCTTACAAGTTACATTACATTACCACAGTTTACTTCACTGTGCTGTGTACAGCAGATATATATGTGTGCAGAAATTTAGTGATTTAAAATTGGTACAATATCCCTAGCCTCTATACGAGGCGATAGGAAGTAACGCAGACTTAATAAAGCCACTTATTTATTATTCTTCATGTGTACAACCAGACATTCTTTTGTGGCTTGTTTTACTGCTAGTGTAAGGATTGACTCCTCAAGGCTGCATATTATCAAAATAAGGATTTAGATTATAGAGTAATCCCTTCCAATAGCAGTCATTCAGGGTCTCTCCATTAAATTGGGAGTGTGCTATTAGTCACACTGCTTCCTTTAGTGATAGTCCATACCATTAGACTGGTCTTCAATGTTTATTACACTTGGGATGCTCATCCTCAGATCCTCTTGCATGTTAGCACAGTGAGGGTATTAGGTTAAAATTGTGCAATAGTTAGGAAGGTCTATGCCTGCAGGCTTAGTGGTAAGTAGACTGCCGTCTTTGCCAACACCGTCTAAAACCTCCCCCCTTTTCAGGTATAAGGATCAAGCCTTGTCGCCGCAGCTCCTTCTGTGGAGCGCACAGCTTTCTCAAGGGCTTACTCTAGAAACTGCGCACTCCACAGCAGGAGTTGCGGCAAAACGTGCGTCAGGCACACAGTTCTCTTGGGTATCTACCACAGTGGAGTAAACTGTGCTAATTTATTTTTATTTATTTTTTCTTTTTTTCTTTTATTAAATTGATTAAAGGTTGCATTTTAAAACACTAGCCAGACTCCATACCGGCCAATACTTAAACAAGCAGGTTTCAATACCTACAAGAGAGAGTCTGCCAATATTACTCACGGCCTTAGAGGGCAACTTTTCCTCTCTGAAAAACCAAAATAGTTAAATAACATTACATTAACATTTATTTATATAGAGCTAACAATTTACGTAGCGCTGGATACAGAGCTTAGAAGAGCTTAGATGCCCTACGGGCATGATTATCAATGATCAAGGCTATATTTCTCATAACCCTTACTGATAAGACCTAGATTTTCTAAAATTCTGACTTTTAGAGTTCTTTTTGTCTAGCCTTCATACTGAAGCCCACCACTGCATTCTATAAGGTAACCCACATGAGTGATATTGCAATTAATGATGCTCCCATTTTTATAGGTTTTTCCAGTAGTTCTGGATATGAAATCGGTGTTCTTACTAATCTGATTGACACAGCCTTACAAATACCACATTTGAAAAAACTAGACCTTTATTTTTTAGCCAGCTGCAACCATCTTTTTTAATTACATCTCTAATAAAACTAGGAGCCAATTCGTATTTAATATCGGGGGCCTTCTTAAAAATGACCTTTGGTCTCTCCAGTAAAATGGGGCCCAGAACTATGTCCTCCTTAATTACATTACAATGTTTACTGTTAATGTGTTTTATTTTGGGTGCAGCTATATTGTATTCTGAAATAAAAGCCACTTCAAAGTCTTTTAGTAGGGGTTCTCCTGCTTTACGGCTCTGTAAAAAAGTGGACCTATTGAGAGACTCTATTTCACCTTCAGCTTTGTCTAAAAATACTGGATTATAATTATTTTCTAAAAAACGGTCTTTCAGAACTTGTGTTTGGTCTCTAAAAACTTGTAGGTCAGTACAGTTACAACAAATTCTTCTGAATTGTCCTTTGGGAATATTCTTGAGCCACTGGGGTTGATGGCAGCTCTTCATATCAATATAGTTGTTGCTGTTCACTTTTTTTAAAGAAAGGTTATCGATTTGAGGAGACCCTCCTCCAAGTAAAAATGGATGTCTAAAAAAATCTATTGATTCTTTACTGGAATTGAATGTAAAATTGAGGCCAAAATTGTTAATATTAACATAGGTCTTGAACTGTTCCAATTCAGATTCTGTACCCTTCCAAACAAAAAAGACATTGTCTATGTATATTTTCCATAGGACCAGGTTTGCGCCCAAGGGATTGGTGTGTCCTACATAGAGGGACTCCCAAATTACTTTCAGGATTGGCTGCTCCATTTACCGGGACATTTAATGGACGTGAGCAGAAACCAATATTATCCTTTTTGAAGAAGTCGTAAGATGAAACGCGTTGGGCTGCCTTGTGGACGTTTTCCAGCATCCGTATTAGTGGGCATACTCTTTTAGATCGGGAGGAGCAGTCTGTGTACTAGACTCTGTCCTCCAATTCCTTGACACCTTGCAATTTACGTTATTGCACTTTACCTTTGCCGTGGACTTTGTGTCTGCATTTCGTTTCATACGAGTCTGTATCATATTTTGGTCATTCAATACATGTTTCCAAACTCTTCTCCGTTTCTCTGAGTCTGTCTACTTCCGCATTTAAGAGCTGCGTTTCCATACAGAGAGAGGAAAGTTCAGAGCTTTAATCTTTGTAGCGATCGAGTCTTTATTGTTGCGAAGAGAAAAGACGGGGGGCTATTTGAAGAGCTGGGTTTGTGAGTGTTGATTTTCAGCTCCTTTTTATACTTTTATTTATAGAGATATACTGCACCAGATCTGTGTCCCTTTGTTTTTTAGGTGATCTGGTTTGCTATATTAGCTATATCTGGACACACAGTGAGAATTTGGTTGTATGCTTTTATTATTATTTCATTGCAAGTGTGTTCACTGATTTACTAACATAAGTGTATACACATGCTGCATTTTTTATTTTTTTATTTATCAAATTTAAGACAAACAGTTACAAAAGGAGCAGCTTCAGGTTGTAAAATTATAGTTAGAGAGTATGTTATCTCAAAATGACATTTGTACATTGCACAACCTGTTTAGAAAACTCACTTGAAGACTAACTAACAATAAGAACAAGACAATAGGACAGACAAACGTCCGGGCGAGGCTGGGCACTGTTCCAAACCCATATGAGGAAAATCAGCTAATCAGAAGGAGCTATTATTCAGACACCAATATTAATGGATTATGCCATAGGGTACTACATAGGAGCCGCTATCAATTAATTCCAAACTATCCAGTGTAATCAGGGAGTCCAACCATGGAGACCAATATTTACTAAAGTATTCCATATTTCCCCGTTGTTGTGCAATACTCTTTTCCATGTTAAATTGGTATCTAAGTTGGTTTAAGACTTGGTCCCATGTTGGGATATCCTGTTTACGCCAGTACCTAAAGATTATCACTTTTGCTGCCATCACAAGATGAATTATTAAGGGCCACTGCAACTTTGAAAATCTATCTAAGTTGAGATGGAGTATGGTCGTTGAGAAAGGATCTTCAATATTCTCTCCCACCAGGCTTCCCAGTTATTCTAATACTCTCATCCAAATTGGTTTAATCAATGCACAATCCCACCATATGTGTTTTGTAGAATCCTCTTCTGTATTGCATCTCCAACATAATTTAGAATTAGAAGGGTTTATTTTATTCATAATTGTAGGGACCAGGTGCCATTGATGGAGTAATTTATATTGAAGCTCTATAATATTTAAACAATGTAGGGTTTTCTTAATTTCTTGAAAAGATTTAAACCATTGTTCAGCTGTAACTTCTGTCCCGATGACCCTTGCCCAACTCTTCCAGGACTTTGGCTTAACTTCAATATCTATATTTCTCGTGAATTCAAAGCACTTCGAGATAGATTTTAAATATGCATCCTTACTGAAAAGTTTATTCAGTTGTTTTATCTTTTTTCTTTTCTCCTCCTGCCTAATCAAGTGTGTTAGTAAGTATTTTTTTATTCTCAGGTAAGTAAATATTTATTTTGTAGGCAAAGACAGTTTCACTTGAAGTAGTGGGAATGGGATGATATTTTTACCTTCAATTATATCATTTATTGTTGTAGGTCTCATTTCCAACCATTTATTCAAATTTAAATCTGGTATGTTATATTGAATTGTTGCCACGAGGAGATATACTGTCCAGAAGGCCGTTCTTTTTCCTAATCCTTAAGCACGTTCCATACAGATCTTTTATATACGGGACATTTATAGTAGATAGGAAGGCTGATCCAGCCCTCCCATCCATCCACAGTGTTACTGAAAGTTCCTCCGGAGAGGTACCTCTTTCCATAATATCCCGACATAGCAACAGCAAATGATCCACCATTTCATTTTTAAACTTTTTATAGAATAAGTTGGAATACCCGTTCGGACCCGGAGCTTTATTAGGTTTTAACCTGTTAATTACATTCATAATTTCTTCTCTAGAAATAGGCAGGTTTAATTCTATCAGTTGATCTTTAGATAGGGTGGGTAAGTCTACTTTTTAAAGATATTCCGTAATAACTGTCTTAGGGGGATCTAACGAGAGACCATACAGCCGAGAATAGAAGCCATTGAACGCTTCTCCTATCCATTTGGGGCTTGTATTCACTATGCCATTCACAATTATTTTCTCTATCCGGGCCCTTGCCTTCCAATTTTTAAATTTCCCTGAGAGCATCTTATCAGCTCTATTGCCTTTGTAATACCATTTCTGGTTTAATCTTTGTAGAGCCGCGCTTTACTTAGCCATAAGGATTAGATTTATATTTTCTGCTATATCATCTATTTTATCTGAGATGTTTTTTGAAGGTGAAAGTTTGTTTTCTCTTTGTAATGAATACAGTTCTAGATATAGTTGGTTAAGTGGCATCCCTAATTTTTTCTTATTCTCAAACCCCAATTTTATAAGACAGCCCCGAATAAAGCTTTTAAAAGCACACCAAATTGTGAAAGTAGAGAGATTGTGATTCATTCTCCCTAAAATAACAATTTATCATTTCTGACAAGTAGTCAAGATTCTCTTTTTTCATCAATAATCTCTCATTTAATCTCCATGCTGAACGGGCCTGGGGGTACACTATCTAGCCTCAAATCTAATATTACTGCTGAGTGGTCTGTCCAGGCTATATCTTTAATTTTAACTCTTTGACATAATTGTAAAGTCAATGGTTTGACCAAGAAATAGTCCAGCCTTGAATAGGATAGATGAGGTTTAGAATAAAAGGTACAATCCCTTTCATCTGGATGGAAAGAACGCCAGACATCATATAATTCCTGCTTTCTAGTATTTCCTGAAGTGATCCCTCATATTTTGATTTAGGCTTTTTATTTGATCTTATATGAGTGTTTTTCCTATCCCTGTCTTTATCAATCACACAGTTAAAATCTCCACCAACTTTAAGGGTACCCTCTACTAGATTCTCAAATGTATTAAAAAGTTTGTTTACCCTGTAATTCACACACCAAAAAAAACATATCTGCTGTTCTTATCCACATCTCTATATATTTCTTTATATGATATCTCTTTTCAAATTAGAATTGCTACGCCTCTTTTCTTTGATCGATATCTAGTGGCGACTATTATGGGAAAATTTGCATTCTTTATATTTGGATCATCCACTCCAATGTGTTTCCTGGAGGAATGCAATTGTAATTTTGTGTCCTTTTAGTTGGTCAATCAGCAGCATACGTTTATGTGGTGTATTAAGACCCTGTACGTTCAGGGTTAATACTGTCATTTTATCCTCCTTCATCTAATACCAAGTTGATGTCTGGGGTTCTGCCCAGCCTTAAACATTGAACAAACAAATAACATTGCACACACATATACTCACTTGGAGTATAAGTATGTAAAAAAAAAACCCTGGCCACCACTCCCTTATAGTGGTGGTCCGACCCTCATGTGTATCTAACCCCTTCGTTTATTAGATACAAGTAAAGCTTTACCAATAAAAGCTTATTAAGAAGGTAGATGGAGCACCCGCGGGGGACGGGGGGGGGGGGACGAGGGGAGTGGGAGGGAAAGGGAAGAGAGGACCGACAACAGCTGATATCAAAGGGGAAGTAGGGGATATCTATTATTTAATCTGTTTCATTATTCACTTATTATGTTGCTAGACCAAACTACTAAAGTCTACTGATCGAGAAAACAAAAAAAGACAATTAAAGTCAAGGGGAAGGAAGTGAGAGACTCCATTATTGAGGCTATTTCATTACTTATAATATTGGGCAAATTGGCAGGGCCATATTAAATGGCAAATACTGGCATATTATTGGGCAAATTGCATGTTACTTTTACAAAACCAAGATACACCACTGGGGGGGGGAGAGAGACGAGAGAACAAAGGGGAGAGAGGAGAAAACACTGATGGGAGGGGAGAGAGGAGAGAACACTGATGGGGGTGAGATAGGAGAGAACACTTATGGGGGAGAAGAAAAAACACTGAAGGGAGGAGAAGAGACAACACTGAGGGGTGGTGGAGAGAGGGGAGAACACAGACGGGGGAGAGGAGGAAAAGAGACAGCTATTGGGAAGAGGAGAGACACATACTTGTTTAGAGGGACAAAGATAAAGTCATAGGAGGTAGAGAATAGAGAGAGACATGGGAAGGGAGAGGAGACAGACAGACATGGGAAGGGAGAGAAGAGAGACATAAATGGGAAGGGAGAAGAGAGAGACATAAATGGGATGGTAGAGGAGAGACAGACAGACATGGGATGTCAGAGGAGAGACAGACATGGGATGGCAGAGGAGAGACACACAGCCATGGGATGGCCGAGGAGAGACAGAGAGACATGGGAGAGGAGAGACAGACAGACATGGGAGAGGAGAGACAGACAGACATGGGATGGGAGAGGAGAGACAGAGAGCTGGGAAATGAGAGGAGAGACAGACGGACATGGGAAAGAAGAGGATACAAGGACGGACATGGGAAGGAAGAGGAGAGAAACGGACATGGAAGGTAGAGAGACAGAGGGACATGGGGAGTGAGAGGAGTGTGACAGACATGGGAAGGGAGAGGAGCGTGACAGAAGGACATGGGAGAGAGGAAAAGAAAGATGGACATGTGCCCCTCCCGAGATCAGACTCTGAATCCGCCCCTGGTTACAAATCATGTATTTCTCATTTCGTATGTGCATTTCTCTCTTTTCTCCCCTTTTCTCTTCTCCCCTTCCCCTTTCCTAAATATCTTTTGTATATATCATTTATTCCAAAAGTGCAGTCAATTTTACGTGTATAAATATATTTCTAATCCACCCTTTATGGTTATATGTCTCCCTCTCCCCCTCCTCTTTCTCCCCAACATTACGACGTTAATATATATAACTAGATTTCTTCTCTAAAATATTAACTAAATATCTAGATTTCTTCTCTAAAATGTTACCTAGACCCAACACCCCTACTATAGTGGGACTATTAACTAATTACAATCACCCCTTACGACATCTAGACCAGTGTGTGAGGGGGGAAGGAATGGGTCAGTTATCCTCAGGCCAGTTCTTACATCCCATTTTTTACCCTATTTTTCCTACCGTTCTCTTTTCTCTTTCTTCCCTTCCCTTCCTGTGAACCAAGCAACTCTAAACTTCCAGTTTATACATCAACTGCAGATTTCCCATTTAGCCAGACCAGCGCCCTTTGAGGAGAGTCAAAGATTACCGAGGAATTTTTGTAGCTCACAATCAATTTAGCTGGGAAACCCCATTTATATTTAATATTTTTTCCCCTTAGGCCAGTGGTGACCTCGTAAAAGGATCGCCTAAAGAGTCTTGATCCTTTAGACAAATCTGGGAAACATTTTAGCTGATCAAACTTCAACGGGAGTCCTGACCCATCCTGAAAAGCCTGGGAGAATTGTTCTCTTATTTTATATGAGTGGAACCGGATAATTATATCTCTTGGAGCGGATTCCGGAACTCCCTTTGTTTTCTGTAATCTATGGATGCGCTCAAAGAGGAAATCAGTATTATGTTGCCCTATTTTTAGCGCTGAACATAGTTCCAAAAAATATTCCTCCAGATTTTGATGAGTAATGTCCTCAGGGACTCCTCGTACTCGCAGGTTGATTCGTCTTTTTCTATCTTCCAGATTTTGAATATTTACCCACAATTCTTTAACTTGAGTTTTTATGTTATTAAAATCTTCACCCGTTGTATCTATCTTCAGCTGGAGATTAGCCATTAGGGTCTCATTTTTCTCAATTTTCACTTCCAACCGTCTGACTTCCGACGTAATTTCTTTGGTGTTTTTGTACATGTCCTTTTGTAGTTGAGAAAATTGAGAGTCTAGATATTTTTTCAAGTATTCGATAGTTGTAGTCTGGGTTTCAGATTCATCATAAGTATCCAAGGGAACCGGAGGAGTATCTTTATCTCCCATCATAACGGAAACATCCATTGAATATTGAGTGTTATCCATAGTTATAATTTTATTGGTGGAGGGTGAAAAGATTGAGGCTAACTTTTTCCCCTTGTCTTTTCTCTTTTCCTGGGGCTTATCTTTTCTATTTGATTTGATTTCAGCCTCAAATCGGGATGTGTGTGTTTCTAATTTGTCCTGATTACTTGAGGAAGTACAAGTAATAAACCACACAACCAACGGGAGTATGTTCCCCCTGTTTAACCTTTGAATCTCCCAGGTAGTGAGTGTCAATTATTGTCACATCCCCACTCCTAGGTAGCTTTCCTTTCAGCTACAGAGAGGGTGTGGTCCTGTCCTCTCCTTTAAACAGAGCTGCATAGTGTTACCATGGTGTCTCCATAGCAACACAACAACACCAGCCACCAGCATGATCCTCTCCAGGTGAGATGCATTACTGTGCTGCACTATAAATGACCACTCCTCCTCTCACTCCTTGCTTGGTTATTAAGCTTCCTCATTGTGACCAGTGCTCCTGAGCTTCCTGTTTATACCTTAACCTGTGTTTTGACCTTTAGCCTGATTCCTCGTTTCTGAACCTTTGCTGCTAGCCCTGACCTCTGCTTCTGGATTTGACTACGATTTTGCCTCACCCTTGTGTACCTTGCCTTCGGACTTTGTTTGCCCTCGTGCACCCATTCACTGTCTCTGCAGTTGTTACCATCTCCAACTGCTTTGGGGCAGTGTCTCTGTTTGCACGTGTGTGCGGCTATACCTCCTGCATCTGGACTCCAGCACCCACGGTAGGAGAACCCATCCTTACAAAATAACCAAGCCAGCATATGGAGGCCGCAGGATTAACAGACACCCTGGCCGCCCTTACACAACAGCTAACGGCCCTTACTTACTCCATTCAGGATTTACAGACAGAACAACTGCAGCTCCACAACCAAGTCCAAGCCCTGCAACCTGCATTTCCTGTGGATCCTGCCCTGCAACCTGCATTTCCTGTGGATCCTGCCCCGCAACCTGCATTTCCTGTGGATCCTGCCCCGCAACCTGCATTTCCTGTGGATCCTGCCCCGCAACCTGCATTTCCTGTGGATCCTGCCCTGCAACCTGCATTTCCTGTGGATCCTGCCCTGCAACCTGTATTTCCTGTTCCAGTAGACCCTGTTCCTCCTGTCGCCCCCTATGTACAACCAGAAGGTACAATGCCTGTGTATGAACCTCAAGTCCCTATGCCTGAAAAGTTTGCAGGGGATCGTGCCCAATACCTACAGTTTATTATGGCTTGTCAAGTCCTGTTCTCTCTCAAACCCCTCACCTATGCCACTGACTTTGTCCGTGTTCATACTGTCATTTCTTTGTTAACTGGAGATCCACAAGCCTGGGCGCATCATCTGTTACGTGTACGTAGCCCTATTTTGGATACGTGGGTTTCCTTCACTAATGCAATGGGGGCTATGTATGATGATCCACAAAGTGCTTCCTCTGCACAATCTGCTCTCCACCATCTTAGGCAAGGGATACGGCCTGTGGAGGAGTACATCTCTGACTTCAGACGTCTGGCCCTGGAAACAGGATACAATGAACCGGCTCTCCTGGATAAATTCCGCTGGGGTTTATCAGAAGCCTTGAAGGATGAACTTGCTCGTGTGGGCACACCTCCCACTTTAGAAGCCATGGAGTCCTTAGTGATCCAAATTGACAGACGGTTCAGAGAAAGACAACAGGAAAAAGCCCTGGAACATGGTTCTCCCAAATCTGCACCGTCGGTTTCAAATTCTCCCTCATCTTCCACATTCCCTCTCAGACCAGCTTCAACAATATCCCCTGAGGAACCCATGCAGTTAGGAATAGTCCGTGGACCTTTGACTCCAAATGAACGCATGCATAGAAGACTCCATAATCTATGTTTGCATTGTGGCAAACCAGGACATGAAATAAAATATTGCAAGGCTAAATCAAACTCTGCTGTCAATACGTTTATTCCTTTGTTATCTAATGCACTTGCCAAGGAATATTGCAGCCCTCACCTGACTGTATCCATTTTTTTACAGTGGAATAAAAATAATGTTAAAGTTTCTGCTATGATAGATTCTGGAGCCAGTGGCTGCTTTTTGGATCGTTCTTTCATGACCCGTCATAAAATTCCTACAAAAAAGAAGCCTGTTCCTCTTCACATACAACTGGTGGATGGGAGTCCTCTAAAGTCAGGTCCAATTACCTATGAAACTATTTCTCTACGTGTTTCTTCTCTACGTGTTTCCTTGGGACCTAACCATCACGAAGATCTACATTTTGAAATTGTTGATTCTCCCCTTTTTCCAGTGATATTGGGACTCCCGTGGCTTAGAGTACATAACCCACGCATTAACTGGGAAGTAGGCTCTCTTACCTTCACTTCCTCCTATTGTAGCAGCAGTTGTAGAAGAGATACAAACAACCCCCTTGTCTCTATCAGTTCATGTTCTCCTGTTCCAGCATATGAGTATACCAATCTACAGACTCCAAAGTTACCATCAGCTTATACTCTCTACATGGATGTATTCGAGAAAAAAGGAGCAGACACCTTACCCCCACATCGCCCATACGACTGTCCAATCGACTTATTACCAGGTGCTTCTGTTCCCTTTGGTCGTATATACCCTTTATCCAAGCCCGAATTACAAATCCTAAAAGAATATATAGAGGACAACCTTAAAAAAAGGCTTTATAAGACCATCTACCTCCCCAGCAGGAGCTGGCATCTTTTTCGTAGAAAAGAAGGATGGGGGTCTCCGTCCCTGTATTGATTACAGGGAACTGAACCAAGTAACCATTAAAAACCGCTATCCTCTACCGCTAATCCCGGAGTTGTTGGAACGCATGGGTACAGCTTGTATCTACACCAAGATCGATCTAAGGGGCGCATACAACCTTGTTCGGATTAAGGAAGGGCATGAATGGAAGACCGCTTTTCGTTCTAGATACGGACATTTTGAATATACAGTAATGCCTTTTGGTCTCTGCAATGCGCCTGCAACCTTTCAAGCGTTTCTGAATGACATCTTTCGGGATTATTTGGATCATTTTATGGTTGTCTATCTTGACGATATACTCATCTTTTCTTCCTCCTTAGAAGAACATCGAAAGCATGTACTCCAAGTATTGTCCCGGCTACGACAACATCGTTTGTATGCAAAATTGGAGAAATGCGTTTTTGATGTTCACTCCATTGACTTTCTTGGATATATCATAACACCCCACACTCTACAAATGGATCCCCGTAAAGTATCGGCTATTCTTGAATGGCCAACGCCTACCTGTAAAAAGGATATCCAAAGGTTTGTGGGGTTTGCAAACTTCTACCGGAAATTCATAAGAAACTTTTCCTCAGTTATTCAACCCTTAACATCTTTGACCAAACAGGCTCAGACATTTAACTGGTCATCACAAACACAATCTGCTTTTGACAAGCTCAAATTTCTATTTACCTCTGCACCGATACTTACACTTCCAGACCCAGAAAAACAATTTGTGGTAGAGGTAGATGCTTCAGATACGGCTACAGGAGCCATCCTCTCGCAGAGAACGGATCTCAAGCACCAACTCCATCCCGTTGCTTTCTATTCCAAGAAACTGTCACCTTCTGAAAAGAACTACAGTGTTAGTGAAAAAGAACTACTGGCTGTCAAAAGAGCATTGGAGGAATGGAGACATCTTCTGGAAGGAGCCAAGTTTCCTATTCTCATCTATACTGACCATAGGAACCTGGAGTACCTACGATCCGCTAAACGCCTTTGTTCCCGTCAAGCAAGATGGTCTCTTTTCTTTAGTCGGTTCAACATGATGATAACCTATCGCCCTGGGGCCAAAAATGGGAAAGCAGATGCACTCTCCAGGATGTATGACAATATTATGCACAATACATCAAACCCCTCTCCCATTCTCTCACCCAAATGCTTCATAGCAACTACCTCCGGATTTTGGGACAATTTGAAGCAACAAACAAAACAAGAAGCACAACCTCCTTCCTGTTCCTTACTCCCTCATGATGGACTGCTTCTCCATAAGGATAAAATATATGTACCTCTTGCTGTTCGTCAAAAAATACTACATGAGCATCACGATTCCCCTCTTGCAGGACATGGTGGAATAAAAAAGACTGTAGATCTGATAAAAAGAACATTTTGGTGGCCTTCTATGCAGCATGATGTAGAACAGTATATTAAAGCTTGTTCCATTTGTGCTCAGTCTAAGACACCCCGCATGAAACCTTCTGGGCTGCTTCACCCTCTCTCAGTTCCCTCACGTCCATGGTCGGACCTATCCATGGATTTCATTGTTGACTTACCTCCGTCCAAAAAGTGCACAACTATTATGGTGGTGGTTGATCGCTTTACAAAGATGGCTCACTTTATACCAGCTGAGAAACTACCCACTTCCGCTATGACTGCTACTTTGTTTATACAGAACATTTTCAGGTTGCATGGTTTACCTGAGACTATTGTATCTGACAGGGGCACCCAATTTACTTCTAAATTCTGGACAGCTTTCTGTCAGGCACTACATATAAAAAGAGCACTGTCCACGGCTTTCCATCCTCAATCAAATGGTCAGACTGAAAGGACTAATCAAACTCTTGAACAATATCTTCGTTGCTACACCTCATATGTACAAGATGATTGGAGTACCTATCTTCCAATAGCAGAGTTTGCATATAACAATAAAAAGCATCAATCAACAAATATGTCACCATTTTATGCCAATTATGGTATACACCCATCTATGCTTCCCGGTACACCAGTACATGGTCCAATTCCAGAGATCAACACTCGGGTTGAACAACTCATCAACTCATTTGCCATGTTGCGAAACAACCTGTTGAAAACCCAGAGGTACCAGGCACGATATGCCGATACAAGACGTTCCCCAGCTCCCAAGTACAAGAATGGAGACAAGGTCTGGTTATCTTCAGCTCATCTGAAATTGTCTTGTCCAACGAGGAAGCTGGGACCCCAATATATTGGTCCATTCGTGATACGTCGGATGATCAACCCTGTATCTGCAGAACTCATTTTGCCTCACCACTATCGAATCCATCCGGTCTTTCATGCATCTCTTCTCATCCATGGTATCCCCCAACTTTTCCTACGGTCTCATGGGTATATCCTCCTGTGCTGGTTGACGGGGAAGAAGAATACGAGGTCCAAGAAATCGTTGATTCTTGTTTTTACCGTGGACGCCTCGAATACCTTGTTCAGTGGAAGGGGTATGGGCCTGAGGAGCGGTCCTGGGAACCGGCTCGAAATGTCCATGCTCCAGCACGAGTTCAGGCATTCCATCGCCGGCACCCTCATCGGCCAGCACCTCAACGCTCCCGGAGGGCGCGTCTTGCCGGGGGGCTCTGTCACATCCCCACTCCTAGGTAGCTTTCCTTTCAACTACAGAGAGGGTGTGGTCCTGTCCTCTCCTTTAAACAGAGCTGCATAGTGTTACCATGGTGTCTCCATAGCAACACAACAACACCAGCCACCAGCATGATCCTCTCCAGGTGAGATGCATTACTGTGCTGCACTATAAATGACCACTCCTCCTCTCACTCCTTGCTTGGTTATTAAGCTTCCTCATTGTGACCAGTGCTCCTGAGCTTCCTGTTTATACCTTAACCTGTGTTTTGACCTTTAGCCTGATTCCTCGTTTCTGAACCTTTGCTGCTAGCCCTGACCTCTGCTTCTGGATTTGACTACGATTTTGCCTCACCCTTGTGTACCTTGCCTTCGGACTTTGTTTGCCCTCGTGCACCCATTCACTGTCTCTGCAGTTGTTACCATCTCCAACTGCTTTGGGGCAGTGTCTCTGTTTGCACGTGTGTGCGGCTATACCTCCTGCATCTGGACTCCAGCACCCACGGTAGGAGAACCCATCCTTACAATTATCCAGTAACCCGCGTAGCACAACCAAATAGTACGATAATTGAGGCAGAAAAAAGTAGTAGATGCTTCAGCAGAGTATAGTAAATAGTCTCTAGGTATAACAATCAAGAGAGTTCCCTTTTTTTTTGAATATGATTAAGGGTGTACTCAATTTTATTTACACCAAACTTGTATATATTCAATTCGAATTGAAGAAAGCGAGTATAATATCAATGCAGGTCCAAACAACAAGTGGACATTTGATGTTCCAGTATCAAGCCACTCCCAGTATCAGTGGCTTATATCATATTGCGGGATTTATAGAGACCCGTTCTTTATTTACACCAGAGTTGTATATTTTCAATTCGTACTAAAGAAACCCAGATATATTTTCCTCCAAACCGTCTTTAAATCTCAAGAGAAAAGAGTTAATTTTCCAGTAATCCTCACAGCAGAACTGTGGTCAGACAGTTGAGACTTAAATGATGATCACTTCAACAGAGTGTAGTATATTACACTGTTAAGTGTCACAATAGTCTGTTCATCCTGCTTTATATGTGTTATTTCTGCAGGTGGCAGTTTTAAAACATGTGTCAATTCTCCCACGAACCTTGTATCATGTTGCAGGATTTGTAAAGACTGATTCTTTGGCGGGATAATCAACAGTATTGCTCTATTTCAATTGTCTGGATTTGACATTTCCGAAATGCTAGAAGGGTTATTTAGCCCAAGCCCCCGTGATAAGTAGTAGTCAAATGGTTAAAGTATTAGGTAGAAAAAACTTTACCAAATTGGAGTGGATGATCTCTTATAAAGCTACAATGATCTTTTTTCCGTAGTTTTATATAAGCTATTCCTGAAAATAAGAGTTTGAACAAAACGCAGGCTGAATTTGAAGCAGTCTGTATGCAATTAGCATAAAGTGGGTCCAACACTCGCCATGTGGCTAGTGTAGCTTAGTTTAACAGTTCACAAATGAAATGAGAATAGTAGAGCCTATGGGCTCCAGTCGTCACACTCACGGTTAGTTGATTCTTGTTAAGAACTGTATACTCAGCGCTTCCTCATCGGTAATAGTGTGTTCCACCTGACAAATCAGTGATGAAAGATGGTCACGTCATGACGGTAGGCATGGGAGGGTAGACACACAAGAGGGAGATATGGGAGGGGGGTCCAGAATTTTTTTCAGTAAGGGACCCTGAAATTTCTTATGGTGACCCTGGCTGCAGTAAGTCCTGTGAGAGACATCTGGTCTTCTGTCTATATAATTTTGTCCAAGTGACCTGGCCAGGTGGACATTAGGATCAGGTAAAGATGCTTGTACTTTATTAGTATAGTGTGGCTTACATGGGAGCCTATAATAATGTTTGTTCTAAATTGGAGTCTATGTGTAAATAACTAATACCATTTTGTACACCTATTTTTTCATGCTGTAATTCTATATGCATTTTTTGTATTTATTAAGAGTATTGAGGAGGTGGTGTGGTGGGGTATTTAAAATGTAACTTTGTCTGTGTATACAAAATTCATTGCACTGGCCCTGCCCATAATACTATGTCCATTAGCAGAGAATGCATTTACATTGAATACAATGAAAACTGGTCTATATCTTACAGTTACAGCTCTGAATTATGGTTTTAATTAATGTCCCTGAATTAATCAGTGATGTGGACATCCAATCCCCCAGTTGGCATGATGTAGTGGGAGTATACAACCTTTATAGTAATATTTTATAACATTTCTAAGGACTGTTAGGTACTTTTTCCTCAATGCATAACAGGAAGTTTTGCTGCATTTCCTAGTGATACAGATACATCCTAGAGAACGGACGGGCCTGCGAAATGGGTTAAAACTAACAGATATATAAATAATGTATTAAAGTCTAACCATGGTGCCTTTATCATATTTTTGAGTTATTGTGTACCTGTTTGAAATGCATTCACCGCTTTAAACATTGCTCATGAAAAAGGGGTTAATTGTAATTTTTTTAATTCTCCCTCATTTGCACTTCTTCAGTTCACTACTTCAATTAGATTCAATGCCATTTAATGCATATTTTGATAAAGAACAGTGTGCTAGGGTGACTTAGTTGAAGACTAATTTGCATTTGCAGACTTGAAACATACATTTTGCAGAAACAGTGGTTATGTGGTCACTATCCCGAGAATTTCAGCCTAAAGGGGAACACCTTTTTTGCTTTTATGGTAGTTAAGGGGAATGTTCCTTATTTCAATCTACACAGCCCCATACCCCCCAATAAGACACCAGTCATGTATGGAGTTTAAATAGGACAGCTTTTATTTATACACAACAAATGTAACTGTATAAGCCAAAATTACCTCCATTTTCTCTTATACTTTAATTTTATAACTTAGCATGTATATATAACATAAATAAATCCAAAATACACAAATATAGTTACTCCTGGTCCTTTCCAATCTATACATAAGCTCAGCAGATAACCTTTAAAACTAAGGTCCCTAGGGTGATCCCCTCCCCCCTCGTCCGTACTACCCCATCACCTGCATTTTAAAACCTGATACTGACAACCAGCTGGCTGTTAGCTCGGTGGGCAAGACTACTATGAAAACCTCCTTCAATATATGCATATGGAAGGCAGAATATGAAAAATACCTAACAATAAAGCCCCCCACCAGCTTACAATTATCCCTGCTGACCATGGGCATCCGCAGAAATTTTTTCAGGGGGGGGCATAATTTTACCCTCATCCTTTCTGCGCCGCGCCTCTTTTTGACAAGTTATCATGAAGTGGAGGAGCTTTGTCATTATCAGTGAAGGCATGCAAAGGGTTGATAAACCCTGCACCAGATACAGATCCACAGCACCAGATATAAACCAACCACACTAGATATAGCCTCACTGCACCAAATATAGATCCACTGTGCTAGATATAGACCCACAACACCAGATATTAACCCACGGTACCAGCTAAAAACCCATGACACAAGATATAAACCACAGCGCCAGATAAATATCCAGAGCTCTAGCTGAAACTCCACAGCAACAGATAGAACAACATAGCAAATATATAACCCCAAAGCACCAGATACAACACTATAGCACACACAATATAACCCCTCAGCACCAGATACAACACTATAGCACACAATATAACCTCTCAGCACCACATACAACACTATAGCACACAATATAACCTCTCAGCACCACATGCAACACTATAGCACACAATATAACCTCTCAGCACCAGACACAACACTATAGCACACAATATAACCTCTCAGCACCAGACACAACACTATAGCACACAATATAACCTCTCAGCACCAGATACAACACTATAGCACACAATATAACCTCTCAGCACCAGACACAACACTATAGCACACAATATAACCTCTCAGCACCAGACAACACTATAGCACACAATATAACCTCTCAGCACCAGATACAACACTATAGCACACAATATAAGCATACGGCAACAGATACAACACTATAGCACACAATATAACCCCACAGCACCAGATACAACACTATAGCACACAATATAACCTCACAGCACCAGATACACTATAGCACACAATATAACCCCACAGCACTAGATACAACACTATAGCACACAATATAACCTCACAGCACCAGATACACTATAGCACACAATATAACCCCACAGCACCAGATACAACACTATAGCACACAATATAACCCAACAGCACCATACACAACACTATAGCACACAATGTAACCCAACAGCACCAGACACAACACTATAGCACACAATATAACCCCACAGCACCAGATACAACACTATAGCACACAATATAACCCAACAGCACCATACACAACACTATAGCACACAATGTAACCCAACAGCACCAGACACAACACTATAGCACACAATATAACTCCACAGCACCAGATACAACACTATAGCACACAATATAACCTCTCAGCACCAGACACAACACTATAGCACACAATATAACCCCACAGCACCAGATACAACACTATAGTACACAATATAACCCCACAGCACCAGATACAACACTATAGCACACAATATAAACACAAAGCAACAGATTCCCTAAACACCCAAATTCCTAAATCCATGACATTTCTTTATCTCTTTCCCCCTTTTTTATTTGTTTTATTCCTCCATGTTTGCCATCTCTTTCCCCATCATTTTGTGGGTTTTATTCCTCCATGTCAGTGACCTCTTTTCACCTACATTTTATCTTTTCTGCCCATTGTCACCATTTTGTCTGTATTCTGCTCCAATCAATCACCTCTTTTCATCCTCTATTATCTTTTCTGCCCCATGTCATCCCATTTTGTTTGCAATCTGCCTCCATCTATCACATCATTTTATCCTCCATTATCCTTTCTGCCCCATCCACTTGTCACCATGTTGATGTGAGCAGAGCCTGGTCAGAGGAGCTGCTCAGACTGGACAAATGGAGACCACAGGGAAATGGGAGGGACCTCCCTGGATTTACCCCACTCTGCCATGTACCTTAAAGCTATTATTAGCTCTTCCTACTTGTTACAGAGGCTCAGCTATGGTCTCCGAGTATCTTCCCCAGCAGACTCTCTTCTGTCAGCCATGCTGCCACATGGAGGGGCAATAACTTCATATCCCCGGGCACCACTGTCATTGGCTCTCCATGCAGCATGACTGACAGCTGCAGAGACCTGCACCAATGTGGATAGGAGACCAGTATTACAGCAAGCAGAGTTGCAGAGAGCAACAGCTTTGGGTGCCACCTCCTACCCCAGCAATTGGTGTGCAGTCCCCTAGGGACAACTAGAGGCTACATACTGAGAATTATTTTTTTTTTTTTTTTTAAAGGGGAATTGCAAAAATCCAGGACGCCCATGCTGCTGACCCTGCCCCTACGCCAACCCTTAAGCGCTTGGTAAACCTCAAATTCCTTGGTAATATCTGGAACCCCCAATAATATAAAACCAAACACCAAACTTGCTAACTCGCCAGAGACCACCCCTGGTGACAAGCCTGAAGCTTCCCAGTGCCATAACAGCCACAGTATGCCCTGGAGATGGTCTTCCTTGCCCTGGAATCCCCCCCAGGACCGTTCCAAGTCCTCCCATTTAGCAAGAAAACCCATCTTCGTCTGCCACCGGGGCAGCCGCCCTGAACTCCGTCCACTGCATCAGCTGTTACATTCAAGACCCTGGGAATATGAACTGCTCTACAAGTAATGTTCAAACAGAGGCAACGCAGAACCAGCCGCCACAGGAGCCTAATCACGGGAGGGCTGGAAGCTGTGAAACTGTTAATGGCCTGGACCACACTGAAATTGTCACAATGAAAAACCACCCTTCGTCATTAAAGCACCAGAAGGTGATGACAATTCAGGTGAACAGGCAATAGCCAAAATGCAAACTCAACATCTGTTTTAGCCATAAGGGCCAGCTGCCCTAACCCTTCTGACCACCGCATTAAAAATATACTTACGACATCCCGCATAGTTTGGCATCAGTATCATCATTTACCGAGCCCCCATGGGGGTAGGATAATTGATGGATTAGACGGAACTTTCTAAAACCCAAAGATCCCGCCATCCTACCCAGAGAAACCTCTTTACCAAATTTATTCTTCACAAGGGAAGGGTGGGAGGCAATGGAAAAAAGATTGCGAAAAGAAAAAACAGGGGCCCATTCCCGAAATGGGATACAAAATCATTTGGGATTCAAAGCCTGCCAACAGTATGTCCGCAGCCCTACGGTTCCTATACCTGTTTAGCCACGGGCGCATCTCGGACTTTTCCCAGGTCTTACCTTGCCACACCCTGAACATTCGTGCTTGAAACGACAGCCAGCGCCTCATTTGCATTGGCTTTCATTATATTTCCAGCATCACCCTGAGCGCCGTGGGGAGGCCGAGGGAGTGGGGGATCCCATTCAGCCAGCCCCCCAAGAAAAATAGGTCAAACCCCCTTGCGCGAAGTTGAGACGGGTCATGATCGTGAGACACAAACCTGATCCCAAATAAGGGTAGGGCAGACCACTAACCGTTAGTGGAAGTGTTCATCATATCACCACCAGTTAAGCCCCCATAGACCATCCACACCATCCACACCTGCACACCTGATCCTGATAACAAAACAACGAGGAGCACTTGTAGGGGAATTTCTCCCCAATCACAGTGGCTAAAATAGAAAAAGCCTGTATCCAGTTACCAAAAGTCTTTCGGATCTTCTCTTTTTCCTTTTCCGTCTCCTTCAACCCCCATGACCCCCGCCATGATGGTGATGGAGCAGGTGCTCAGCGCAAAGATGAGGGAAGTCCTGAATGCTGATTGGGTAGTGGGGGGCGTCTGATTGGGAAGTGGGGGGGTCTGATTGTGTGGATCGGGAGTCAGAGTGGTGGAGAGAGAGAGAGTGATCAGGAGTGAGAGTGGTGGAGAGAGATGGCTTGGTTGAGTGAGAGAGTGCAGGTCCTCCCCCTCCCACTCAACACTCCTTTGTCAGAGCCGCATAACTGTATATGTGGTATGTGTGTGGGAGGGATGGGGGAGAAGGGGACAGAATTTGAATTCTGGACAGTGTGTGTGTGTATCTGCTCATTGGCATGATAGAGAAATATATAAATATACTTCCATTGGCATGATATAGAAATATTATGTACATATTTCTCATTGACATGAAATATAAAGATGTATGTATAGATTTCTCATTGGTATGATATAGAAATATTATGTATAGATTTCTCATGGACATGATAGAGAAAGATTATGTATATACTTCTCATTTGGCATGATATAGAAAGATTATGGATTTATTTCTCACTGGCATGATTTAGAAAGATTATGATATACTTACTTAGTAGGTGCTAGTTTCATTTAAAAGGTATTTGTTAAAATATGGTTCTATTTATCAACCTTTTCAGCATAGTAGAATTCAAATGTGAATAAATAGAACATGTATTGGGGTGGGATTGCACATGGGCGATACATGGTGTGGACAAAAGGAGGTCCCATGTCTATTGTCAGTCCACCCCTGCAAATATATGTTCAGTAAAAGTAGGATGTATACATGCACAGGCAGAATATAATTCAATCTAATTCAAGTCCTATGACAGCTCCACCATGATTAAATAATTAGATTATGTGTGTACGTATATGCTTCCTATCTACTGCTTGGCTGTTTTTTTGCATATCCTTTCTGCAGCATGTGGGACACATATTAATCCCTTGAAGTATGTGCTGCACAGCACTAGTGTGGGGATAGGGCTTCCATCAGAAATTGTAGAACCCCTTACAAACCAAGGAAGTGCCCCAACACAAACATTGCACACCTAGGATGTGGCCTAGCACCCACATTGCACACCCAGGACATGCCCCAACACCCAGATTGCACACCCAGGACGTGTCCCAGCACCTACATCGCACACCCAACACATGCCACAGCTCTCACATGGCACATCCAGGATGTACCCCAGCACCCAAATTGCACACTCAGGACGTACCCCAGCACCCAAATTGCACACCCAGAACATGCCCCAGAACCCACATTGCACACCCAGGACATGCCACAACACCCACATTGCACACCCCAGACATGCCATTGGACACCCAGGACATTCCAAAGCATGGTAGGACATGCCCCATCACCCACATTGCACATCCACAGCTCCCTGCTGTCTAGTGGCAAGCAGCATGATGTCTGGGCACTGCCCAGGCGCACAATGCCGGCCATTTAATGGGGCAAATCAGGGCAGCTGTCCCAGACGGCACCCAGGCAGAGGCAGGACCTTGCTGCTCCATGCACCATTTTTTCCCTTTTTTTTTTCTGTGTCCAGGGGAGCTTCATTGAAGGAGGTCTCAGCCAACCAGGTGAGACCTCTCAACTCTCCTTATTGGCTGAGGGTTCAGAAGCCTCCCATTATTGGCTCAGTCCCTCCTTCGCTCCTTGCTCAAAGCAAGGTATGCCTGCTCCAGGTAAGGTAAAAACTGACAGTGTGTGTGTGTGTGTGTGTCAGTGAGTGTGTGCATGTCAGTGTGAGTGAGTGTGTATGTGTGTCTCAGTGTGAGGGAGTGTGTGTGTCTCAGTGTGAGTGAGTCTGTGTGTGTGAGTGACAGACTGTCTGTGTGTGAGTGAGTGTCTGCTACTGCCTCTATCTGTTTAGCCACCCAATGTGTTAACTCCTCTGACACTGCCTATATCTGTCTAGCCACCCAAGGGGTTAACCCCTCTGACACTGTCTATTTCTCTCTAGCCACACAAGGGGGTTAACCCCTTTGACATTGCCTATAGCAGTCTAGCCACCCAAGAGGTTAACTCCTCTGACACTGCCTATATCTGTCTAGCCATCCAAGGGGTTAACCCCTCTGACACTGCCTATATCTATCTAGCCACACAAGGGGTTAACCCTTCTGACATTTTATATATCTGTCTAGCCATGTAAGTGGTTAACTCCTCCGACACTGCCTATATCTGTCTAGTCAACCAGGGGTTAACTCATCTGACAATGCCTAGATATGTCTAGCAATCCAGGGGTTAACTCCTATGACACTGCTTGTGTCAATCTGGATTTTGTTATAGGTCACTGGTCACATTATGTTTTAGGGAATTGCACAGGGTATTCTCATAACAATGAATTACCATTACTTTCTTTTCACCTTATGGGCTCTTTGAAAAAAATATGTTATTATGTATATAAGAAGTGCTTTAGTGGGCATATAAAAATAAAATAAATTGTTTTTTTCAAGGAGCTCACCCACAAGATTAAAAGAAAGAAATGGTAAAACAAACATTATTATGAAAATAAGTTGTGCAATTTCTCAAATGATAAGTTTAAATGCTCAGACATCTTAATCATGGCCTGCCAATACTCGGGCCAATACAGTATTTATCCCAATATAATTTTGCATGTAGAAAGGTGCTCTTGCATTAAATTATCACTTTCTGATACGTTTCATTTTAGTTTGAATTATCATAACTGTGGGCTTTTTTTTGTGGGGGGGCGCAGCATTTGGTTTTTCGCCCCAGGCAGTACAATGTCTTGGGCCGGCCCTGCACACAGAAATTCTACCATGCTGCTTATTGTACTCCCAACATGGTCTGAAGGCTGAGTGCCTGCAGGTCACGTGACCGCCAAAACTCTGACCTCAAAACACATGCCTGTGGGTCAGCTGCCTGCCACTAGATCATGGAGCTGTGGGTGCTGGCAAGGGTAAGTCCTGGAGTGCTTCCAGCACACTTTCTTTCTTTCTTTTTTAAGGGGGGTCCAAGCAGGCCCCCCAGCCTCCCATGACAGGTGTTTTGCCTGATGGCAGACCTGAGTGTGAGGTGAATATCAATGTCATCTTAATCTCATTTCTTCTTTCTAGGTTTATTTACATGGGGATAATGGTGTGGACTGAAACGTCGATATAATACTTTTTCTATTAAGTGATTAAAAGGTCAACTTTTTTTGTACCAAGACTCGTGAGTGCGTGGAATTTGTTTGGATATCTTTGTATGTAGCATCACAGCACCCAGGCTGAGACTTATTCTACAACGTGAAGCTGAGTGCATTAAACTTTGGACTTTTTTGTATATATATATTTATCTATCTATCTATCTATCTATCTATCTATCTATCTATCTATCTATAGATATATAGATATATACAGATCCAAAAAGAAAAAAAAAAGCACTCACTCATGGGACTTTAAATAGAGAATTGCTTTAGTCGAAACTTATGTAACAAATATGCGATTGTTATATATATAGTCGACGTTTCGGTCCGTAACACGGACCTTTATCAAGACTCAGTCTTGATATCATAAGAATCGAGTAAAGCAATTCTCTATTTAAAGTCCCGTGTTTTATATATATATAATTCTGGTTGATGGCATTAATTGACATGCCATAATAGTTTCAAGTTTTAGCGCTCTCAGCACAAGCGATTCTGTGGAGTCACGTGGCATAACTATAAATAATCTTTTGTATGTTCTTTGGTTCATCAGTCAGCCATACTTTAAATATTTCCTCTCTTTTTTTTCTGTGCTTTTGGACGCAATTGATGTATTCAGTATTAACTGACCTATGATGAATGTGCAAATATATCCTGACTCTATTATTTGTAATATGCTTTGGGTGCAAGTAATGAGTTTATTTCTAATTACTTGGTGATCTGTGGGAAGCTCTGTTATCATTCCATTGAAAGGACAGAGATTAAAACCTTTATTTCTCCTCCTGGCTACTACTTTCTACTTTAGCGTTCTTCCATTCAGTGCACTATTGAAATGTATTATTATTATCATTAATTTTTAATAAATTTATTATTAACCCAGTTACTAATCCTTTCCTCAGCGGGTATATTTTGCCCAGTATTATACCTTATTACTCCGCTGGTGTCTTTGTGCTGTGATCTGCATGATCTTTCTGCTTTAGTAGTGTTAAATATTCATCCTTTTACCTCAGATCAGCAAATCTTCTCTGGCGCTAGGTAATGATATAAAAAATCCTCATAAAGACTCTAAAGTAATCTAACAATACCAGTTACCCCAAGGTTTTCAAATATATATATATATATATATTTATTTAAAAACCTTGGGGTGACTGGTATTGTTAGATTACTTTAGAACCCTCCCTAAGAGTGTTTACACAATTTGTAATTATTTAAGACAAGGGGCTCGTTATACAATCTTTTTGACCTCCTATTTATTATTTTTGTATAAGCAGTCTGGAATACATGTAGATTTTCTTACCCTTTTGGTGTTTCATACTTATGATATTAAAGCAACACATGTGTAGCCTATTTTTTATTTCAAGACCCCAATAACCTGGGACAATATATTGTGCTTTTTAGTCCACAGACATGTTTTTCAACACTTTAGTTTTACATACTAAGAATTTTTTCTTTTTATTTAATTTTATATATTACTAATAAAGGTTTAGTTTTATGAGCACAGTGCAGTTTATCATTAAAATGATCTTTAAATGATCTATTTTGGTGATTATCAGGGTTAACACCTATCAATATTCTGTTTTTTTAAATCTCAGTTCTATCTAACTGTAACATAATATGCAGATTATTATTATTATTTTTTACATCACAAACAATGTTTATGTGACAGAGACCATTTAGACAGCAGGCTATTGGCTGGTCCCCAGGACTAAATAATTGATCTCTGTGTGTTTCTTTTCTGATTAAAAGTTTATGCAGACCTCTAAATTAAATGTGCAATATTGTTCAATAAACAATGTATTATATTATGAAATGAGACTTGACGGCACAAACCATTGTGGCTTAGTGTATTTTTATTTATATATAGTTATTTGGCAGAATAACCGTGATATATTTGTTTTTGCAACAACAAATCATGTTATATAGTCAGAATCTCTTAGAGCTTGATTGCTAGGTATTTTCTGAGGGGAAAAAAAGCTGCAAAACAAGGATTTTATCAACACCCTTCAGCCTTTTTAAATAAGAAAAATAAATAATAATAAATAAAAATATTTTTACTGGTTAGAGAAAAAAATGTGAATTTCATTCTAATTGATTCACAAATGCAAGGATGGAATAGCAAACAGTCACTTCTTCTATTAATTCGAAATTAAAATGTATTTTAAAGACAGCTGGTAATGGAGGTCAGGCAATGTTACACAAACACATTTTGGATAAACATCACAGGAATGAAATTCACTATTTCCTTTAAACGGACCTGTCACTGGATCAAAAACTTCACATTATTCAGTAAAATCTTAACTAAAACATCTAT
The DNA here is from genome assembly GCA_036172795.1 of Pelodytes ibericus. NCBI lineage: Eukaryota > Metazoa > Chordata > Amphibia > Anura > Pelodytidae > Pelodytes > Pelodytes ibericus. Next base: position 125,863,777 of record CM069862.1, read on the forward strand.
ATGTTGTGGTAAAATACTATAAAAAACTGAATTTTTAATATTTCTATTTCCTGTAACATAACCTGTCTCTTGTGCTTAGAACACATTTCCCAGCATGCACCTGAACTCTGCCTCCTAATTGGCTGTGTCTTCTCTATCTGTGTAATGTCTTCCAAATTGTTTTAGAGCAGGTAATACAGGTGACAGGAGAAAGGTCAGATTTGTGCTCTAATTTCCCATAACTTGGAGTCACTTTATAGATAAGTTAATTTATTACTAGAAAATCTCCTTTAAAAAGTATTACGACAACATAAAGACATTTTAAATAACTAATGTAAAAAGTTTGGGATTTTTTGGGTCAAGATCCGTTAAGGTTTTTTCCATGTACTAAATTTATTTAAATATATATATATATATATATATATATTATAAGTACTTGGCTCATGGTTGCAATGGTTTTCAAGGTGAAACACCTTTAACTTTTTTTAGGTGTAGGAGAACAAGCTGACATTATACTTTTCATACACATATTTCAATTGCTGTTGACACTAAAATGGCATTGGAGTTGCTGTCTTTAGCTACATCTTCGTAGCTGCTGCATGATGAAAAGGACAAGCTGGAACTGGCATCACTTTTACTGCTATTCAGAACTTCATTGCTTCCACCAAGAGGAAGACCTTGCTGTTTAATGTGTGCGAAAACATCGCTATTATTTTTTCCATCAGTGTTTACTGGTTCCTCCTTGTTCACTAGCCACGTCTTGGCAAAATACCACAAAACATCCTTAATGGCGCATCTTTTCTCTGGCTCGATAGAAAGCAACTTGCTAAACATTTTGAGGGCATGTGGGGTGAATTTGCGCCACTGTGAGGGTATGGCGGCATTCTTGTACCTTTGCCACTGTAAAAATTCATAGTAGAAAGAGTCCAAATGTAGTGCTTTTTCCCAAGGAAAGTTACCAGTCATCATACAAAAAAGCAGGACGCCGAACGCCCAGACATCAATGCTGTATTCCACTAGGAATCCACTATGCTTTGAAGTCTCGCAAAGCTCTGGAGCAGTATATGGAATGGTGCCGCTCACTCGCTTTTCTGTGGTCCCAGCAATTCTAGTCATGCCAAAATCAGAGAGTTTAATTTTTCGGCACTCTTTATCAAAAATAAGAATATTTTCAGGTTTAATATCGCGATGGACGAGTTTTCGGTTGTGCAGATAATCCAAAGCTAACGCTACTTGGTATATACATCGTTTTGTTGTGTGTTCGGAAAGTCCAACCTAAAATGAAAAGGGTCCATGTTAATAAAATACCACGTATATAAACATAATAGATCATTATAAAATGTCACCTATATGCTGGATTTATAAATGATACCAAGCAGTTAAAGTGAAGATGTTCTCTTTGAGATCCACCTTTTGACATGTTTGTGTCATTATGTGTACTTTCAGACATTGCCTATATGTTTTGTCTTTATATTTTTAAGATTGGTTAATAGTTTTGGTGATATTGCAAATATTTGTTATACACTATTTTACCTCTGCTTCTTCTGACTTATCAAAGTCTGATATGAATTCTGTATAAACAAACCAAAACAGTGGTAAAAAAACTGTTTCACTGTTTTTCATTTTTTACCCTAAGGTATTTGCTTGTACTGCAGCTTTTCAATATTTCCAATACTTTAGTATATGCACAACATACATCTATTACTTCTTTCTATAATGAGAGATAAATAAATTGCAATACATGAATTCTGAACACTTAAGGGTCTAATCAATAAAGAGAGAATTGCAGGGAACTGAGACAGGAATTTCAAACTTAAGGCCAATATAGCCGAGTTGGACAAATTCTGACATTCAGCTGCATTGGAGAATTACATTACATTAAATATTTAGTTATATAGCGCCAACAGTTTATGTAGCACTAGGTACAGATCATAGCGGATGACTACACACTAAGTTTGATGCTCAAGGATTGGCCTAAAGTTTAAAATTCCCATATCAATTCTATGCAATTCTCTCTTTCATTGCGTAGATCCTCTAAACGCATTCGGCGCAAAGTTTGAAAAGTGGAGCATTCAATAGGAACATTCCATTGGTTTTCATGGGGACTGCTCTACTTTTAGAACTTTGTCCCAGAGTTGACCTTTATAAATACATTCTCTAGCATTTCCCCATCTTGGTTTTACGTGCCTGTGGTGGGATAATATCAAATAGGTCTCCAGCTACAGCATATTCCTGGGCAAAGACATAATATTCGTTGGTTTCAAAAGCGATGTCATACATGCCAATAATATAGGGGCATGATGACAAATAACGTGATATGCAGTATTCCTGAAGAAAGCTCTTCTGTTTGGTAGTCTTCTTCCTTAGAAATTTTAGCGCCATTTTTGTACCTGAAACAGCAAAATAGGCAACATATAATGTAAAATAAAAATGATAGTAAATAACACTATACCACACTTTTTTTCCTTTCATTATTTCTTAATTTTGTATTACACTGCACATACAAATATAAAAAAACATACACAGATACATTCATAAAAAGATAACAGAGAAGAAAGAGAAAAAAGGAAAAGGAGAGAGAAGAAAAAAAATAGAAATAAATAAAAATAATAAATAAATAATAATAATAAAAAAAATCATCCAGTCATCTTACATCACTCGTACTTACACACTTGACGTACATCTGGAACCCAAAGGAGGAAAGGAAACCCGGGAGAGGGAGGAGCTTTAAAACTCCATATATCAGAGCAAGGTGCGCTAAAGACTGAAGAATCAGAACGGATCCCATGAGAGAAGTATTAAAACTGGTCTATTCAATAGGAAGAAGAATTACACTGTTTTCAGACCAGTAGCTCACAGCCCCATATATTATAGGAGAGGAGATCAGGGCTTCTTGCCCTGACCTCCCCCAAATGTGTAACGGGCCAGCCATATGGCTCCCAGTCCTATTTTTGTAGGAGGGTCAGTGCTATTATATATCGGGCTGGGAACCAGTTTTTATTGGAGGTGGAATTAATTGTATTTATTTATGGGACCAGCAGGGGCTATTTTTATTTATTTTTAAATGTTTATTTTCAGTTATCCAGCTCAGAATAGAAGAATTAAAATGACTGAAATCAACCCTGAATTGTTTTTGGGGCTGATCATCGCATATAGAGTAGTGAAAACCTTTGATGCTCCTGACAAAAATGTTCCGATACGAAGGCCTCCGATGCTTTGGTTTCTGATCTGCCCAAACAGCTGAATTCATCTGAAGTCACATTTCGGAAATTTGTTCGATTTGGTTGATATGCCTGATCCGAATCCATTTCGGAATGGAGCAGTGAATGTTGAGTATACCCTTTAATGTGAACAGCTTAATGTAAAAAGAGCTTAATGTACAATAACGATTTGAAACTTTGAACAGCCTAAGTTTTTTAACTTGCCAAACCTATCCTAGAAGTTTCATCGATTGTGGTTTCCCACATTGAAAATTAGTAACAATAAACGAATTTTGGGGGGACTTTGACAATCCTGGGTGCCAGGTCACTATAGTGCTCAGGAAATGGGATCTGGCATCCAGTTATTGCAAGCCAGGAGATGTGCTGGTGGCTATGCTGCTGCATGGGCAGTAAGGGCTGCCAAAAGGTAAAATAAGTCAGATCTGTATTGTATTGCCTTCCTGGGAGTGGTACAAGTTATGTATGTATTAGGGTTTCCTCATTTATTTTAAACATTATTATTATGGGATTGACATTTGTCCTTTAAAGACTGATGGAGTTTTATAAGATCCTTATATTATTTTACATTCATTTGTTGATAAGTCCACTGTAACAGATTTTTTTCTTAATACTGAATACTAATGCGCACATTTCTCAGGAGTTATATGGAAAGTCCGTCCCTAGAGGCATCATTTTTCTACTGTTCTTTTATACATTATTCATATTTCAGATGATTAAATATGTATTTTTGTATAGTTTCATATTTCAGAGTATTACTATGGATTAATGCTATCAGACAGATTCCAGGCTGAGGACTAAAAATGGAATCCATAAAATCAAGCATTTCACTTAACTCTTTGAGTGCCAGATGCATGCAAAGGTTAAACATAGCCGACATAGCACAATCTATCTAAGAAGAGGTTATGAAATAACAATTCCATCTGGCTTCCGTGTTCTTCTTGTATAAGAGCAAATCGGTGGCAAATTCCACTGGTTTCCATAACTATCTCTCTAAATCAATCCAGGACTTGCCCCAGCACCCACAGGACATGCCCCAGCACATGCCCCATAACCCACATTGTGCATCCTGGACATGCCCCATCTCCCACATTGCACACCCAGGACATGTCCCATCACCTACATTGCACACCCAGGACTTATCCCAACATCTTAGAACATGCCCCATCACATTGCACACCAAGGACATATCCCAACACCCACATTGCACACACAGGATTTGCCCCATCTCCAACACTGCACAGCCAAGACTTTCCCCAGCACTTCAGAACATGCCCCATCACCCACATTACTACAGTCATTTGGAGTTTGGCTGCTGAGAATGTAGTCTCAGTCCATCCCATAGAATTCTATGGGGAGGAGCCAACCTTATTTCATATCATAAGTCCTCCAAAAATTAAATAAAATAGAATTAAGAATAAACTAAATTAGAAATTGATTATTAAAATTGTATAAAAAATAATAAAATATATTAAAATACAATATAATACAAATTTATTAGTGCACTCATGTAACCTCTCTTCATCCCCAATAGTGTATCATTATTTTCATTTGGGAGAGGCATTAGCATGCATGTACAGCTGTACACTCAGTATTTTCAAATGTCAGGCTGAGGGTGGTGCTGGGCTATTTTTTTCATGGTTAAGTATGCAAAAGCAGGGATTTTTTAGTATATTAGTTATTGTTTATCATCCCATTTAAACTTCAGTGGTTCTTAATAGTCATGTAATGAGACTGTGTGTGATTAAAATGTCCTAAAATGTGAATTACCTTTTGTTTTGTGAATAGCGAGGTCCACTCTGCCATATGTTCCTTTTCCTAATTCCCTAATAATTTCATATTGTTTTGACACATCAATTTTCTCCATAGTTTTTGCTGTCAGGAGCTGTAGTTCTTCCAAAATATCCATCGCACCTCTCGACAGTAGTGAGGAAAAACTCATTGTGCCGTCTCAAACTGATGGATTAAATTATTTGATAAATGCTATTTTCATTCGTTTTGTGCCAGTCTGTTGGGAAATGGAAATAAAAGTTTAGTAATACATTTCGTTCAAGACCTTTTATAATGAAGGGAAAAAAATGCTTCACATTTTCCATGGCTCTCCTAGTCTGTGTCTTAGTGTGTGGTTCACAGATAGTCAGTTGGGTGAGATTTGTATTCTGATTCCTAGTTTCACCCTCAACAGCAACCCTAATGCATCACTGAGCTGGTGTCCTGATCTACCTTCTGTGTCTGCAGTGATCTCGCACACTATACTTTGCTGTCCTGAAGTAATCTCCCACACTATATTATGCAGCTCTGTATTAACCTCCCACTCTGCCCCCCTGCTATGATCTTCCATGCTTATCTGCTCTGCTGTGAAAATCTTCTGCGCTATTCTCTTTGCCCCTGGATCAGTTCCCTACCCTCGTACTTGTTCCCTGCACCACATTCTGCACCCATACATTGGTATCACTAGTGTAGTGATTGCTAACCTTGGCACTTCAGTGTTTGGAAACTATGATCCCATGATGTTCAAGCAGTCTTAAAGTTTATTGAGATTCATTGGATGTGAAGCTCACTAACATCTACAGTGCCAAGGTTTGCCACCACCTCAGTAGAGACATTTCCTGAATACTGCCTTTATTACCATTTCCATGTGTTTGTTTTTATTGACATGCAATAAACAGTCCGGCACCAGCTTACACTATTTAACCAACATAACAAACAAGGCACTTGGGTGGAATCTGTCAGATAAACCCAATCCATAATTAGGACTGACGCTTGCATTACCGAGCAGAGATCTGCAGAGGTAGCAGCTGGCTCATTAAAATCCCACTGCCAGCTCTGTAATCCCTTCCAGATAATTGGAAAGTAGGAAACACCACCAAATTTATCAAACAACGCTGTAAATCTATTCAATGGAATTGCATAAATATCATAATTCAGTAACTTTTTTCCTATGAAATTATAATGTACAGTGTATCTGCCATTCTCTATGTAGATTTTATTACATGAGTCCCTTTCCCTATCAAATCATTGGCACAGATATCTGCTTATCTGCTGGGAACTGCTGTTACCTCAATCCCAATGTCATGTTATGGAATAGTCTCCCAGATGGCATTTATAAGCATATTAGGAATTTAAACAGCAAATAGCATATGTGCGATCTGGGACTGTTAATATTCATCGGCCAACACTGTACCTTTGCCTTTAAGAAAATGGATATTTATAATCCTGTGCTCCTCTCTTATTGGCTCTGCATGTGGTGTGATTGACAGTTGTAGGTCTCAGCTTGTTGCTCCGAGAAGAGAGCAGACTTGAAATGTAATATGTGGGCCACTTGAACCATAGAGACTGCTTTAGAGCTATAGTCATATCTTTGGAGACATCTGGACCAACAGGGGTTGCTTGTTTAATTGAATGGCAGCACTCCTGTTCTTTTAGGCTCAGTGACTCTGAGACTCTCTGTCTTTCCTTCATATTTTCCCATCAACTAGTGTAATAACCATGACAGCATCACCTTCTTTCCTACTCTCTCACGAAACCTACATAATTTCCATGGTTATGCCACCTGCATCCCAATTAACACACCAGGAGTGTAATACTGGTGCTACCTGTATGTGAGCACAAGGCAGACTACTGATAGATGACGGGAGTCAGCACTGCCTACGCCACACCACACATCCAGGTTGTGCCGGTGTTCTGACAAAAAACTTGAGTGAATTTTACTGCCCAGGCGCAGTAAAATTCACTCATCGTGCACCACAGCGCACGCGCACAAAGTTACAGCTGTCATTCAGTCGCAACTTTGCCAGAATCGTGCATTCGCGAAGGACACACACCACCTCCAGCCCCCTTCGGATCAGCTGTGGTGACAGGTGAAGTATAAGTGTCTTACTTATTATTGTCACTTATTAGCGTAGCAATCACTGTATAGTTGCTAAAACTTCTATCAGTGACATGCTACGCTAGTTAGTGGAAGTCACACACGGAGGACAGAGGGGGACACACAGGAGCCTAAGGAGGTGCTCATAACTCCCCTCAAGATGAGGCAGCCCCCCCCCGTGTGTTCCCCTCTGTCCCCCGTGTGTGACTTCCACTTACTAGCGTAGCATGTCACTGATAGGAGTTTTACCAACTATACAGTGATTGCTACACTAATAAGTGACAATAATAAGTAAGACGCTTATACTTTAACTATCACCGCAGCTGATCCGAAGGGGGCGTGAGATGGTGTGTGTCCCTCGTACATGCACTCATCTGGCAAAGTTACGGCTGAATGACAGCTGTAACTTTGTGCGTATGTGCTGTGGTGCACGAGGAGTGAATTTTACTGTGCCCGTGCGGTAGAATTCACTCAAGTTTTTTGTCAGAACACCGGCACTCTGTGCGTAGCCCATGTACAAATATTCGGAGGCTGACAATCGGCTGATTAGTGTTGGAGAGCCTCCGCCAAACTGTGTTTCTACATAACCTCCACCCTGTTAATTCACCATGGCAACTGCACCTACCTCCTGATTCATTATCATCTATAATCACCATGACAACTTCACGCAGTACATCCAAAATAATCCCCTTGACAGTATTACTCTTCACCTAAGCAGTTTCTTTTATAATCACCCACTTTTTACCTCCCCAATTGCAGTCTACCATAGGATTGCCCCTACAATCAGTTTACAAAACTATGTACTTTAGGTTCGAGAAGACTAATATTTTTTCCCATTCTTGTGAGGGAAAATATCTTTTTTCTTCTAACATATGCAGTTTCCCTGTCATATACTGCATAAAGAAGTAAGGATCCACCACGTCTCATGCCATATAACTCAAGTTACCACACAGATGGTATTTTATTGACAGGCCGGAAAATAATTGGCTTAAGACCAATGTTAGGTCTATGGAGGAAACAACAAAGTGTTCTGCAAGGTGGCTAATCAGCGTTTAGCAAGCTACTTGACAACCAAAGTCATTCATGCATGTTTGGTTGCCATCTCTGTGGTAGTAAATACAAGCAGTGCATAATAGTATGTCACACCTCCTACAAGTCCATGTTCCTTGTCATCACACAGCAGCAGGTTCAAAAGTTTGGGGTACAGTTTCTCCATTTATTATAACCAAGAGATGCTCCATTCTTCCCAATATTTCAAATGGAACGCTAAGGTTTTTGGGGAATTCATTTGGGGGTAAGACGAATTATAGGGTAATTCCAAGAATTTAGGTTGGTTGATTATGTAATTATTGAAGTTCATTATGACATGAAAATGTACTTTAAATACATGTACTAATTTATAAACAAATTCACTACAGCATTATGGAGAACTCTGTTATACACTTTTACACACCACAGAGTATTCTGACTTACTAAAAAAAATAAAAAATAGGGGCATTAGATAGTGGGACCAATCTGGCCCAAAAGAGGAGACAGGAGAACTCCCCCAGCACAACCAATGCATTGCAGTCACAACACTCAATTCACTCCAATATTTCTCTTCATTTTTTTTGAATGTTTTTAAAAACAAAACATAGGTTTATAATTTTTATATTATGTTGCTGTTTACATGAAAAGTAGCTTTCAACCCTTGAGTGCCAGGAGGATATGTATTGCACATATTTACTATTATTGGGTCTGATGATATGTTGTGCAGTACGGCATTATTCTATGCAAGCTGTTGGTTTATGTGTGATACAGCGAATGAGAGCCCTAAACGCTAAAAACGCAAAAAAAAATGAATTTCATGAATGGCTGCTTGTTATTCTCTAGTTTGTGTTGTTCTGGAGTTATATACATTTTTAATTATCTTCTCTCCGTGGGAAAGAGAATGGGTGGCCTCAGGGAACCTCTTCTCTTGAGAACCTGCCATTAACCTTTTAAACCGAAAGTAAATCCTTTGTTGGGGGCAAATCCTATATCAAATTGCTGATCCTTCAGCCTGCCAGTATGGCAAGTAAATATATAAAAAAAGATCTTTGTAGTGTAACTGTTTAGATACCTGTTAGTAACAGAATGCTTAGTTATATTTATGTCTCCACGTGGGCAGACTGCTTCTTACCTATTATTATTTTTCACAGATTTCTATTACTATAAATATACAATATATACCATATATATTTCCTGCCCCCTCTCTGAATGCCTGTGATCGGATGAGGTCACCACTACACTGTAGAAGCTGTTAGAGCGACATTATACTATTTCAAAATTTAAATAGATTTATGGTCAGTAATAGGGAAGGCTGAGATTATTTTTTTTTCTTTAAAATAGGGTCAAGAGGCATTACTATAGGATCTACTCAACAAAGAGAGAATTTCAAGGAACTGAGGTGGGAATGTCAAACTTTAAGCCAAAATAGTGGAGTTACAATAAACCTTCCATTCAGCTGCATTGGAGACTTTTCCCAACTCTGATACTTTGGCTTAAATTTAGAAATGTCCATCTCAATTCCCTGCTATTCTCTCTTTATTGAGTAGACCCTTAAAACATTCTTGTACAGTCTTGTAGAGATTATCCTCCCTTTCTGGCATTTGACGTGTTAAAGGGGATATTATAAAATGCACCACACCCAGGAATAATTTGAGCTTTTCTGGATGAAGCACACATTAAACCTAAATCCGTTTATTATTTATGGAGCTTACATAATTTGAAATGAACATTAGTGTGCTGAAAAATCAAATCCATGCAGTGACTGACAGATTAGATTTCTGAAATAGTGGCTTTTTGCCTGCAATGGTAAGCTGTCTGCAAGACAAGAATGGTGTTGGCAAGCTGTTTGAAAGACGGTGGAACTGGTAAGTTGTTTGGAGGAACAAGATGGTACTGGTAATCTGTATGTAGCAAAGATGGCATAGGCAAGCTGTTTTGGAATGCTGACACCATGTTTGGTGGAAAATATGGCATGGGCAGGCTGTTTGGGGAAACAGATCATGCACACAGTCTGTTTGGGGTCACTGACAAGCTGTTTGATGACCAATATTACACGGGTAGGCTGCTTGGGTGGACACTGGCAAGCTTTTTGGTGGCAATGATGGCACAGGAAGGTTTGGGGGCACATATTGCACAGACAATTTAGACGCACTGACAAAATGTTTGGAGGAACAAATGCAGGTTGTTTTGGGGCAAATATGGCATAGGCAGGCTGTCTACAATCACTGATAAGCTGTTTGGGGCAAATATGGCACAGACAGGCTCTTTGGGGCACATGTGGCATAGGCAGGATGTTTGGGTTGCACTCACAAGCTGGTAGCAAAGATGATAAGCATGTTTGGGGGCACAACGGCCTCTCCTTGTTCCCATGAAATAAAAAAAATTGCCCTGTTCCACCACTAAAAAAATAATAAATGTTGGCACCTAGAGCCGCAGTCCGGGGAATGCCAGTAAACTAATGCACCCCCCTGATTAAATATAAAATTCTTCCCCCATTGCCTCCTTCCTTGCACCAGAGATGGGTCAGATTCCACCTGGCACAGTAAATAAATACAATTTAATTCCTGTGTAGCCACCCTACCTATACCTTGCCTAGGTTGGGGGCGATGATTAATAATGGCCCACCCTCATTGCACTCAAAGGGTTTTTTTTTGGGGGGGGGGGGTTGGTCATCACCATCTTATTGGAGATGAAAGACTGTTTTTCTGGGATGGAGACAGTGTCGCTACTGCAGTGTAAGCCCACGGTAATTATAGGGAGGAATTTCCATGGAAACTATCCACTTTTAACCTTTTTTATCAGTATGGCACCATATAAATATCCCCTAATGTAGTAATTCTTGGTTTAAAGCAGTTTGACAGCATGGCACATCTCTCATTCACACAGTGGGTTTCAGGACAATGTCTGTTACGTGGCCCCGGGAATTGTTAGTATTTCCTTTCTTTGCAATCTCTTTTGTCCACTCAAGCACCCTTTCTGTAAAGCTGGTCCTTATTTCACAAATTCTGCACCAGTCAGGCTAAGATATTGAAAAACTCATTTTACTAAATGTAAAATAGGGTCATAAAGATTGAGCCATGTAATATATGATCACATACGTGGGGGGATACAAATCTTGTGTTCCAGGTATACCCAATAGCAGGTAAACCTTGTCTTTCAGATGAGAATGAGCTAAAACTCCAAAATACACTTTTTCCAAACCTGTCCTTTATCTTATTTTCCTTAAAGTTGTTTTATTCACAATGACTTCTGTTTGACACTAATTAAGAGCGAGTGGATCAATTTTAAGTATCATAAAGCCATGTCCTTTACACACTGACTACACACAGTATAAGTGAGAAGAAAATGGTCCTTATTAGAGATTTTTATTTTGAATCACGTGTCTCCCTAAATTACAAGGTAATTTGTCTTTATTATTCATTATCCATTATTCTCCTTCAAGCAGCTGTGGCCACTCTCCTTCTTGCAGATGCCCAGCCTACCATGCAGATATATAACAGGGTCAGCGGATAAAACGTGTATGGGCATGCATCAATCTGTAGTTATAAGGCTGTGGTTGGTAAGCAGTGCTGGAGTGAACACCTTAAAGAAGGACCCCCCACTATCGGCTGTATATTGTGCAAATGACCAATGATGGAGAAAGTTGGTCTCTGGATCCTCTCTCTCTGCTGCCACAGAGAACTGTTCTGCAAGATGACAGCCATGAAGACTGTGCACCAGTCATATTACCACACTTTTTATGAGGTGAAAGTGACTAGAAGTCTGGGATGTTGCTCATTTTAGCATTCTAAGTAATGTGTCAGTGGTAAAAAAAAAAAAAGGGGTACCCAGATGAGTAATGTTTGCACCCCCAACTCTATTTCAGCCACTTTTCAAATTAGGTTTCTGCATTAATCTATCTTTTTAGTGGTCCAAACCCTGGTTGTGGACAAATGTCTAGACTGACCATTGGAAGTCGGCCGTGCAACAGAACAACCAAAAGCCATCTTACTTACCTATTTTAATTGTAAAAAAATTACATATATTAATAAATATTTCCAATATATCCATAAAACTGAGAATTTATAATCTCACATACCTGAATGACTAGGTCAGTTGGTCATTACCTTCACAGTACGCAGAAACATAGAATTTAAAGGACCACTTCTACCAAAATATGTTTATTGGAAAGATTGCATAAAGTAGCTATTTTAAAAAGAAAGGTTTTCATAAAATAATTAAAATAATATACCTTATTGAGCCTTTTTTGTTTCTATAACTCCATTAGGGGGCTGACATGTTGTTTGGAATCTTGGATCTGATAATGGAAGATCTGAGTCAAGATTCTATGTCAGCAGCCTGAAAGAGCAGTACGGAGCAAACAGGGCTTTATATGGTTCTTTATTTCTATTCTTTCATTAAAACCTTTCTATTTAAAAATCCCTATACTAAATGCTTAATTGTTCCAGAAAGCATAACATGTTTCTCTTTTATGGCAGAGAGGCACCAGTTAACCCAATTTAGTCTGCCTGATTATAGTTATTAATCAATATAGACAGCTCACCTGACTGGGAAAGCGCAAGCTCTGCAGCCGTCTTCCTCTATGAGACCAAGTCGTCCTTTTGTGTTTCAGCAAATGAAATAGAAAGCATAAAAAAAGGATAATCAAATTCCTTCAGTGTAAATCATGTCACATTGAGTGAGTATTTTTTTTCAGGAATTAATAATGCCGGACTAGAGCTGTAGGTTTATACACAGGCCCAGTGACATCACTGCTACAGGAAATAAAATGAGACTGATATTCTGTCGGTAGTAATGTAGCTACTTGCATCTTGAAGATGGCCAATGTATGCCCATTACGGCAATGAAACATTATATTGTAACCAACATTGTGTACCCTGCATTAACCAGTGAAAAGCATTCTCACTGCAGACCGCATAAGGCAGTTCACATCTGGTGATATTAATGCTACAGCGATCTCTGCATTCTGCAGAACTCAATAATGCATGGTACACAGTCCCATAACAGTTTGTATAGTAAAAATCTAGAATAACTGTGTATGATTCGAACACTTCACAGCATTTTATTGTATTTCTTGTATACGTGTATTAACAAGTAATTTCTGTACACAACACATTACATAAAAAGATACCTGTTTACTGAAAATATGAAGGATACACATAATATATAATCCAGTCTTGCAAGGCTTTAAAGTGTAACATTTTTGGAAAATAAAGAAATGTTAAAAAAGGAAATAACCATATTTGTAAATAGTACTTGTGAGCAGTAGTAACATTCCTAGATGTTGGATAATAGTAGCATCCCAGAATGTACTTGAAAATTAGAAAATCCTTCTTTGTTAAACACTTAGCTATGATTATTATATTACTTCCTTATTATGTGTCATTAAAATTGTATTACATTTTTTTTTCTTTGGGGGGGGGGGGTGGGGGGGGGGCTCTGCCCTTTTTCATTCTGCACCTGTCTACACCATTCCAACATATTATACTTCTAATTCTCCAGATTGGAATTAGGAAGGAAATATTTTCAGTGCAAAAAAGAAACCATGGTAACATCACAAGAAAATGTAACCATCAAATAAATGTAAAATACATACATGTACAGTATATACAACAGTATAAGTCTACTATATTCTAATTTACTTCATTTATGCATAACCATGCAGATCAGCCAAACCTTATATATGTACATTAGATCATTGCTTTACTCAAAACATGCAGAGTACAGATATATAGAGTTGCAGGTATATAACATTTTATAATATTTTATCACATGCTTTACCTACCTTACATTTAAGACTTTGTTACAGTGATCTCTCATCCATGTCCCGGTGTATAATAAGGGTGGAATGCCTGGACTCTCTTTGTTAGTCCCTGCCGACTGGCTCTCTCATTGTTTTGTCAGCCCGCAGTGTCTGCAGCAGCTGTAATGGGTAGTCAGGCTCAGCTATGGAAAGGATATGGTCCTCCCACTGATGCGATTTGCTGCCACACTCCCCATCAGATCTTATGTGAGGGAAGTGATGTGCAATTTTTATTGTGTGGATTATTATGTATAGAATAAAGAGGAGCTGTATTTGGAAATTAATACATAATAATGCAGGGTTGTTAAACTCCAGTTCTAGAGGGGCCCAGACCCAGCAGGTTTAGGAAAGCTGGCCACTGCACAAAGATATACAATGCCAATTGTTTGATTAGATTTTAACTGCAGGAATTTGAAACCTTTGGTTGGATTATGGACAATGGGATGAGGTTCAACATTAAATCTGAAATATATCAATTGAGGGGCTATGCTATATTATCCCCTATTATCTATTTATCAAAAAATTAAACAAGCAATATCCATAAAACATTTTCTTGTTTATATACTGATTTGTTCTGTTTTTGCTGCACAAAACAACATTTAAAAGAAGAACAAATACATTGAGATTTGACTTGATTGGCATTTGGCCCATATAGTCTGCCCATGTTCCTACCTGGTATAAAATCCTCATCTGTTACTTGGTCCTTGGCCTTATCTCATGTTCAGGATTGCCTTATGTTTAAACTCCATCAGAGTATTAACCTTGTTCAATATTTAATTTGTAATATTTATTTAACTGTAGCAAAAAATTGTATTCTGTTTAATTGAAAGATTGCATCAAGTGTAGGCATTTTATAAAGAAAAGCTTTAATGAAAGAATTCAAATAAAGTACCTTATTGAGCCATCTTTCCCCCATATAGCTCTTCCAGGAGGCAGACATTTTCTTTAGAACCTTTGCTCAGATGGGTCAGACCCAAGATTCTAAACAATATGTCTGCCCCCTGAGAGAACTATATGGAGTAAAAAAGGCTCAATAAAGTACTTATTTTGTATTCTTTCATTAAATAATTTCCTTTTATTTCATCTATACTTGATGTAATCTTTCAATTAAAAATTTTGTTTGCTACAGTTTTCCTTTAAAGGAAAATAATAAGTTCTAAGAACAACAGACGTCAAATGTTTGCATTTTGATTATAAATGTATTATTATTTTATTTCCAATTTTTCAGTTAATCTTTTAATAATGGGTTAGCGGCAGATTTCTTTATGTGACTGACACATAGTAATCATTTGTTTTATTTTGTAGGGTCAGCTGCTATTTTGTATACCACCGCCCTTTGAACCTACAAGAAACCTTGAGGAGAAGATCAAAGGCAGCTTAGCTGCCGCTTCTGTTGCTGGCCCTGGGTATCCATGACAACCACGTAATGAGGGCTGGAAGGCGTAGACTAATGTCTTTATGAAGCATGCTAATTCTGGCATTGTTACAGAAGGTAATGCATGCCCAAAGCTGCTTTTAAAACCTTCCGCATTTATTCCACTCTCTTGTTGTAAGATAAGGTATTCCTTGTAGGTTTAGCAAAGGAAATGTAGAATGTCAATACACTTGACCCCATTTTTAACACTTAGTAAGTTCCACAAGGATAGGCAAAGTATTGGTGCCATTCCCTTGTGATCCTCAAAATGTAAAGAACCCACATTTACCCTTTGGAATTTAAAACATATCACAAGGGCATCTGCTTATCAGCCATGACTTGGTATGTATTAGTATACAAATCCAACAGTGTATTCTGGAGAAGAAATGACATAGACTAATGGCAGCAAAGTCAGATGAGACATAATGACTTATACAGTATCATAAAGTGGCATTTGAGCTATATTATCAGTAGCAGAATGATACTGTGGGGGGCCCGGGAGCAGAACTGTTTTCTGGGCTGCTCTCCAGTATTTTAACACACGTGGGCTACATTATGGTTGGTTCAAAAACCTGAACACATCATGGGCAATACTTGACAAAGGTATGGAGAATTAACGCACCTCCCCAAGAAACTACACGGACAACGAACTGGATAGAAGTAATACTCTCTGGAGAAGCAAAAATAATTTTAATACAATACCAATTTAATGATAAAATCGAGGCTTTTTCCCTTGTATCCCATTTTTCTAGCCATCTCATGCATAGCTCTAATACCATCCAAATGTGGAATGGAAGTGTATAAACTGGTGACATCAAGAGATACTAAAATAGTTTGGTCATCAATATTTTCATCTTGCAATCTATTCAGTAATCAGTTGTATCCATCAGGTAGGATTTCATTTTCACCAGACCACCTCTGAATACCTTATCCAGAAATACTGACAAAGGGTTCAACATTGAATTTATCCCTGCCACTATAGGTCTCCCAGGGGGGTTTTATATGGGGTTTTTATTTTGGGCAATGTGTACAGTACTGGAGTGACTGGGTGGTGACAGGTAAGGAAACCTAGTAATGCTTTATCAATTATTTTGTTATCAAAGGCTTGTTTGAAAATGAATACAAAAAAGGGTAAGTGCACTCCACTCTCCAGATTAAATGCAAAAAAGGTGCTTTATTCAGTAAGTAGCAAACAGGAAAAAAATGGATGGACAAAAAATAAACTGGGGTAAGGGAGGACGACCTGACACGTTTCGCGTGTTACCACGCTTAGTCATAGTCACCTAAAACTGGGGTAAGGGAGGACGACCTGACACGTTTCGCTTGTTACCACGCTTAATCATTAATCACCTATGACTAAGCGTGGTAACACGCGAAACACGTCAGGTCGTCCTCCCTTACCCCAGTTTAATTTTTGTCCATCCATTTTTTTTCCTGTTTGCTACATACTGAATAAAGCAGCTTTTTTGCATCTAATCCGGAGAGTGGAGTCCACTTACCCTTTTTTTTGTATCCATTTGATCTCGTCCTCACTCACGATTAGGAGCACCTGCCCTCCAGATTTTCAAAGGCTGTGAGTAGAGCCGGTGCTGGCTTCTTGTTTTAAAATGATGCCAATCTGTCCCTTGATTTCAAAACCAGGGTCACCATTCAGTTTCTGGTAAGTAGTCACATCAGATAGTTGTCCCTCAATTTCAGAGACATAATCACTGCGGTTCATTACAACCATATCTTTCGATAGGCCAGTGAGGGCAAATCTTTCTTAACACCACCTTTAATTTTATATTCCGAAAAAAACGGAACGAGTCAACTTTATTCTGAAAAGGCTTAATAATATTCGAAGGATAAAAAGAAAGACCCTTTTCTAATGCATTTACCTCATTCAGATTTAGATGCTGATCTGACAAGTTTATAATTAATGTCTTTTGTTCCTGAAGTTTCGAGTAGTCTGTTGTTGTGGTTCCTTTGCTTGCGTGTGCCGCCTGTGTTTCTTCACTTCCCTTCTTGTTTTTCTCCGGGGGTGGTGGCTCTTTCTCTGGAGTGGTGTGGAGAATTGTACCCTCCTATTATCACCATTCCAATTATATACATGACCCTTCGAATAATCATTAAGGTCTTGTTGAAATTTCCATCTCTTTCTATTTTCTATCTCCAGGTGGCATATGTCAATTTATTTTTCAGCCGATTTGCGTACACTCACCAATTCATCGGGGCTTATCTTTGATTTCAAACACTCATCCATCATCTCTAACTCTTTCTCTGTTGAGGCAATTTCCTTCTGTAGATGGTCAATTGTTAGTAAAATAATGTCCAGAGAACATTTATTTAATATTGCCTCGAATTTTGTTTTATATTCCTCATTCTGAGAGAATAATATTGGATGGAGTTTCATCTTGAGTCCCCGTGGGATACGTTTTACCTGGAAGTAATCTGCTAAGGTAAGACTGTGTAACTTACAGCCAATCAGCTTCTTCTAGAGCTTTTCCCATTCAGGTATTTTTACATTGTTCGTGGAAATCTCCACCCACTCCTACCGACTCCAAAATCTGATCCGCCTCCTAGTCTGTAAACACAAAAGCAAAAGCTACTTGTCTGAATTGGGTTCTCTATATATACAAATTAATGCTCCAATCTTGTAATATGTAGGATCCGATCTTCGTGGGAGGCACAAACAAGAATAACAAAAAATTGTTTAGATCCACACAAAGTCTTTTGGGTGCCGATGTCCAGAGATACCGCCCAAAACACCACAATCCGGAAAAAAAGCACCCCAGCACACTGAAATAAGTGAGAACTGTATTCACACGCAGATGACGTCTCAACCCTCACAGATCAAGCCTAGCGTCAGGTGTTTCAACAGGCTTTATATATATATATAGTGCATACAAATGTCAAACATGTATCAATCAGTGAGTCAAGTGAACATATGTGACATTTTCTGCATGATCTGCAATAAACAAATGTGTTGACACCCAACAAGTACAGTAAAGATATACAATATCAATATATATATTTATATATATATATATATATATATATATATATATATATACAAGAGAATACACAAAAGTTATGTGAAAAATGCAATTATTTCAAAGCAACAAATATTAAAATATAATCATAACATCATGTGTTTCATTTCTTTGAAATCATCTTCATGATTCAATATTTAAAACCGTGAATGTGCATATATTGTATTATCAAATCAAGCGATAGTTATCTAGTGAAGAATCAATACAATTTCTGAAACAATTTTTAAAGAATTAAAGTTAAAAACACTGCAACTGCAGTACTACCTTTTTTTTTTTTTACCGTATTTGCTCGATTATAAGACAACCCTGATTATAAGACGACCCCCCAAACTTTGGATATTCCATTAGGAAAAAAACTAAAAGCCTGAATATAAGACTACCCTATAGGAAAAAAGTTCAACTTGTATATATTCATATGTAAATTGCTTTTTTAATAAAAAATTATAATATCAAAAAATGTATTTCTAGTTTTTATTTATTTTTATGTGCCAATGCTGCCTTTCTCTTTCCCTTGCCCCCATTTTTCTCTCTCTCCCCCCTCCCCTTGTCTGTCTCTTAACCCCCTCACTCCCCTTGTCTCTGTCTCTTAACACCTTCCCTCCCCTTGTCTCTGTCTCTTAACCCCCTCACTCCCCTTGTCTCTGTCTCTTAACCCCTTCCCTCCCCTTGTCTCTGTCTCTTAACCCCCTCACTCCCCTTGTCTCTGTCTCTTAACCCCTTCCCTCCCCTTGTCTCTGTATCTTAACCCCCTCCCTCCCCTTGACTCTGTCTCTGCCCCCCTCCCTCCCCCCTGTCTCTCTGTCCCCCCTGTCTCTGTCCCCCTCCCTCCCTCCCCCTGTCTCTCTGTCCCCCTCTCTCCCTCCCCCTGTCTCTCTGCCCCCCCTCCCTCCCTTCCCTTTACCTTGATCCCTGGTGGCTAGTGGGGGCAGCCGGGGGATGTCTGCACGATACTTGCAGACATCCTCCATGCTGCCCGACACGGCAGTCTATTATGACGGACAGCTGTCCGTCATAATAGTCTGCCGTGTCGGGCAGCATGGAGGATATCTGCACGTATAGTGCAGACATCCCCCAGCTGCCCGATTGTCCCTGGTGCCTAGTGGGGCAGCAGAGGATGTCTGCGCGATGAGCGCAGACCTCCCCGGCTGCCGCCCGGCACGCTCGCCAGGACTTCTGTGACGAGAGCGGAAGTACCCGGCTTCTTCACAGAAGCCCCGGCGGTCGTGCCGGGCGGAAGCAGGGGAGTCTGCGCTCGTTGTGCAGACATCCCCTGCTGCTAGAGAAGGGGATCCAGGTCCCCTGCAGCTCTGCTGGGGACCTGGATCCATGTCTTATAATCTGACCTCAATTTGAGGTCAGATTATAAGAAGACCTCGATTATAAGACGAGGGGTAGTTTTCAGATTTTTTTTTCTGAAAAAAACCTCGTCTTATAATCGAGCAAATACGGTACTTTAATTCTTTAAAAATTGTTACAGAAATCTGTAAAAATTTTACCATTCAGTTGCATTGGAAAAATTTTCCAACTCGGCTACATTGTCCTTAAAGTTTGAAATTCCCGTCTCAATTCACTGCAATTCCTTCTTTGATGAGTAGACCCTTCAGTCTCGAATTAAAGCCTGAAGAACGAAACTTGCTAACTGGTCTTGAGAGCTTACAATCATATTCTCAGTTAACACTCTGTGTTTACAAACTAACAATGCCATTTATTCAGTTCTGTGGATAACTTAATTCAGAGATAACCAAATACTCTTAAAAACCCTGCTTTGCAGGCCTCCCCATCCAAGTTATTGACCACAGCTGCTCCTCTTGGTTGATAGATGTCAAGTGAGGAGTCAGTGGCAATCTCTGTCTCTTTAAATGCATGGCTAGTTTTCATGACCCTGACTTTTGACTGCTTTATGGATTTGCAGACAATAATGACCGGGGCCCCAGTGAGATATGACTGGTTCTGCTCTCTATAGATGTAGTGTTGATGGGTGCAGGAAGTGGGTGGAGTAGATAGGGATCTGTTTTATGGTCTCCAAGGATGAATAAAAGGGGAAGATTAATTGGTCACATGGGGAGTTGTTCAGTAACACACATACAGCCCGTGCAGATTGTAATCATGTTTGGGCAGGGCTTGCCTCACATTCTGTTCATATTTTGTCCCTATTATTGTATTGTTTACCCATTTTATAGCTCTGCGTGATATAATAGTGGCTTATTTAATATCACTCTTTATTACTGGCATCTTGAAGTGACCTATAAGCTTGGAGACAATGTGTATAAGGGAATAATGTTTCAATAACAAAGTTTATATTGTAATACTGTAATATAAGAATGGTCTTAATGAAGCAGAACATGGATCATTTATGGATTGTTCCAGGAAGAGTCCAGCATTAGAACAGTTAAACCAGTCTCCTGTACACCTCCACCCACTTGGTATGGTAGGTTTACACAGCTATCAAGTGGTCCGTCGGTGCTGGTTTTGTAAATGAACAGAGGCTCTGGACAGGAAGACGTCCTCAGACCTCAGGAAACTCTTTGCTGCTTTTTATTTGACAGCAGAGACTTGATATTTTGTATCTTGTAACTCTGGGAAAGGCCATGTACCAGCTTGGAACTTAATACATCAATTATACAACTGCCCACATAAAGCCAGAATATTATGTCAAAAGTAAATCCCCATCGTTTCTCAGGGCCTTCTTTACCCAGCAGTCTCAATATGTTACTGACTGTCACTCACAGGATTGAGCAAGGTCAAGGCGCAGAAGAAGAGATTTAATCTCCCTGAATCCCATCATGGTTATGAGGTAGTACTGGATCACAATGATTAGGTTTATTTGCAATACTTAACCTTATGAGTGCCAACACATTGCTAATGTCTGCAGCACTTGAAGGAAATTGTTTTAAAGCTGTAAATGTCTTTTCCATGTAATGTGTTGGGATCATAGAAAGGAAAATTAATGCTTCTATAGCCAATCATATCCATTTGTCTTTCACTTTCTATGATATTTAACCAGTTATTCACGAAATGTGCTCTCAGGAAAATCCTAACATCTGGATTGATTAACATCATGTCAGGCCACAACCCCGTCTCACACATCCTACAGGGACTCCCTACCTGGTCTGGCCAACTCCCACCCCCAAACATCCTGCGGGGGGAAGCACGATCACGGTGTAGGCCGCATCCCCGCCTTGCGCAAGTGTCAAGGTTGAAGGCGGGGGGGGGGGGGGGGAGCTCCCAATCCTGTCTCCTCTCCTATCTGGCTAAAGCCAGAGGAGGGCGGCCACCTGCTGGTTGGTGTGCTTGCTTGTTTTCAAGCTTGTAGTGTGGCCAGTCTTCCTACAGATCCTACACCCTTACTACTGGTTGATCTCCTGGCTCCTGAACCTGTGGGTTGTATTTGGACTTTGCTTCCCTCGCCACTCCTGACCTTGGCTTACCCATAACCAACCTAGAACCTTCTCTGCCTGACTTGACCCTACAGACTGTATTTGACCTCGCTTTGCCTACTCCCTAGTTTTTCCTAGTGTGTGTACCAACTAGTGCCATCACCTCTGCGCTACACTCCTGGGTACAAACCCTAACATAACCAGCAAGCCAGTATGGAGCCTGCAGGGGTTGCCAATGTCATCTATGCTCTAACCCAACAACTCATGGCATTGGCACAAATTGTGCAGAATATCCAAGAGCACCAACAGACACTTCATGCTCGGGTCCAGTTGCTACAACATGTTCCCCATGAAGTCACACAACCATCACCCCAAGCCACGGCAGCACCCCCCGGAGAAGGGGCAGTGGCTGCTCCCTAACCCCTGGGATGCTTCTTGGGAGACAGAAGCTTATACTGCGACTTCTTGCAAATTACTTTTTGTGTTGAAGCACAGGACCTATGCCACAGACCAAAGTAAAGGTCAAAGTAAAGACCACTATCTCCTTATTGTCTGGTGTTTATATGTTCCCGCTCCAGGAGAACCATCACTCCTTGAGCACCTGGGGCACATTCCGACAAGTGATGGATATGCTATATGAGGACCCATATAGGTCCTCCGCTGAAGCTATCATCAGAACCCTGAAACAGGGACCCTGGCCCGTGGAGGAATATGTTGCGGAGTTCTGAGGGGTGGCTGTGGAGACCCATTGGAACAAATCAGCCCTCCTACATCAGTTTCATCTGGTCTTTATGAACAACTCAAAGAAGAAATTGCCCGAGTGGGGCTCCCTGGAACATTGGGAGGCCTCATACAATTGGGGACCCAACTGGATCGTTGCCTTCAGGAATCCTGTCAAGAAAGGGTCTCCTCATAAGGTCCCATCACACGCTCGCCACTTCCTAACCCCACACCTCCTGCACCCTCTACCTTCTCCCAGGACACGGGGTCCCCTATCAGCCGCTGAGCGGAATAGAAGGAGAGAGGCCAACCTTTGTATGTATTGCAGTGGATCTGGACACGTAGTACAGGACTGCTCTGTACTTGCTTCCTCAGGTAAGCCATCAACTTCTTCCATCTCCTGGCTCTTGGGTACTTTGGCTCCTCACCTCTCTGTCCCTGTCTCTTTACAATCGGGAAGTAAGACCGTATCTAACCACGCCATCCTCGACTCTGGGACCAGTGCCAGCTTCATTGACATCTTCTGGGTCCGAAATCTCGTACCATCCTGTCTGACAGAGGCGTTCAATTCACCTTTCGGTTCTGGAAAGCTTGTTGCCAAGGTCTTCAACTACAGCGTCTGTTATCATCAGCTTACCATTCTAACACGAGCCCGAGAGAGTGAATCAAATTCTGGAACAGTACCTCTGGTGTTATACCAACCATCTCCAGGATAACTGGTTTCACCAGTTACCCATAGCCAAGTATGCCTACAACAACAGAGTCCATCATTCCACAGGCATGTCTCCCTTCAAGGCCAATTATGGCTTTGACCATGGCTTTTAATTTGATCTTCCTCTAACCTCCACCATATCTCTCGCAACTGATCGTATTCGTATCCTTCAACAAGGTTTAACTACTCTTAGAACCACTCTTACAAAGGCACAACAAGAATATAAGAAATAGTCAGTCCGTCGTCAAATCCCTGCTCCCCAGTACCAAGTGGGAGAGAAGATATGGCTCTCATCTGCCCACATCAGAACAGCGGGTCCTGCCAAGAAGCTCACCCCGAAATTCCTGGGACCATTCGAGATCACAGCCATGATTGGTCCTGCTCAGTGGCGGATGCTCCAAATGTGCTAGGTGTGCGAAAATCCGGAAGACAATGCTGTGTTGAATTCGGCAACAGAGTCACTCACTCTGTTGCCAATTCAACAAGCACGAAAAGTATACGAATTTTCGTATACTTTTCATCCTTGTTGAATTGGCAACAGAGTGAGTGACTCTGTTGCTTAATTCAACGCAGTATCGTCTTTCGGATGTAACGACGTCTCGGGTATTTCTGTGGGTTAGTGTGCTGGCTGTTCTCAGCACACAAACCTCCGGAAATACCCGAGAGATGTCGGGCCTCCGAGTGACAGGCGTGCTCCGCGCTGGCAGCACGCCTGTCACTCAGGGGCACGATACGCCCCTGGTCCTTCGCCTCCCAGTCTCCTGGCATATTCATCCCACTTTCCAATAAGGTACAGTGATGCATAGGCAGATGAGACAATTGGATAGAAAGATATAAAATGTTACAGGAAGGGGCATTTAAAAGTGAAAAGTGCCCCCATCTCATTGAGAGAGATTAGAGAAAAGCCCAGGGGTCAATTATCCTCCTGTCTGTCTTTCCAGCCCTCCTTTGCACATAGCGCTTTTGGTGCCTGGAATGTTTAGTGCAACAGGTGCATGCTGCACTTTATACATAAGCCCCCTAAATGAAAAAAATCTATACTTACACCTATTCCTCCCTCATGAGGTATAGGCTAATGAGTGCAGCAACCCATCCCACAGAGAAGTAATATTATGGTTGTAGTGTAGATCTGTGTGACATTTAATGAAAGACCATAATTATGCATGTTCTAGAATGGGTCATGTACAAAGCAAATCATGTTTATATGCCAATGGAGGTTGGAAAGTGGATGTGAACCATTGTTTGAATTATGGGCATCTCTTTGTGATTAAACAGCTCATGGCGGGATGCTGGCATTGGTCGCCCATTTTATTGCTTTTTCTACATCTTCAACAGACACGACATATTGTACAGTTTGTACAGAGCACAGGCGTTTATTACTAGACTTTCATCAAAACTGTACAACAGCTATTTTCATATTGAGTGGGTGTCCTTAAATAATGAACAGGCTCAAACTTAGTCACCAAAAAATGTTTTAGTGGAGAATAAGTCAATTAATTCAGTGCTAATGTACAAAATGTATCATTTTCCGTGAAACCATTTTTAGTATTGTTCCGGCCTCTATCCTGTGTTAATGAATCTTCAACAGAATAACTTAATGTAATCACCTATTTACTAATGCAACTATCTCATTCACTTTAGATCTCAGTGATCCATCTAGTTTAACCCCTTGCCGACAGCTGACGTGCCTGGCACGTCATGCACTTAATAGAGTAAAGAAAGCGACCAGCGGTCGCTTTCTTTACTCTATCGGTGTTGCTACAATGCCTCTAGGTAGAGGCATTGTGCAACATCCCAAAAAAGTGCAGGGGCGCGCTACGATCACTCCCCGGAGTGATCGTAGCAGCCATTTAAAAATGGCTGCGCCCGCTTCACACATGTGCTTAGGAAGCGAACAATTGTTCTGATGAGCACTTATCATACAGTCAAAGGCAATATTAGTAAATATTGCCTTTGACAAGTATTGATCTGCCTCCCTCTCCTTACTAGTTTTAGTAAGGGAGAGAGACAGATCAGATAATGTAACAAAATAAAATAAAATAATAAAATTAAATATTTAATAAAATTTTACACACCAAGGGCTTTTATAAAAGCCATTTCAAGTGTTTAACCCCTTCCCTGCCATTGATCGCTGTGTACGCAGTGATCATACACAGCAGCACATTTTTTGCTGTCTGTGCATTTTTTAGGGGTTAATTTTTTTTACTGTAATTCATTACAGTATAAAAAAGGCTCTTTTAAGAGCTATTAACTCCTTGCTTGCTGTAGATCACTGCCTAAGCAGTCACCCGTCACGGGTTAATTATATCCGCTAGGGGATTACGTTTGACGTAAACATTTTTTTTTAGCTGTCTGAGCGCATGTATAGTGATCAGTAACAGCTGATCAGTGGCAATGGTGGTTTGGTGCTCAGATGAGCATCATCATTCGCCTGGTTAGATCAATATTTGTCTGTGAGTTTTAGTGAGGGAGACAGACAGAGCTGTATAATGTGAGTTTTTAATTATAATATATTTAATAAAATTGAGACCCAAAGGCTTTTATAAAAGCCGTTTGAAGTGTTTAACCCCTTCCCTGCAATTGATCGCTGTGTACGCAGTGATCTTACACAGCAGCATTTTTTTAGGGGTTAATATTTTTTTACTGGTTTTTTTTTTTACAGTATATCAAAGGCTCTTTTTAAGAGCTATTAACCCCTTCCTTGCCATATATCACTTCCTAAGCAGCGCATATGGTCACTGCCTAAGTAGTGCATATGGTCACTGCCTAAGCAGCGCATATGGAGCGATCTGGTCGCAGAAGGATTTTTTTTGCCACACTCGCTAGGCGTTAATTATACCGACTAGGGGATTACGTGTATTCCTTTTGAAGCTGTCTGAATGCATGTATAGCATCACCATTCGTCTGGTTAGATCAATATTTATAAATATTGTTCTGACACATATGGATCTGCCTCCCTCTCCTCACTTAGTGAGGGAAAGAGACAGATCTGTATAATATAAGTTTTTAATTGTAATAAATTAAATAAAATGTTAAAAAATTGTGAGACCCAAGGGCTTTTATAAAAGCCATACCCTTTGTATAGTGTACCCTGTATAGTAACCCCTTCCCTGCCACTGATCCCTGCACAGCAGAACATTTTTTCTTGTCTGTGCCTTTTTAGAGGTTAATTTTTTTGTACAGTTCTACAAAGGCTCTTATAAGAGCTATTAACCCCTTCCTTGCTCTACATGTCAAAATTCCAAGTTTGAAAATCAAAAAGCGCACCTCTCAAATGTAGCCTTTCAAACCCCAACAAAGCTGACAAACCTATGCATGGGTGGTATCCCTGTGCTCGGGAGATGTTGCTGAACACATATTGTGGTCAAGAAACAAGAGAGAAACACACTGCGCCCAATTGTGGTGGAAACAGCTGCAGCAAATTCTACCAGTGTCTCACTCCTGGCAATAAACAAATCAAAACAACACACAAGTGAAAACGTGCGCTGTGACCCAACACTTCAAAACACACAACTCAGGAAAAATAAATAATAAATTGTTACCCTTAAAGTAAATCAGTCTTAAAGTAAATCAGCTCAATATTCAATCCGAAGGGAAAAAAATAAAACAGAACAGAAATAATATAGTGTAGTATATCACATAAAAGTGCTGATAACAAATAATAAGTGAGAACACACTCACATCTTCCTGAGCAGAGATCTGCTCAGTCTATACAGCATCCAGGGAGCCCACCAAGGGGTTAAAGATCCAACAGGTTCACAGAGGAATCCTAGGCAGCTTATTCAGGGTAGCACACCCAGAAGGTACTCCCAGCAGTAGTATAAGAGAGGGTAAGGAGGAGACTATTTAGCTTCAACGATTTTAATACCAATAAAAACATATAAAGAATCTTACATTCAAAGATCCACTTGAACAGTACATATATAGAGTCCCAGTAGCAGTCTCCTCTTGTCCACTTGACAAACTGGTATTGTTTGTCAGTGACACATACCGAGTATTGTACTAGGGTGTCTACTTTTACAAAATATATCCTTTTTTGGGTAAAATACACTGTCCGGCTGACTACATGTCAAAATTCCAAGTTGGAAATTCGCACCTTCAAAATGTGGCCCTTTAGCCCCCAAACAACCCAACAAACCTATGCATGGGTGGTATCCCTGTACTCAGGAGATGTTGGTGAACACATATTGGGTTATTGTTTGGCAGTGACACATACCTAAATCTGTGAATTTATGTCTGAAATATAATATTTGTGGGAAAAAAAAACACACAAAAATTACTACCACAAAATTGGACAAAGGCTGGTGGTTGAATTAGTGCATGGAAAGTGGTAAAATACCACCATTTGAAATAGCGTAGGGTGTCTACTTTTAAAAAATATATGGGTTGATGGGGTAAAATACACTGGCTGGTTTCAAATTTGTCCCAAATGGGACTTGGGTGCAGGCTGTCTGCAAAATTCCAAGCTGGAAAACCAAAAACTGCACCTACCAAATTTGGCATTTTAGCCCCCAAACAACCCAACAAACCTATGCATGGGTGGTATCCCTGTACTCAAGAAATGTTGCTGAACATTTATTGGGGTGTTATTTGGCAGTGACACATACCAAAATCTGTACATTCATGTCTGAAGTACAAGGTTTGTGGAAAAAAACACCAAAAAATTACTACCACAAACTTTGACAAAGGCTGGTGGCAGGGGCGTTGCTAGGTCTCCAAAAGACCTGGGGCTGGAGCCCAGGGCAGATTTGATAGAAGTGGAGTGAATGCTTAGGCGGGCATACAGATGAATATATGAGATGCCAATTAACAATAAGTATATTTGGGTATATATCACAAAATTAGACCTGCACCCGGGTATTATTGTCCCCACATGGTGCCCTCGCTGCTGAGATCATTTTTTGTTTTTGTATTATCCAGTGGAGCACGAGGGGGAAGTGTGTGCACCTACTTCCTGGTATGTCCCCATGCGCACCACACTATAATGAGTGCCGGGTGTGCTCAGCAGGACTAGAAACAATGATGGTCTGTGCCTGTGTGAGAGGCACAGACCAGACTGGAATGAGGTATGGCAGCAAGAGGGGGGGACATATTGATAGATGTACTTTTTGAATCTTAAACAGCAAAAAAAAACCTGCTGGCTTGTGTGTAAGTGTGTGTGACTGACTGACTGTAGGTGTGTGATTGAGTATGTGTGTGTATGTGACTGTCTGTGACTAATTATATATGTGTGACTAGCTGTATGTGTGTCTGTCTGTGACTATGTGTTGTTTGTCTGTATGTATGCTACTGACTATGTGTGTGTGTCTGTGTGTTACTGAATGTATGTGTGTGTCTGTATGTTACTGAATGTATGTGTGTGTGTCTGTATGTTACTGAATATATGTGTGTGTGTGTGTGTCTGTATGTTACTGACTGTTTGTGTCTGTATGTTACTGAACGTGTGTGTCTGTATGTTACTGAATGTATGTGTGTCTGTATGTAACTGAACGTGTGTGTGTCTGTATGTTACTGACTGTTTGTGTCTGTATGTTACTGACTGTTTGTGTCTGTATGTTACTGAACGTGTGTGTGTGTCTGTATGTTACTGAATGTATGTGTATGTGTGTCTGTATGTTACTGACTGTATGTGTGTGTCTGTATTTTACTAGATGTATGTGTTTGTATCTGTATTTTACTGAATGTATGTGTGTGTCTGTATGTTACTGACTGTATTTGTGTTTCTGTATGTTATGGACTGTATGTTTGTGTGTGTCTGTATGTTAATGAGTGTCTGTCTGTACAAAGTAATATTAAGAAGAGAAGTTTATAACCTAATAAATCCATATAAAGACTTATAGTATAAAAAAAAGTTACTGACTGCATCTGTGTGTGTCTGTGTGTATGGTACTGACTGCATGTGTGTGTCTATCTGTGTATATGGTCTTGACTGTATGTGTGTATGTGACTGGCTGTATGTGTGTGTCTCTCTGTGACTGACTGTATGTATGTATGTATGTATGTATGTATGTGTGCGTGTGTGGCTGACTGCGTATTTGACCGTCTGTGATTGGGTGTGTATGTTGGGTGAGTGTGTGTGTTACTCCATGTAAAAGTTTGTGTATGTTTGTGTGTATGTGCTGTTTTCTGGCTCCTGGATTTTTTTGCTGGCTCCTAAAATTCAGTTAAATTTGTCAAGCCCTGGTATATGAATAATATTCCTATGATTAAGCGTGGTTTCACGCGAAACGAGTAAGAAGAATTTGCTTTTTCCTTCACATGTTGCTGTGTTCCTATTTCCCTTTTTTTTTTTATCAGATCCACTTTGATTATTAAATGATTAGATTTTTCATTATAAACTTATATTCTAAATACTACATTTTGTGTATGTGTCATTTATCAAATTGTTTAACAGATTATAGAATTTATTAGAATTATTTACAAAGAATACAACCTAATATTACTAAAAGGAAAAAAACCTCAAGTAAATAAAACAGGTTTGTAATTACTCATATACACACAGACACACACATATCATCTCACACAGAAATGCATGCTGTCTCAGACACACACATACACATGCTGCCTCACATACTGTCTCTCTCAAACACACACACATAACAAGCACGCTGTCTCACACAGACACGAATAACAAACACGCTGTCTCACAGAGACACTCATAACAAGCACGCTGTCTCACACAGACACGCATTACAAGCACGCTGTCTCACACAGACACGCATTACAAGCACGCTGTCTCACACAGACACACATAACAAGCATGCTGTGTTACACGGACACACATAAGCACGCTGTGTCACACAGACACACACACAAGCACACTGTGTCACACAAATACACATGCTGTCTCTCTCTTACACACACACACAATGTCTCACACACGTCTCCAACAGACACACACAAGCATGCTGTCTTGAAATAAAATATATACAATTTCTAATTATTTAAATGTGCATAAAATAATAGAATACATATAAATAAAAAAAACATAAATACAAATATACACAAAAACACAATGATATAAACATATGTTCTATGGCATAAATATAATTTGCATTACCAACAGAGCATCAAGATATTTAGATACATAAAACCCAGACACCCTTACACACACACAGACATACACCCTTACACACACACACACCCAGACACCCTTACACACACACACACACACACACACACACCCAGACACCCTTACACACACACACACACACACACACACACACACACACACACACACACACACACCAGACACCCTTACACACACACACACACACACACACACACACACACACACACACACAGACATACACCCTTACACACACACACACACACACACCCAGACACCCTTACACACACACACACACACACACACACACACACACACACACACACACACAGACATACACCCTTACACACAAACACACAGACATACACCCTTACACACACACAGACATACACCCTTACACACACACACACACACAGACATACACCCTTACACACACACACAGACATACACCCTTACACACACACACAGACAGACACCCTTGAAGATTTTTCTTTCACCAGTAGTGGTGCCCTGCAGCCGGTCCTGGTGTATCAAAGCGCGAGGGGGGGAGCACGCACCCCTTAGCGCTTCTCTCAGCTCCACATGCCCGATGGAGGCACGCTACGGAGGTGCCTCTGCCCTACACGCAGCCATACACAAACAGGGCTGCGTGAGGGCTTGAACACCGCGCGGATATGAAATCATATCATATCCGGCGCACTACACTAGAAGACAGGGGGAGATGCTGGGTGGTCCCAGGGGTCGCCACAGGCAACCAACAACGGCAGGTCCGCGACCCCTGCAGTTACCCACCGCTTGCAGAGAAAAAAAAAAAACAGGTTTGGTGACTCGGGATTCGGGGCTATGGGGATGATATTCGGGGCTTCAGACCCAGTAGCCCCCCCTAGCGACGCCTCTGGTTGGTGGTAGAATTAGTGCATGGAAAGTGTTAAAATACCACCATTTGAGATAGCCTAGGGTGTCTACTTTATAAAAATATATGGGTTGATGGGGTAAAATACACTGGCTGGCTTCAAATATGTCCCAAATGGGACATGGGCGCAGGTTGTCTTTATGTCAGAATTTCAAGTTGGAAAACCAAAAAGCGCACCTCTCAAATGTGGCCCTTTAACCCCTAAACAAGCAGACAAACCTATGAATGGGTGGTATCCCTATACCCAGGAAATGTTGCTGAACACATATTGGGGTGTTATTTGGCAGTGACACGTACCAAAATCTGTGAATTCATGTATGAAGTACAATGTTTGTGAAAAAAAAACACAAAAAAATATCTACCACAAAGTTTGACAAAGGCTGGTGGTAGAAATAGTGCATGGAAAGTGCTAAAATACCATCATTTGAAATAGCCTTGGGTGTCTACTTTTAAAAAATATATGAGTTGATGGGGTAAAATACGCTGGCTGGTTTCAAATATGTCCCAAATAGGACATGGGTGCAGGCTGTCTGCATGTAAAAATTTCAAGTTGGAAAACCAAAAACTGCACCTCCCAAATTTGGCATTTTAGCCCCCAAACAACCCAACAAACCTATGCATGGGTGGTATCCCTGTACTCAGGAGAAATAGTAGAATCTATTTAGCAGTTTTTTTCGTTCGCTTTTGTCGATGAGGAGAAGATGTTTCAAATAAAAGTCAGGAAATTTGTGTTTTTTTTTTTTTTTTTACCATATTTTTTTTATATAATATTATAAGATATGATCAAAATAATGGCATCCAAAGAAAGCCCTTCTTGTCCTGATAAAAACAATATATAATATGTGTGGGTACAGCAAATGACAAAGAAGAAAATTACAGCTAAACACAAACAGCACAGAAATGTTAAAATAGCCATTGTCCAGAATGGATAAAAATGTTTCAAAGGCTCTGTCCTTAAGGGTTTAATCGACATGTTTTGAATTTTGGGGGAAACATTTCATTTTCCTAAATACAGTAGGCGGATGACTGAATCACGGACATACATGCTGGAAAGAAGAATATGAGGTGACTGAGGATGAAAGGAAGGAACCAGAGAGGGAGCTCAATATGTAATGGAGGGACAGAATCATATTGCCAGATCCATACTATAGTGAATGTATGAGCAGTAAATACATAAACTTTGTATATCATACCAATCATAAGACGTAAATGTATAAACTGTGTATATCACTCCAATCATGAGCAGTAAATGTATAAACTTTGTAGTTCATACCAATCATGATCAGTAAATGCATCAACTTTGTATATCATACCAATCATGAGCAGGAAATGCTTAAACTTTGTATATCATGCCAATCATGAGCAGTAAATACATACATTTTTTATATCATGCCAATCATTAGCAGAACATCCATAAACGTTTTATATTATGCCAGTCATGAGCAGAACATAAACGTTTTATATTATGCCAATCATGAGCAGAACTTAGAACTCCACAACAGATAAGATTAAATTGCAACTGTTGCTATAGTAGTTTCATGTATTTATATAGCAGTTGCTATTTGTAACGGAACTCCCCGTACTCCGACCGAGTACCTTCCGTTGATGGATGCTTCCTAGCTTGTGCCGAGGACCACAAGCACCACACCGCACTGGACACCACAACCACCACAGACTCCACAACCGCCGTAGCTTAACTGGAGTCTCGTCATCTTCTGTCCACCCTGGATCAGCTTCTGTCCTCCAGGACCGTGTGGCGAAGACCTCTCCTCCAGGAGAGTGTATCAGGAACAATCTCTTAAAAGAGCTAAGTGATTAAAGCTCAAGACAGTATGCAGAACAAAGCAATCCCCAGTGTGAGTATAGCTGTCCCCTCAAATCACGAGGTAGGACTACATGTTGAGGGTCAAGAAGATCTCTGGATTTTAATCAAACACTCTGCTTTTATGGCCATTTTCCACACATAAGACCACCCACAGGGTTTTGAAGAACAACCAATCAATACGTACAATACACTCAGACACTCCCAGCAATTACAGCAAAATCCTCCCCTCTGCCTGTGATACAATTATCTCCACACAATAGACTAACTTAATTATCACAGGCAGAAAATATACAGTTTTTACACAATATAAATAACTTTCAAAGTATGCATCACATTCACATAAAATTTTCAGAATCAGCATACTTTAAATATGAACATAACTAAAAATCAGACAATTCCATCCAGTAGTTCAAAAGTTAGCTGGAAGTCCTTTATGACCGACTGCAAGGGCCATACACCCCAGGGCCATAGTCACAGGGGAGGAGGCTGGCAAGCAGGCTTTTCCAGGACCAAGTGGCGAGGGAGGTTAAGTCTACTCACCTCCGCGCATGCACAGTATTTATTCTTCGCTGTCCCACACACCAGATAATTTAGTCAGAATTGTCTCATTTAAAGTAGGACAGTTGAGGGACATGATTCTGTTATCGTGGCAAAGGCATTGTTGAACACATATCTACAGATACCAGACAAGCCAAAAGACTTGCTTTTATCACAGAAACAGCGAAATTTACAGTGCTACCACAACTGCAATGGATGTTGGGTAGTCATAGAAGTTGGGTAGTTTAGAAGCTAAACATAAGGATCTACTCAATAAAAAGGAGAACTGCAGGGATTTGCACAGGAATTGCAAACGTAAGACCATAATAGCTGCATTGGAGAATTTTTTCCACTTGGCTACTTTAACCTAAAGTTTAAAATTACCATCTCAATTACCTGTAAATCTCTCTTTATTAAGTAGACTCTGTAGTTTCATGTTACAAATGCAACTGTTGGATTGTGCCAAGAGGAGCTGGCATAGTGACAAAGCTGTCTGTGATTTGCTGGTTTTGTAAATGGTACTTGCCAGGAAGACTACCTGGTTTTGCTTTCGGTAGTGAAGTGTCCAATGTTAATTGTCCCTGAGTTGTGGATGTGATTTATCCCCTCAAATGGTATATTTACTAATAGTTTTTTTGAAATATCAATGAAAGCACAGGCGTACATATAAGCTGAGCGGCTACAGAAAGTCATTTGAAACTCTGTCATCCTATAAGGTCACGTGTCGATGTCTGGATCATACATGAGGGTCTAATTTTACTTGTTTGAGAGTCACACAGCTGAGGCCTATTAATAACTCTTTTG
Organism: Pelodytes ibericus; assembly: GCA_036172795.1. Classification (NCBI taxonomy): domain Eukaryota; kingdom Metazoa; phylum Chordata; class Amphibia; order Anura; family Pelodytidae; genus Pelodytes; species Pelodytes ibericus. Next base: position 125,898,077 of record CM069862.1, read on the forward strand.
ACTTAAGTGGGCAAAGCCGACGACATCCAAGAGGGAACTCAAGGACTGTGTGTTTGGACTGTTCTATACCTTTTTACTCAATATATATTTATTTTTTGTTATCAGCACAAACTCACTGTGAGTACTTTACCTGCAGTTTAATATCATATGTTGGCATGCCATTATATGCTTTCTAATTAATAGCAACATATTGTGTCTGTGTGCCCTTGATGGTTATTGCTAGATGCACTGTATGTGTTTATTGAATGTACAGTATACCTTGCTTAACACTCTCAGTGCAAAGAAGGCAGGTGAATAGTTAATATTGTTGGATAAAATAAGAACATAAAGAAACTATATTTCATTAATTAGTACAATAATTCTGTATTTTTTTTCCTGCTAAGATGATTGATTGAAATTAAATATTATATTCTGTTTACAACGTTGGAACTATTTACCAGCAATCTTTATCAAACAAGAGCTGGAGGTCCTGACTCTGTACTGTTTATTGAATTAATGTGGCTGGTATATTTGATCATACATATATTAAGTGTGCTAATGGAGATTGTGCATGGAGAAATTATATATTATATTAAGTTACCAGCAATCTTTCATTTTACTGAGAATAATGTATAATTTTGATATGAATCTATGAAACCTGTACTTTTGTCTCTAAAATATAAACTTTAGTTATTTTTTTTAAAATTATTTTTCTTTTATTTCAGGGGATAATGGGATTCATAACCTTCCTTATTTTACCCCTGCTTATCCTGGGTATAAGTGGTATTGTTTTTATATATAGGGAAGTAGTCCGATTAATGTCTAGATCGGCTATGAAGAATAAAGTGGTTGTGATCACAGATGCAGTTTCAGGACTTGGGAAAGGTAAAATATCTAATTTGTTAATTTGGTCTTCATAAATTAATTATGATGTAATTTAAAAAAAAAACAAAAAACTAAATGTTCCTAAATCACCAGCTATTGTGGGTGTGGAACGACAATCCATTTATGAAAACAAAGAAAAGGTATGATACAGTATACACATATTATTCCCTGTTTAGAAGGCACAGTACCTATTTTTGCCCCTTTCCCCCTCTGGTGTCTATATTTTCTAGGAGCTTAGAATTTTAGAAGTGTATGAAGGTATCACAGAGATCCACACCAATAAAATCATTATATGATGTGTTTAAAATGCAGTAAATATGTTTATATACCAAATTTTGTAATTCAAATGTATTATTCATATTGTAAATGACTTAGAAAAATTTCTAAATAGCTCTCAATTGGCTATAAAGTTGGCTGAAATACTCCACCCCAAAACAAACAACACCCCCCCCCCCCCCATGAAAAAAAAATGACTGATTATAGCCAGTATAAATTTTGGGATATATGTATTTAGTTCTTTTTTGTCAAATAAGTTCTTTAAGTCTCCAGTAAAGTCAAGTCATCTTAAATAAACAAATGAAGGATGAGTTTGTCTCCCTCTAATGGCGTAGTAATTACATGACGATGGATCACAGATCTGATCATTACTGTGTTTATTCAAATTGTCAGAGTGCTCTCGGGTGTTTCATTCTGCTGGGGCCCGGTTGGTTCTGTGTGGTAAGACGTGGGAGAAATTGGAAGCGCTACATGATGCTTTAATCAGTGTTGCAGATCCTAGTGTGGTAAGTACACTTTTCAGGTGCAGTGTACAAAGTGTAACCTTTTTTGTATGTTTAGCTAAATGAAAGCTCTAACTGGAACAAAGATATAATGGCATAGCATCAAACAATGCAAATAAATAATAAATCACCAAAGTAGACAATTTATGCAAACAGGGTTGTAAGACATAGTTCAGGAGTTTTCCAAAGTACAGCCAGTGGACCAAACAAGGCACACCTGACAGCAAGGTGAAGGTTTGTGTTATTCACCTGTTAGTTGTAATGAATGATTCCGAACATTCTGTTAAAATCAACATAATTATTATAGCGCCTTAACAACTTCAGGATTAGCGCCTTAACCCCTTTTCTTTGTTTTGATTTCCGTTCAGGGCACTAGATATTTTACAACTTTAGCTATGTCTATGTCATAGTTTCCAACTGTCCTGCATTTGCCGGGACAGTCCCGTGAAAACCAAGATTGTCCCGGGAGAATTCTCATCCCGGGACAATGCCGGCAATTTATGCTATTTTAGAGCGATCGTGGGTCACGTGACCCGCGCAGTTCAGTCTGTGTGAGCTCACATCAGCCTGCTTTAGCCATCCCTGCCACACGTGTCTGCTGGAAGCAGGCAGGACGCATCTGACAAGGCTGGTAACAGGCTGATGTGAGCTCAGCTCACACAGACTTAACTGCGCGGGGAACTTTTTTTTTTATTTTTTTTAAGGCTGGGCAATTAAACTGTGGCATATTACTGGGGCATCATGCTGGGCATATTACTGGGCAATTAAACTGGCATATTACTGGGGCATCACGCTGGGCATATTACTGGGCAATTAAACTGTGGCATATTACTGGGGCATCAGTCTGGGCATATTACTTGGCAATTAGGCTGGCATATTACTGGGCAATTAAACTGTGGCATATTACAGGGCAATTAGGATGGGCATATTACGGGCAATAAGGCTGGGCATATTAATGGCCAGGCTAATAGTGGCATATTAATGGGAAAATTGACTCTGGCCATGGTGATGCTGTGGCATGTTCTGTGGGGCAAAATAACATGTACTATGAGGCAACGTGTCACTGTGGCGTGTTCTGCAGGGGCAAAGTTACATTGTGGTATGTTCTGGGGGGCAAACTGACATTGTGGAATGCCAAAAACGTGTGGGTGCAAAGTGCTGTGGGTGCTGTATGGTGCTGTGTTAAGTTCTTTAGGTGTAATGTGGGTGCAGAGGAAGGGATAAAAATAAGACATTAACCATTTTTCAATAACATTTTTATTACATATAAAAACAGTTGTATACAATATTAAAAGTTCATGTAAGTATAAATGCAACTAGTTATATACATATATTTGTTGTCTATCTCAAGCTTTTCAAAATGCTGGAAATATTTAATATTTAAAAAAAATTTGTGTTCAAAAACGTAATATTACTTTTCTGAGAGGGTAGTGGATGCATGGTATACTCTTCCAGTATAAGTGGTAGAGGTTAATACAGTGAAGGAGTTTAAGCATGCATGGGATAGGTATAAATCTATCCTAGATATAAGATAAGGCCAGGCAGTATATCTTTACTGACAGGGGAGTAGATACGTGGAATGGCCTTCCAGCCGAAGTGGTAGGCCGAAAAAAGAAAAGTTCAGCAGTGCAGTGCGCTGTGCAGGTGATGCTGACAGCTGGGGGTGTCACTCGGTGCGGTCTGCACCCCCCTTATGACGCCACTTCATTGATTGTAGCTGCTGGTGTGCGTCTCTGACAGAGCGCCCCTAGCAGATCTGCACCCTAGACCGGCACCTACTTTGCCTATCAGCAGCACCGGCCCTGCCTGGGAAGACTACCAACTTCTCAAGAACTTTAGGCTTTACTGTGTGGCCATCCTGGATTTATACAAGAACATAAGACAGGATCTGGAACCTTTCACTGGAAGGAACTATTCAATAACTGGGTCGGTGAGATTATTAGCAGTACTGCATCATCTAGGTACACATACCTTGAGGACAGGTTGTGGGAGGGAGCTTGGGATCAGTCAGCAATCCTTGTCACAGTTCCTTGATTTACTGCTATGTGCTCTGGTCTCCAGAATTAAGAAGTACATTCACTTCCCCACCAAGAATGCAGAGTGGCACAACGCCAAGCTGGCCTTTTACCAGGTGGCAGGGAATGCGAAAGTTCTTAGGGCTATAGACTGAACTTATATTGGACTGAGGACTCCATCACACAGGGATTCATTATATTGAAACTGGAAGCATTACAACCCTGTATATTCAGATCATCAGGTGCAACAAGGAACTGGAGAATTAAGCCCACCTATGCCCAACAACTTAATTCATCAGACAGTCGCACTCAGTCTTTCTACAGGAAGCCCGTTCAGTTTGCAGATGCAAAAGTTGTCCCGTTCTATCTCTATTGATATTTAATACTCAAACTACAGCATTTGTCTTCGTATAAAGACACACATTTCCTTTTTCATGGTACTATACTAACATATATTCCCTGCGTGCTTGGCACCCTCTGAGGAAGCCTGATGGCGAAATGTGTCATGGTTCTTTTGCCACATCAGGGCGTCACCAATTTTCAATTTCAATTTTAGTTATTAGATATTTTTTTTTACTATTGTTGTTTTGCAGATTATATTGTATTGTATAGCCAATTTATTACATGTACTTACCTTGCGGTGTTGCATTCTCAGCAATATTATCGCCTTCTCTTCCTACAAGCTCTTTCACCATTTTTTTTTTACCTCATTCCTATATACTGTTGGGGAACAATGGGAACGGCTTTCTTTATGGCGATTACAGCTGCTTTTTTGTTCACCCTTTCCTTTCTTAGGCGCACGTCTTCCCTGTACTCATTGTGACATTTCTTACCTTTTCTTAACAACAACTATTGATCTCTCCTGCATTACAACTGTCCTGACATTCTTGGTGATCCCTTTCTAAAGGGAGTGCAGAATTATTAGGCAAATGATTAATTTTGACCACATCATCCTCTTTATGCAGGTTGTCTTACTCAGGGCCGGCCTTAGGGGTGTGCGACCTGTGCGAGCGCACAGGGCGCAACACCCCAGGGGGCGCTGCCCGGCCGGTAGATAGAAAAAAAAAAAGTAAAAAAAAAAAAAAAAAAAGCCGGTAGAGGCACTGGCTGGGGGAGATCAAAAGATCCCCCCTCACCAGCCCTCCGCTCGGCATGCTGTGCTGTGTCCGGGGAGGGGGCGGAGCTAACCGGTTCAGTGGTGTAGAGACAGACAGAACAGGGGGAGGGGAGAGAGAGACAGACAGAACAGGGGTTAGGGGGGAGAGACAGAACAGGGGGAGGGGAGAGAGAGACAGACAGAACAGGGGCAGGGGGGAGAGACAGAACAGGGGGAGGGGGAGAGAGAGAGAACAGGGGGAGGGGGAGAGAGAGAGAACAGGGGGAGGGGGGTGAGAGAGAAAACAGAGAGAGGGGGGAGAGAGAGAACAGGGCTAGAGAGAGAGAACAGGGGGATGGGGGAGAGACAGAACAGGGGAGGGGTGGGAGAGAGACAGATAGAAAAGGGGCAGGGGTAGAGACAGAACTGGGGGAGAGAGAGAGACAGAACAGGGGACGGGGGAGAGAGACAGAACAGGGGACGGGGGGGGAGAGAGACAGAACAGGGGACGGGGGGGAGAGAGACAGAACAGGGGACGGGGGGGAGAGAGACTGAACAGTGGACGGGGGGGAGAGAGACTGAACAGGGAACGGGGGGAGAGAGACAGAACAGGGGACGGGGGGAGAGAGACAGAACAGGGGACGGGGGAGAGAGACAGAATAGGGGACGGGGGGGAAAGAGACAGAACAGAGGGAGAGAGAGCGAGAGACAGACATGGCAAGGAAGAGGAAAGGGACAAACATGGGAAGGGAGAGAGACACAAACATAGGGGGGCGAAAGAGACGGGGGGGGGGGGCGCCACGGGGGAAACCCGCACAGGGCGCCGGAACACTTAAGGCCGGCCCTGGTCTTACTCCAAGCTGTATAGGCTCGAAAGCCTAGTACCAATTAAGCATATTAGGTGATGTGCATCTCTGTAATGAGAAGGGGTGTGGTCTAATGACATCAACACCCTATATCAGGTGTGCATAATTATTAGGCAACTTCCTTTCCTTTGGCAAAATGGGTCAAAAGAAGGACTTGACAGGCTCAGAAAAGTCAAAAATAGTGAGATATCTTGCAGAGGGATGCAGCACTCTTAAAATGGCAAAGCTTCTGAAGCGTGATCATCGAACAATCAAGCGTTTTATTCAAAATAGTCAACAGGGTCGCAAGAAGCGTGTGGAAAAAGCAAGGCGCAAAATAACTGCCCATGAACTGAGAAAAGTCAAGTGTGCAGCTGCCACGATGCCACATGCCACCAGTTTGGCCATATTTCAGAGCTGCAACATCACTGGAGTGCCCAAAAGCACAAGGTGTGCAATACTCAGAGACATGGTCAAGGTAAGAAAGGCTGAAAGACGACCACCACTGAACAAGACACACAAGCTGAAACATCAAGACTGGGCCAAGAAATATCTCAAGACTGATTTTTCTAAGGTTTTATGGACTGATGAAATGAGAGTGAGTCTTGATGGGCCAGATGGATGGGCCCGTGGCTGGATTGTAAAGGGCAGAGAGCTCCAGTCCGACTCAGACGCCAGCAAGGTGGAGGTGGAGTACTGGTTTGGGCTGGTATCATCAAAGATGAGCTTGTGGGGCCTTTTCGGGTTGAGGATGGAGTCAAGCTCAACTCCCAGTCCTACTGCCAGTTCCTGGAAGACACCTTCTTCAAGCAGTGGTACAGGAAGAAGTCTGCACCCTTCAAGAAAAACATGATTTTCATGCAGGACAATGCTCCATCACACGCGTCCAAGTACTCCACAGCGTGGCTGGCAAGAAAGGATATAAAAGAAGAAAATCTAATGACATGGCCTCCTTGTTCACCTGATCTGAACCCCATTGAGAACCTGTGGTCCATCATCAAATGTGAGATTTACAAGGAGGGAAAACAGTACACCTCTCTGAACAGTGTCTGGGAGGCTGTGGTTGCTGCTGCACGCAATGTTGATGGTGAACAGATCAAAACACTGACATAATCCATGAATGGCAGGCTTTTGAGTGTCCTTGCAAAGAAAGGTGGCTATATTGGTCACTGATTTGTTTTTGTTTTGTTTTTGAATGTCAGAAATGTATATTTGTGAATGTTGAGATGTTATATTGGTTTCACTGGTAAAAATAAATAATTGAAATGGGTATATATTTGTTTTTTGTTAAGTTGCCTAATAATTATGCACAGTAATAGTCACCTTCACACACAGATATCCCCCTAAAATAGCTAAAACTAAAAACAAACTAAAAACTACTTCCAAAAATATTCAGCTTTGATATTAATGAGTTTTTTGGGTTCATTGAGAACATGGTTGTTGTTCAATAATAAAATTAATCCTCAAAAATACAACTTGCCTAATAATTCTGCACTCCCTGTAGAGGATATTTCTCATGCTAGTATTTCTGGCTGTTTTTCTGATTACCTGATGGTACCAGTTGGACAATTCCTTAATTGCAGTGAACACATTTTGCTATTGTCACACATGGTCCAGCTAGAATTCCAGTGTGCGCCTAATTTTAGCGGTATACCATTGTGAATTCAAGTGAAATGTGGTTATCTCACAGCTTGTACTCAGTTCTTGTCAGTGTAATTTCCAACCTTAAAAAGGTATAATTTGTTTACAATTATGTGAATTTAAAATTTTCTGTCATTTTTTTTTTTTGGTAGTTTTTTAGTTTTTAAAAATTCTGTGTTCGAAATCTCCAAAGGTATATAATGGGTTGTTTAAGGCTACCACTGCAGTTTAGGGCTTTTCGAACATTTGAAAAGCACCTTCCGAATCATGAACATATTCAGAGGCACAGCGGGGTATACTGGGTAACTAGTAATTTGGTTCCTGATGTGTCCCCAATGTGTCCTGAATCAGTCTGGAATTCGGAGGCACCATTTTGGGGGCTGATTTACCATGCATATTAGTTCAATATTTTAGTCCTAAAGGGTTTACAATGCATTATTTGTTCCTTTATAAACTCTTTATAAACTCTTTTCTTTTACAGACATTCACACCTAAACTTGTCTTTCTGGACATCGGAGACATTCATAACATTCAAGCAGTAGGAAAAGAGATTTTGGATTGCTATGGATGTGTGGATGTTCTAATTAATAATGCAAGCATGAAAATAAAAGGCCCAGCACATAGCGTTACACTGGATCTGGACAAGAGGATTATGGATGCTAATTACTTTGGTCCCATTACATTAATAAAAGGTACATTCAAGCCTGTTTTACTTGGTGATTTAGGGGTTACTCATTGGAGAACAGAAATATGTTCATTTTCTGGTGACTTTTACACAATGTTATATTATCTACAGGTTCTATATTAATAACCTTTCTCTATGGATGTTACTAATTATGCTCAGAAGGTTCCCTAAAGAGAGAAAGTTAATTACACCCATGACTTATCTGTTTTGCTTTTGAATTTCTCATTCACCTAATGAGATAAAAAATTGTTGATAGCAGGGCCATTAATGGTGTTGTTTCACCACTGTTCCCATAATAATGATCATATGTATGTTTTGAAATCAGCTTATGGCTCTACGTGTCATTCAGCCGTATATAAAGGGACTAATGTTAACCAATAAAGCACCTTTGGTTCTGCTCATTGGCAGCTTGTGATCATCTGATCATGTCAAACTTACTGCAGGTTGGATAGATTCTAGTCTTTAAGCTCTCTGGTTAGAGAACCTTCTATGACACATTGTAGGGAGGGCTCCGATGGTGGAATTTGTTAACAAGCATCACATTTACAGTATCTCTTGTTTTGCAAAGTTATTTAATTGGCCGAAAATCAGACCTTAGGACTGTAGCTATTAACATGATTTATTGTGTAAACTCACAGATGAGAAGAAATATAAAGAAAACATATTGCACACAGTAATGATTGTGGAAGGATTTCCCATTAATTTAACCTGCTGCTGTATAACTTTATGTCAGATGTAATCTAGCCAGCTATATTCTGTGCCAAATATGCATCTGAATATAGCCCCATCAGCAAAATGGCCTAAGATGAAAACAAATATTCTTACTCTAAATGAATGCAAAAGGCCTTTGTAACGTAGACCACATGCACAACTTTTCATGCCTCTAATGTACATGATTACTTGGTTTTAGGAATAATTTAGGATAGTTTTCTTTAAATTTTGCTAGATAAATAACCCTTTGAATGAGAGCCAGAGAGGTACTTTTAGTGAGAGCCAGATAAGTACTTTTCTAGATAAATAACCCTTTGAATCAGAGCCAGATAAGTTCTTTTACTGGGTAACAATTTAAGATACCCAATCTTTGAATAAACTCAAATTAGTTAGAAGGAGGGTGTATATGGGCAGTTAATATGTATATACGGGTATGTGGGTAGACCTTTAGTGACAGCAGGGGAGAAGAGAGTGGCCCCTTCCATTCACTGGCATGCAATCATGCCCTCCACCCCAACCCCACTAAAAAACACACTCACAATTGCTGCCTGTAATATGCAAGCGCTCTTTAATATCCAGGTATACTTTTGTAGTATTGGCAAAGAGTACTTTTATTGCAGTGTATAAAATGTCTAAAATAAGTGTATCATTGCAGTGTATAAAATGTATATGTGGAACAACATGTGTATATGGCTGCAAAATGTATATGTGGATATTAGTAGTAGTGTATCTTCCACAAGGCAAACAAGGCACTCGCCTAGGGCGGCACTTTGCCAGAGGGCAGCACTTTGCCAGAGGGTGTTAAAGCACACTTCTGGTGATTCAAACATTTTTGCTCCCACCCCCACTGATCAGCAAGCTTTAGATATTTCCATTCAGTTGGGGTGATGGGGGCATGTAATGGATGTGGTGAGGGTATGTAATGAGGTTGATGGTGGCATGTAATGGGGGGGCATTTAGTGTGTGTGCACTGTGGTTGATGGTGCATATAATGGGGTGGTGGGGAATTTAATGTGTGTGTAATGTGGGTGATGGTGCATGTAATGGGTGGGTGGGGCATGTTGTAGGTGTGCAACATGGGTGGGGGGGTGCCCAAATTTTGTCTGCCTAGGGCAGCCCAGAACCAAGATACACCACTGGATATTAGCGAGCACTTACATATGGTAAGCAACAATTAACATATAGCTATCTTACAGTAATGATATATCATACTGAAATTACAGAGGGCAAATATTATACAGTAGGGCAGAGTTGTTTCTGCTGTAGCCCACTTCAAAAATGTATGTGTGCATGGGCAGCATTCATTTTTCAGTGTATGTATGTAAGTAAGTATGTGTATGTATGTATGTATGTATGTATGTATGTATGTATGTGTGTGTGTATGTATATATATATATACATATATATATATATATATATATATATATATATATACGGTATACACACATTCACATAACATTCAGTTTTTGTGTATCACAGGTTTAAATAAAATAAGATGTTGAATGTCAGCGCTCCTGCTCATACCCAGTGACGCTGTCACTCAATCTGACAGGACTTCTGCCCATGCACAGTATGCATTCTCCGGTGTTCTAGCGGGACAGAGGTAGAGCTCGGCAGGACAGTGGGACAGAGCCTCCAATGATCATATTCTCATTTTCCCTATAAATGTATACTTTTGTTTGAATACAGTTAATTTAAATTTGTGTTTCACTGCTTTTGTATTACTTTTAAATAGCCAAACATTGACTACTTCACCATTACAGCAAATAAACATTTTTTTTAGTGAGGCCCAGCACAAAGACAAATTTTTTTTATGCCCACTTCAGAAAAAAAAAAGAATATATGGTTAAGGGTTCAATAAATGTTTGAGGTTTGTACATTACTCAAATGAAGTAAGTAAAATAAAAATTAATAATTTCATTTTTTTTTAGCTATTTTGCCTCATATGATTTCAAGGAGAACAGGACAGATTGTGTTGGTAAATACCATTCAAGGAAAACTAGGAGTTCCCTTCCGTGCCGCATGTGAGTAGTCCATTTTTTTACTTTAAAAGATAATGTCCGAGTCAATTAAATTTAATTGCGGATAAAATATATAGATCGGTCTGCTCCAGTGGAGTTAGTTGAAGTCCTACATTACAGTGGGAAAGCAAATTCTAAAACTTTCTCGCTGTATCATCAGACAAATATTTCTGTGGAGTGTTAATGTTTTGCTGCCACCCAGTGGCTAAATTCTGAATTGCTGAAGAAACCTCTCCCCCCTAAAGCCAGTTCCATTTTTCAATATATTATTTATTTTCCCCCAGTAAACCACATTCTACAGAACCACCCCTTTCACGTCCCTTGGAGGTGTAAGTCTCTACCCAGCAGCGGATGCTGAACAAATAGTATTGCTGAATTTTTCTTTAGAAACTAGTCCAAAGATTGTAGTTCAATGTCATAAAATGAAACATAAAATATATATTTGAGTATTACTGCTGTAATACACTCTAACATACTACACATTACAATCCCTTATATAGTAAGGTTGCAGGACATGGACCATTATGTATTGTGTTGTCATTCCCAATGCATATGCATTGCATTAGGTTCAATGTAGACTGTTGGCACTATATATATTTTTGTTACAAATGACTATGAGTTTTATTGCTTTTGACATCTGTGATACACCACACAGTACTGTACAGTATACTGTTGCAGAGTTTTCTAATACATTCTTACTCACTGCATTTTCCTGGGATATATATTGCTGTTATTATATCACAGCAATAAATAGTAATATCCATTGTGTAGGGTTTCAACCTAGCCAGTATTTGTACAGTAAAGGCCAGTAAAATATTGGCTTGGAACCAACGTAAAATGTTTGGAGACAATAGCATGGTTGCTATTTTTTATTATTTTGAAAAGTTGGCAACTCTAGCAGTCTGTGAGTGTATCACAGAGCTCTCCAGCAATAAAACGTTTGACAGGGGCGGATCCAGAATCTGGTTTTAGGAGCAGCACTGCCAGATTATTTTGTGTCCCACACTACAGCAATCAATGCTTCCTAACCCGTGCATAAAGAGAGTTTAAAGACACTAATTGCTGATTGGCCAGGACTTAATTTTCAGTCTCCTTGCCAATGTGAGAGACTATTAGCTGGCTGCCCAATGATACTGCTGTGTTTCCAGTTCTTTCCCTGCTTAAACTGCATTGGTGACATGAGTTGAGACTGTCACAAGTGCAGAGAAATTAAAGTCGAACTTGGTAGGACCGGAGCATGACCCCTTGCAGTGACATGGAAGTGCCATCTCAGCGAAGCTAGGATGTGCTGTGACCCCAGGGCCCACTTTAAGGGAATTCTCACTTCACATTAAATCATCATTATTCCAGATGCATAGCACTGAACCAATATTTTTTTATTCAGAATAGAGAAATTGCATTATAAAGCTCAGTTGAAAAAAAGACATTGTTTATATGTAGGACACCTAGAAAAGGACATAAAGCGTTATATTTGCTACTTGCATAAACCCCAATGAAAAACACTATGCCAGTCACAGGCAGTGGTAAGGTGTAGTTAACAGATCTTTTTTTTTTTTAAATGCATTCCTTGTTTTTATTTCCTTACTTTGCCTCCCTTCACTTCATTTCTCCTGCCCTCCTTTCACTATTGCCCACCCACAGAACCTGCATCCACTCACATCACTTGCCATAGCACCACATTGCACCAACAAGACTTGCCACAGCACCTAGCTTGCACCCATACGTCTTCCCAGAGCACACAAAGGAGTTGTCAAGCACCCAGACTGCACCCACAGGTCTTGCCATAACAACTAGAGTGCACACACAGAATTTGCCCAGCATCCAGATTGCACTCACAAGTTTTGCTAGAGCACCCAAATTGCACCCAACACCCAGATTGCACCTACAGGTCTTTACAGAACACCCAGATTGCCTTCACCAGTCTTGCCAGAACACACTCAATCATGCAATGATTTGACTTAAAATATGTAACAGATAATGATGTTGATAAGTCCGGAACATTGAAGGTCAGCTTGACACAGTGGTATAGCCAGAGGCATAACTGGAAACCAAATTAGAAAATTTCTACGTATAGAAACATAGAATGTGTCGACAGATAAGAACCATTCGGCCTATCTAGTCTGCCCAATTTTCTAAATACTTTTATTAGTGCCCAGTTCCCGGTCTTATAGCTAGGATAGCCTTGTGCCTATCCCACGCATGCTTAAAATCCTTCACTGTATTAACCTCTACCACTTCTACTGGAAGGCTATTCCATACATCCACTACCCTCTCAGTAAAGTAATACTTCCTGATATTACTTTTAAATCGTTGCCCCTCTAATTTAAGACTATGTCCTCTAGTTGTGGTAGTTTTTCTTCTTTTCTTCTTTTAAATATATTCTCTTCCTTTACTGTGTTGATTCCCTTTATGTAGTTAAATGTTTCTATCGTATCCGCCCTGTTACGTCTTTCCTCCAAGCTATATATGTTAAGATGCTTAAACCTTTCCTGGTAAGTTTTATCCTTCAACCCATGAACCAGTTTAGTAGCCCTTCTCTGAACTTATACCTTATACTAAACTTATACCCTCCTACCACATATTCCCCACATTGCACAGTGCCATATATAGTTCAGAGGTTGAGTTTGACTTAGGTCCGAAAAATCCCACAGTTCAAGTCGCTTCCCATTATTAAAGTCCGAAACTTTTTGTTTTTTGAGCGTAAGCCCAACTTCACCACCTGGCAGGTAGAGATCTGAAGTCGACCTCCCATCTCAACCTCCAAATTGAAGCACTTCCCTCTTACGGAGAATACTAATCTTCCTTGCATTCTATGGGAGGTGGAGGTTAAGATGGAGGTCGATTTGTACTTTAGTGAGGGGAGTCGAGATGAAGTTTGAGTTCCACTTTTCTTCAAACTCAAATTTAGTGGATAGTCCCCACTAAGTGTACTTGATGTCTCTAAACAAGACATATATATGGTATTGGTCCCAGCAGTATATTATACAGATGGTGGCACAGCATAACTACTATCAGGATAGAGTTAGCCAGACACAGACATACAGGGTAGTTCCCATCAGTATATACGCACTGATATGTATTCCCAGCCGTTAATAAAAAGATGAATAACATGCAGGGTTCAGTGAAACACAGAGTCCTGTAACTTAATAATGACTTCATTATAAGAACACAGTTAACACAGGTAATAAATAGCATCTGACTCTTCTTGTAATAGCCTTTTCCTAAATATTAAGAAATCTTGTTTATTTGTAATGCAGATGCTGCTTCAAAACATGCCATTCAAGGCTTCTTTGACTGTCTCCGAGCAGAGGTGGAAGAGTTTGATATTTTTGTGAGCACGGTCAGCCCAACCTTTATCCGATCTTACCACGTCCAACCCCAGCCCGGAAACTGGGAGGCATCCATCTGGAAATGTAAGGAAAAATCTTTTCTACCAATCCTCTCCTTTAATACTGCCAGATTAAAGAGTGACTTAATATTTCCCAATTCTTACATTTAGTGGAATTCAGTTTGTCAGTTTGCAAAAACAGTTTTTGTTGGTTATCATAGCTGGGTACTCACCAAAAGTGGGACAACCAGAGCTAAACCAGGGAATGGGAAAATAACTGTACAATGTGTGATGCTTGAGTATACCAAGGAATAGTAGAAGGAGAGAGTACCACCTGTCTCAATGAAGAGGCAAGTTCACTCAAGTCATCACTAGAAATACACAATAGAAATGGAGCAGATGGCTCGTTTTAAAAATTTGCTGAAAGTGAGTAGCAAATGCTGTAGAAAATGCTATCACATAAGTGTTTTAAGTGATAAGTATACAAAGTGTAACTGTTAACTTGAGTGCACTTGCCCCTTCATTGATACAGGTGATACTCTCTCCTTGGGTCTTGGACACTTCCGCGCCGCATCTACATCGCTGACAGTTCAGCGCGGCAGTTAGAACGCTGAACTGTCAGCAATGAAGTATAACGCGGCCGTTTCACCGCGGCTGCAGCTATGTTAGAGCTGACAGTTCAGCGCTGAACTGTCAGCTCTTACAAATCTAAAAGTAAAACGAAAGTCCCCCCCCTAATAAATGATTCCCAAACCCCGATAGTAACACTAAACACTAAACCCCAATACTAACACTAAAATTAACCCCAATACTAAAATTAACCCCTAAACCCTGATACTAACCCCCGACCCTTAATACTAAAATTAACCCCCTAAACCCTAATACTAACCCTAATACTATCCCCCGACCCCTAATACTAAAATTAACCCCATAACCCTAATACTAACCCTAATACTAACAAATTAACCCCCTAAACCCTAATACTAACCCTAATACTAACAAATTAACCCCCTAAACCCTAATACTAACCCTAATACTAACCCCCGACCCCTAATACTAAAATTAACCCCTAACACTAAACACTAACACTAAACAATAAAATTAACCCCAATACTAAAATTAACCCCCTAAACCCCAATTCTAACCCCCTAAACCCTAATTCTAACTAAACAAAAATAGGTAAAATACTTACCTTTAGCGATGAAATGTCCCGCGATGAAATCTCCAGCGACGATCTGTCTTGTGCTGCAGAGTCGGCGGTGAAGTGGCTGCGCGGAAGCAGCCGCGATGAAGAGTCCCATCCCCCTCTCCTTTACTCCCACTTACTGTCCTGTGTGTTTTTGGAGTAGAACTCTAATCTTCTCAGACTTACAGTCAGTTACGTAGTAGGTTAACATCCATATTGCAGCATCCAACATTGTAAGAATTTAGGAAACTCCTGCATAAACACATGGGAGTTTTCCAAGAGGATCATGTTTGGAGGAATAGTTGTGGAAGCATTAATGTGCCCTTGTCAATGTGTTTATACTAAATAATGGACTGAGGGAGATGTAGAGAGTTGAAATGCTTAAGCACTGTTAACTGTCTCCACCGCATCATCATGTTGCTCTATATATTTCCTTGAGATGGATTTTTTATGTTAACATGAGAACCAGGGCTCCAAGCCACACTGATGTTGTTGTCTTTAAGCTCCAAGCGGCCTATTTGGCATTTAATACAACATTTGTGTATAGCATTAGAAAGGTTTGCTCTTCTTCATAAGATTTTCTAAATTGCTAAATTATAACTGACCACAATTATTCCAAAAATGGTAAAAGATCTGTATATCACCCACAAATAATGTTTTGATTTGGATTTCTTCAATTTAGAAATCCTTGGATATATTAAAATAAAAAAAGATGAAAGTGCCCTTTATTTTAATCAGTTCAATTTCAAGTCAGGTTTTCCTACTTTCCTCATTCACACAAATGACTTGTCCCTTACGCACAACTGAGTAACTGTATTGCTTCATATAGTATAACATTTCACTAAACTGTCTTCGAGACAGACAGAGACCCTAAATCGCTCAGGCACACATACAGTTTATACACTAGCTGATAGCTATTTCAGCATTGAGTAAGCCCTCAGGAATGGCGAGGAAAGAGAGATCAGAGGGGAATGCGTAAATGTAAACCTTATTTTGGACAAGACATCCTCCAAGAACAACGTGTTACGCAAGCAATCACCATCTTTCCGTGGTAGTAAATCCTCTGGAAACACAAGTGGTTGTAAGTTTTGTTCTGTTTATGAAATGTAGTTTAATGCAAGACAGTCCCGAGTCTTGTTTTTATACATTTGTACGGTACAAAGGAGGCTGCCTGGGTTGCAAATTACAGACATTAGTAATAAAGGGGACCAACTAGACATCAAGTTTCTGGGTTCTGTTGTCTAGGATACATTTTCGCTTAGTTTTTTTTAAATCTCCAACTGTTCTATAGTAGTTCATGGGATGTTTGTTATTACCAGTAGTGTGGAGCGGACACCTGGATGTTCGGGTTCGGCGGGTTCAGCCGAACTTCGGAAAAAAGTCCGGGTTCGGGGTCGAACTTGACCCCGAACTTGACCCCGAACCCCATTGAAGTCAACGTTCGGCTTATAGAATACATGTAATACTATTGGCTTTCTTTAAACC
This sequence comes from Pelodytes ibericus, assembly GCA_036172795.1. Taxonomy (NCBI): domain Eukaryota; kingdom Metazoa; phylum Chordata; class Amphibia; order Anura; family Pelodytidae; genus Pelodytes; species Pelodytes ibericus. The sequence continues at coordinate 125,914,733 of CM069862.1, forward strand.
GAACTAGAGTCCCCATTCATAAGAAATTCTTATGAATGGGAACTCTAGTTCGGTTTATAGAAAGCCAATAGTATTACATGTATTCTATAAGCCGAAAGTCTATAAGCCGAAAGACATTCTGTTTATAGACTTTCTTTTTATAGAATAGCAATAGCAATACATGTATTCTATAAAACAAAAGTCTATAAACCGAATGTCTTTCGGTTTATAGACTTTCGGTTTGTAGAATACATGTAATGCTATTGCTATTCTATAAACCGAAAGTCTATAAACTGAATGTCTTTCGGCTTATAGACTTTCGGTTTATAGCCGAACCCTCGAACTCGAACACGGACATACAGTGAAATGTCCGTGTTCGGGTCCGGGGTCCGAACACCGTAATGTTCGGTACGAACCCGAACAGTGTGGTTCGGGTTCGTTCAACACTAATTACCAGTGCTAAGTTTTTTTCTAGTTATAGAAGGCTTACCCCAGGATGCCTACGGTAGTTTTTGGGTATGTTTATGGTCTGTAATTCAAGCAAAAGTATAGGAGACAGTTAAATAAATATTGTTTGAAGGGTAAAGACAAACAAAAAAGGGGGAGTTAGGATTCATTTGTGCATTTAAGTGGGACTTTATCACTGAAACATAGAAACACAGAATGTATCAGCAGATAAGAATCATTCGGCTTCACACTTCCCTCTCAGCAGGGGCATACATAGAGCATTTGGTATCCGGGGCAGACCCCGTATTTGACACCCTCCCCACCTACCTCCTATCTTTAAAATGTAAAAAAACACCTACACTTTTCAAGAATATTTATTGCACACATTTGTAAACTTACACATAGAGACACATGCACATACTCACACTTACACACACACAGACAGTGCGGTATTTACCGCGAGGAATGCATAGGCAGCAGCACCACCAGGCACTGAAAAAAAACCTAAGAAAAAAACGAACAGGCAGCCTGATCGCAACGATCGGGCTGCCTGAGCATTTTTTTATTACGGGGGCGGAGTGATGACGGGTCACGTGACCCGTTGCTCTGACGTCAGACGCGCGCCGGTCACGTGACATATCCAAACTCACCGAAGGAGATGAACAGGCAGTAGGACACCATGCTGCCTGCCACTACCCCCACGGAGTCCTTGGGTGAGGGGGCATATAATGGGGGTAATGGAGGCATATAATTGGGTTAGTGGAGGCATATAATGGGGGCAATGGAGGTATGTAATGTGGGCGATGGGGCATGTAATGGGGGTGATGGGGCATATAATGGGAGTGATGCAGGTATGTAATGGGGGTAATGCAGGCATTTAATGGGGGTTATGCAGGCATGTAATGGAGGTGATGGGGTTAATGGAGGCATGTAATGGGGGTGATGGGGGCATGTAATGGGGGTGATGGTGGCATGTAATGGGGGTGATGGAGGCATCTAATGAGGGTGATGCAGGCATGTAATGGGGTTGATGGGGTTAATAGTGGCATATGATGGGGTAAATGGAGGCATATAATGGGGGTGATGGGGTTAATGGAGGCAAATAATGGGGGTGATAGGGTTAATGGAGGCATATAATGGGGGTGATGGGGTTAATTGTGGCATATAATGTGGGCGATGGGTTTAATGGAGGCATGTAATGGGGATTGTAGCGGTGCTGCAATATTAAATCCCAATATCTCCGCTTGTAAAATAAGGTAATCCAAGTAAAGTGCTGGAAAGTAAGGCAATATCCCAAATCCCCCAGTAACCGGACGAAACACAGTTCTGGGAGTCAACTGAACTAGTTTATTCACAGCTCCAGCATTTATGCAATCCCCCATGCAAGGGGTTTCCTTAATCCCCTTACAGGGGCTATACAGTAGTGGACTACATAGGAAACTGAAAATACAGGACATTTCTCCCACCATGCACCGCTGTACGGGAGGGGCACTCCCACTAGAATATCCTGTTAAGTGGATTATCCCTCCGTACATTAGAACCGGGTTTTAACATAAAAATATATAACTTTGACATTATTCGTGGGATTACAATAAATGACCGTTCGGTAGATAGCTGGGGTCTGAGCGCACTCTTCGTGAAACTACCATATGTATGCTCCCTATTCTAAAACACACGAATACATTTTTACACCAGGTTAACACAGCTATTTCAGACAACCTTTAAATGTTCTGCAATATGACCTAAAGTGGCTAGGTTCGCCACAGGGGTGATGGAGGGATGTAATGGGGTGATGGAGGGATGTAATGGGGGTGATGGGGCATGTAATGGGGGTGATGTGGGTTATGGGGCATGTCGTGCACGTGCAGCAAAAGTAGGGGGGTGCACGAATTTTATCAGCCTAGGGCAGCACAAAACCAAATACACCACTGCACACAGACGTGAACAGAGTAACACAGACTGTGTGAACCTGTGTGTGTAAGTGTGAGTATGTGCATGTAAGTGTGACTCTGTCTGTGAGACTCACACTTGCACACATTTACAGACACACATTTACAGACTCACACACACATTTACAGACTCACACACACTTACACAGAGAGTCTCCCACTTGCACACACACACACATACTCCACCTTACACACAGAGAGAGACTCCCACTTACACACTTACACAGTCACACACAGTCACACACACACAGCCACACTTACACACACACAGCCACACTTATACACACACTCACCCACAGACACGTAAACATAGTCACACACAGACACTTACACATAGTCACACACACAAACATTTACACAGACACTTACGTATACACACACACACACACACACTTACACAGACACTTGCACAAATTTACGCAGTCACACAGACACTTACACACACAAACACAAACACACAGAGATTTTACTGGTCTGTGGGCTTCAGATGGGACAGTTTTTCATGCTATCCCGTGGTCCTGTCTTCCCGACCTCTGACCCTAACACATGACGTCACGCGCAGGGTCAAGGAGGGAGGGATTATGCAGCATCAGGGAAGCTTAGTTTCCCGATGCTGTTTCAGGTGTGGGGAGGTGCGGTTACCACTGCAGACGGGCCTCACCTCTATGTCCAGCGGACTGCATTAGAGGGGTGCTGTTTTAATAATAAACTGTTTTAAACCCTGGGCACCCCAGTCAGTGGCACCCCTCTAATAAGTGGTACCCGGAGTGGACCGGCCCCCCTAACCCCCCCTTAGTCGACCACTGCCTCTCAGTAATGTATTGCTTCCTGATATTACTTGTAAGCTTTGCCCCTCTAATTTAAGACTATTCCCACTTGTGGTAGTTCCTTATTTTAAATGCAATATCCTCATTTACTGTGTTGATACCTTTTTATGTATTTAAATGTTTCTATCATATCCCCTCTGTCTTGTCTTTCTTCCAAGCTATACATGATTATATCCTTTAACATTTCCTTATAGGTTTATCGTGCAATCCATGCACCAGTATTAGCAGAAATGCAAGAAAAGGCATAGATCAAAAGAAAAACATGTTTTAAATGTGTCTGAGGTTGGTCCACGGTATGACACATTTCCTACTGACAAGTAGTTTGTTTGCATATTAAGCCAGAAGGGTATTTATTAAGCAGAAGACACCACAGACACATTTAAGACATATATTTATTTTGTTTTATCCATTTGCCTGCAATTTTGGCTGCTATGTATAGATCATTTTTCACCATTTTTCTTTCTAGACAATCACAGTGTAAGCAATGTTTAGGTTGAAAGAACCCCTTTAAATAGTGTGTAAGTAGAGTACCTTTAGTGTTGCAAATATGTAGTCTGTTTTATTTATTTAGCACATACCTGTTAATTAATCATTTGACATTTCTAACTGTGCTCTGCTAACACTGAATTGGGTAATAGTAAGATCACCTGGATGTTGTGCAAAAGTAACATACTTTAAAACCACAATTTATCAGATAGTACCCTTCCTAATTAAACTGTATGTAAATTATTACAGTTTATTAAACCTTTGTCCAAAGCAATGTGAGGTGTTTCGATTGAAAAGAGATAATGGCCTAGATTTAATGCCAAGCGTCAATTCTGGCAAAGATCTAGGTTTTGTAACGGATGTTATACGTATTGGAATCGGCTTTCCTTCTGATAAAAATGTATCTTAAGGGTTGAGTGCCTTTTTAACCTTTTTTAGGTAATGTTATTGTACCTTTTTAAAAATGTTGCACATGTTTATTTGTTAGCAGAAAGGTTCTATATAATTATTTGATAAATGCTTGCTGTTGATGTGCACACTCACAATGCACCATTTTCAGAATGCTTTGATATTTCATTTCTTTGGAAGTCTTTTTCAGGAAATTGTCATACGGGGTCCACCCTGTGGAAGTGGCAGAGGAGGTTCTCCGTACCGTGAGCAGGAGAAAACAGGAAGTATTTATGGCTAATCCAGTCCCAAAGGCAGCTCTTTACGTTCGCACCTTTTTACCTGAATTGTTTTTTGCTGTGGTCGCAACAGGGGTTAAAGAAAGACATTTTGTGGAAGAAGAGAAATAAAAGGCCATGCTGTAGGCCACAAAATCTGTTTAATTAGATACGATTAAAATATTTTTGCCCCGTAGACTGTACTGCTTTAAAAAAGAACAATTGTGAAAAATGCCCCATGTTGGGTGAGTTGAATGCAAGGTAACCTAGACACGGCTAAACCCGTTACATTATATATTGGTCCATGAATATCTATACTATGCATCAGTAAGCACTCTATAGATATACTCAAATATTTGTCCACAATGGTAAAAAAATAACACCGTAATATTACAAAATTGGTTTCCTCCACCTAAAGCGGTAAAATTAGTTCCCTCCATTGTAAAATGATATTCCCTTTTGTAATCCATGTGTATCCCACTTTTGTCTATCACAGGGGGGCGCTAGAGGCTTAACAACTGAAACTGATATAATTTCACAGGTTATTTATTATTAGTTTTTATTTTTGAGCACCATCATATTTTACAGCACTATACAAGGGAGAAAAAACATACAAATATTAAGGGAGGCACAAGCTAGAACCCAAATGGTTTGACACTGACAGTCTAATCTCTTGTCTGCATAGGCACGGGTTTTTAAGGCATGCCAAAAATGGGTTTTACAAATAAGAAGCTATATAGCAGACTTATTATATGTCCTGTTAGCCACACTTAATTCAATCTGCTTTAAAAAGAATGGGTTAAGGGCAAAAAAAATATTCATGCATACTAAGCCTTCATTTCTTTACAAAATATATACTATTTTTTAACAAATTTAAAATGTTTCTACTAACCTGTTGACTCAGGAAGACCCCATTTTCCATGAGGCTTAAATTCAGGCTACTCGGAGACCACCAAAGTGATCTCAAATTGTTGGAAAATACAACAGAAATTTGTATATTTTTCAAGCATTTGAGCTAAAGTATATGTCTGGGAGAGTGGTTGCTGATATAAGTAGGTCGTTATTAAAACATATAAATGACCCTTTCTTTCTCATAATCATTCGGCTCTATTCACTAAAATCCGAGACAAAAAATTGAGAAGAACAAGAATTAATTTTAATGAATAGAAATTTTTTATGCTTTTCACTAAAGGGAGTTCGAGATGGGAGATCTAGATGAACTTTAGCGAGGTGAGAAAGGGATATCTCGTTTCAGTTAGTGAATAGGGTGAGGAGGTTGATTTGGGAGTAGATTTCTATACTCATATATTTGTGAATAGACCCCATAGTATTGTGGGTGATAGAGGTGTGGTTGGTATACAGTGTTATTGTACAGAAGGTGCTGCTGGTTATTTGAGTCATTTTGATTGTCAACAGAAAGGGAAATTATGGAATGAGTACTGCGGTTTTCGTGGTTGAATAAATGTGTATTATATCAATAATTTGATGGGAAAATGTAGATTTTTCTACAACTGCCAGTGTTCATTGTAATGAGTAAAATCCTGTAGCATGGCATAATTTTGATGAGTTAAACTAAATTATATCCATCAAACAAACCTTTGCATTGAAAAAATTTGAGAATAACTCAAGGTCGTCTTTCATTTTGAGACTTAGTCTCAAAAATAACTTCAATCATTTTACCACCCATTACTTTCAATGGGGAAGATTTGTACCTGTTTTTTTTCGGGTGCCGAATTTGACTTAGTCTCAAAATTAAAGTTGACCCCCTCGAGCTATTCTCGAATTTTTAGTGAACAGAACCATATGTTCACCGTCTTTTAAATTCTATAAATTAGAATATTTGATGAAAGTATAAGAAAATTGGTTTACAGCTGACATTATGTTTATATAGGTGGTGACGTTATACAAAAGTATTTAAATTGCCTCTACCGATTGGGTGATTGTGATAACAATTTAATTGTCAAGGGATATATGATGGGAGGTTTGGAAAAGATACAATTTAAAAAACAAAACCGTCTTATTACCATTACTCTTATTTTATCCTTCTTCCCATTCAGATTGTTATAATAACTTACCACACATAAACATTTTACTAATCACTCCCAACATTTCTATTTGGTCAGTTACATTCTTCTTTATGGCTGCTAAATGTTATAATATGTAAAGATTTTAGAATTCCTAAAAACTGTTCTAAATTAAAGGAATTTCTCTCAGATACCTTTTTTTTTTGCTTTTTTTTTTTAATAAGACACTTTTCAATACGTAATTGTATAAAACTACCAACCTTTTATAAATGAAGAATAACATATATGATTTAAAATTATACTTTAAAAAAATACTTTTACACATGGTACTGTCACGGTTATTCTGAGTTTGTGGCTGTTTCGTCTTCAGCCTCTAGTGGCCGCTATTGTAGTGTCCCCATTCTCCTCCTGTTGTCAGCTGCCTCGTTATCCTCAGCCCTTCCCTATTTAAACCTGCAGCTTATGGCAATCAGTGCCTTTGCATTGCTTTGATTGTTGCCTGATAGTGCCCTGTGTTTTCTATTTCTGATTATCTGTTGCCGACTCCAGCTAGCCCTTACCTTGTCTGTTTTGTAGCCTGTCCTGACCTGTTTGCCCATCCTGACTAATTTTTTTTGCTGCCAGCCCCGATCTTTTGCCTGTCTGACTATTGTTCTGCCTGAGCCACTGTACCTTCGCCCTAATCCAGTATTTCGTATCCAGCTTCCTGTTTTTAGGGTTTAGTTTCGGTATCCTGTTCATAGTTCAGAGTGCAAAAGTCCTGGGGGAACGAAACCTGCGGCTCAACCATAGGGTGGAATTCCTTCAGGCAGAATATTCTGTTCTGTTGCTTGGGTCCGTTACAAAAGACCTTTATCGAGTCTGCACAGCAGTTCCAGCCTCATACCTGAACGTGACAGTTATCACAGGCCCCTGCCCTGCTCTGAGAGCTACCAGTCCTGTCTCAGTTTGGTCACAGCTACCCATCCTGTCTTTGTTCGAGTCTCAGTTACCTGTCCTGCCTAAGTTCCAGTCTCTTACCTGTCCTGCCTCAGTTCCAGTATCTGCTACCAGTCCTGTCTCAGTCCCAGTCTCTGCAACCAGTCCAGCCTAAGTCCCAGTCTCTGCAACCAGTCCAGCCTAAGTCCAGTCCCAGTTATGCATCGTGGGGTGCAGACAGACTCCACACCCTGTGACCAGTCCTGTCCCAGTCTCAGCGACCAGTCCTGTCTCAGTCCCAGTATCTGCTACCAGTCCTGTCTCAGTCCCAGTCTCTGCAACCAGTCCAGCCTAAGTCCAGTCCCAGTTATGCATCGTGGGGTGCAGACAGACTCCACACCCTGCCCTGCAACGAGGCTTCTCCCTGGTCTGTTATCCCAGGTTGTGACAGGTACTTATCAGTATAGGTTTATTAAACAGCAATGTGTGGCTATGTTTTACCCAGATGAGTTATAACTGTTACAGGATATCTTCCACCATGCTGAACACTTATATCACCTGGAGGTGGACATCTTGAACAGATTTGCATAGCAGTCCTTCGATAAGCTATACTTAAGAGGGTTTATATTAGGTAGGAATGAAAAAGGTGAATAACCCAATAAATGTTTTTTTTTATACAAAACTGGATTATGTTCCTACCAGGTATATAAAATGTAACTTTTATTAATGCTTATTAAAAATAAATACTGGTAAAAATTCAAAGCGGGAATGCATGTGCTTAAGTGTTTCAATGTGCTCATAGTGAAAGTAGTAAAATCATTGATAAAAACACTAATGTCCAATAGTGGTTGATTTTTATATGATAAGTAATATATCTCTATATCACAATACTGAAATGTTATAGGGTGAAAATAACATATGTTGAATACCACGTATAAAAATCATTTAATACCCTAATTACTTACAGTTTCATCTCATTAAGATATTATTGCCCTGACAGAGCAGACTTGTGTTAAATATTGAAAGATTTCCTTGTTTAAGTGTAAGAAAAAAAATATCAAATGTCAAATAGTGTAATTGATTACTCTTTCAAAACTAGCCCCAAAATAGACTTGCACCAATGTATTGAATAAATGGGTAGCGTAACAAATATGTATACATCAGACCATGTTATGTTGCCACAGGTATCATTGTTGAGCTGTGGATTATGAATATGTGCTATTTAATTTCAAATGCACTACAGCTTCATAGGGGATAAATCAATATAATCAGTAATTGTTACTATGTAACTTGTAAGTCAAAGCTTATTCTGTTATCCATAAAGATAGATGCAAAGGTGGTTCTGTATAAAGATGTTTCCGTCAGAAATGTAGATCTAATGATTGTTTAGCAATTATGTCATTGGCTATGTATTAAAAGTTGCAAAATTTAGCTTGTTTTAGATAACTTACTACAATTCTCCAGCACTCCTAATCTGCACTGAACAAAAAGTCACAAAGTGAGTATAAAGGAGACTGAAGGAATGAGGATTAATCATAAAACAGCACCACTATTTATACATAATCCCCAGTTGCAACCTTCTAGATATTATTATCACTTCAGGACACCTTAGTTTATAATAAAGCTTCACAATATCTAACACCATAAATGCCTACAAACAATCAGGCGTAACCAGTGTTAGGCACCAACATTGTTCATGGTGGACATTTACTGGGGTCTTTTGTGGACAGTTTTGATGATGTTCTATGGACCTTCAAAACCTGGACATGGTCCTTGTATTTGTACAGACACTTTGCCTATCCCTGAACGTAACTAATGTGTGTTCATTGTATGATGAAGAGAAAAGAGCACCTGGACTCACACGACAAAAAGACAGTTTTAGTTCACCATTGCAATGTCAACTTGTTGCAGAGCTTCCTTTGATGCTAGGACCTCTAGCCTATGTAATCAAACGGGATGAGGAGGGAACTAAAGAGCAACGGTAAGTAGAAAAGAGCCAGTTCGTTAAATCAAATAGACGGGTACATAGTGGACAGAAAAACAGTGAATTAACGCTTAATGCATTTCGTATCGAAAAGGTACTTAATCATAGGCTTACTCCCTCGTGTCTAGAAACATAGAATGTGTCGGCAGATAAGAACCATTCGGTCCATCTAGTCTGGCCAATTTTCTAAATACTTTTATTAGTCCCCAGTTCCCTATCTTGTACCTAGGATAGCCCTGTGCCTATCCCACGCATGCTTAAAATCCTTGACTGTGTTTACCTCTACCACTTCTGCTGGAAGGCTATTCCATACATCCACTAGCCTCTCAGTAAAGTAATACTTCCTGATATTACTTTTAACTAGTTGTCATTCTAATTTTAGACTATGTCCTCTAGTTTTGGTAGTTTTTCTTCTTTTAAATATACTCTCTCTTCCTTTACTGTGTTAATTTCCTTTATGTATTTAAATGTTTCGATCATATCCCCCCTGTTACGTCTTTCCTCCAAGCTATACATATTAAGAATAGAGTTGCGCGGACACCTGGATGTTCGGGTTCGGCGGGTTTGGTTGAACTTCAGAAAGAAGTACTGGTTCAGGCTCGAACTTGACCCCGAACCCCATTGAAGGATGGGGACACGAACTTTTGGCCACTAAAATGCCTCTAAAAAAGTCCTGGAAAGGGCTAGAGAGCTGCAAAAGGAAGTAAAATGGGGGTAAGAGTAGGACAAGTGCCCTGCAAACAAATATGGATAGGGAAATAACTTCAAATAACATAAAATACATACAAATTAAAAATACAGCTGAGCCATAAAATAGCACTAGATGGAATCTTTGATTTTAGTTTTGGAAGAACATAAATCTAAATCTAAAGCATGGCTGCCAGGAGGATCAACAGAATTATCCATTTGAGAGAGGGTTGGAGTGCAGGGTATTCTCTTTCAGTTTATACTAAGTGACCCATAGGTTGAGGAGGCGGTGACCATGGCGGTGTAGGTGGAAGCGGCGCTGGAGGAGGTGGCCAGAATTTTTCAAAGTGCACTGTAAGCACAGTATTGGACTGTTCTATTTGACTCTCAGATATAAAATGCACCACAAGAAGCAAATGTACTATTTAGAACCCAAAACAATTAGAATTTTTCAAAGTGCGCTGTAAGCACAGTATTGGACTGTTCTATTTTACTCTCAGATATGAAGTGCACCGCAAGACGCAAATGTACTATTTACCACCCAAAACTATTAGAATTTTTCAAAGTGCGCTGTAAGCACAGTGTTTGACGGTTCTATTTGACTCTCAGATGTAATACATGTAATGCTATTGCTATTCTATAAACCGAAACAGAGTCCCCATTCACACGAATAGGTCAATTGACCTATTCGTATGAATGGGGACTCTATTTCAGTTTATAGAATAGCAATAGCATTACATGTATTCCATAAACCGAAAATCTATAAACGAATGTCTTTCGGTTTATAGACTTTCGGTTTATGGAATACTTGTAATGCTTTTGGCTTTCTATAAACTGAAATAGAGTCCCCATTCATAAGAAATTCTTATGAATGGGGACTCTATTTCGGTTTATAGAAAGCCAATAGCATTACATACAATGTAATCGCCGAACCCCGAACTCCAACACGAACATACAATGGAATGTCCGTGTTCGGGTCCGGGGTCCAAAAACCGTAATGTTCGGTACGAACCTGAACAGTGCGGTTCGGGTTCGCTCAACACTAATTAAGATGCTTTAACCTTTCCTGGTAAGTTTTATCCTTCAACCCATGAACCAGTTTACTAGCCCTTCTCTGAACTCTCTCCAAAGTATCAATATCCTTCTGGAGATGCGGTCTCCAGTAATGCGTACAATACTCCAAGTGAGGTCTCACCAGTGCTCTGTACAATGGCATGAGCACTTCCCTCTTTCTACTGCTAATACCTCTCCCTATGCAACCAAGCATTCTGCTAGCATTTCCTGGTGCGCTATTGCATTGCCTACCTACCTTTAAGTCCTCTGAAATTATTACTCCTAAATTCCATATTCAATTGACAAAAGAGGAAATTTAATCCTGCTCTATAACTGTTCATTGTGAATCGGTGCTACACTGTGATTAGGAAACTCCTAAACTGCCAAGGTATCACAACCTTCAACCCAACCCAACATTCCACAGTGATTTATTCCACCTTTTTGTTGGAAGCTGGCTTGGCTAGCAGTAGACATGTGCATTCGTTTTCGGACGAATGCATTTTCATCCTAAAATAGCATTTTCGTTCATTCGTTTGAAAAACGAATAACGAAAATGCTAAGCTAATGAAAGCCGAATGAACGAATGGTTAATAAACAAAAATCATTCGTTCAATTGTCCATTCGTAGTACTATTGGCATTCTATAATCCGAAATAGAGTCGGTTTATAGAATACAATAGCATTACACATACATAGTACATTCCATAAACCGACATAATGAACGACTTTCGGTTTATGGAATGCATGTAAGTCTATTGGCATTCTATGAACCGACTCTATTTCGGTTTATAGTAATGCCAATACTATAGCACGAATGGACAAATATATTAAAACCATTCGTTCAACTTCTTAGCTTGTTAATTTTTATTTATTTATATATATATATATATATATATTTATATATTTATAAATTTATTTATATATAGAGAGAGAGAGTAGAAATACTTGGACAAAATATGCCACAAGTAGGGAAACAACAGCTCTGTGAAATTCCTTGGATATGTTTATTTTGTGAACTAAAGGGCACTATTCATTTTGCTGCAATTGTTTTACATCTGAGTTCTGTTTAAAACAATTTTAGGAAGATATTTTTTAATGAGAGATGAGAGTGCAGCTCATTACCAATTATTAGATACATTGTCAATAACAGTCTCTGGAATTTATTATCATTAATGGTCCAAGTTTTTGATCTAATATGAACCCCCATCCAGCGCATTACTGGCCAGACATCTAACTCTTTTATAAATAACACACAGTTAAACCAAGGTGCCTATAGTTTGTTTATTACAAAATGTATATAATCACCATAATAATGAAATATATTAGAAACTCTAGCAGTATTCATCACACTGTGTGTATGGAAAATTATTTACATTTCCATAAGGTGAGGGAGTCTGCCCACTTATTGATAAGTCAACAAAACCTTCCCTGGTCCCCTGAAGTTCATTGATATATACATCCCACACGGGCTGTGCAACATCCTGATCAACAGTTTTCGGTTTATTCTGTAAGTTTCTTTCCAGGTTTCTCCGCCTTTGTTTGAATTCCAAAATGGTTTTTGTGTATCTGTTAATTGTTGTGACAGATGCTGCCATGCAGCAGGTGAAGGATCCCCATGCCAGGCTGCAGAAAAGAGATACAGTAGGAAATATTACTCAGTAAGAACTTACTATAGTATAAATATACAATTCCAATGGTTACACACTGTATCTCAACTACCAGTGGCTTCTCTCTGTACTGAAAAGTAAATTCAAAATCTCTTTGCTCTGTCCACAATCCGTTCCTCTAGTTCAGGGGTGTCCAATTATTTTCTGAAGTTGTCAGCAAGATGAGAAATGCACATTATTTTATTTACCTCCTTAACTATACAGTGTAAAGGGACAAACAGGGTACGTTTGTTTATCTGGAAACTCATCAGATTTGTCCTGCAAAATGTATAGTTAAGTCAATGAGATCAATTTTCATATCACCTCAGCCCCCTTTTGGTAAATAGCTCCCCAGGCCATGATTAAGCTTTTTCCAAACTCGGTTCACTGTACTTAGTTTATTCTTTCAATACTCTTCCCTCCTTCAGGACCAATATAGCACTCATAGGTTCATGGAAACAACACTCCTCCACAGCTGAATCGTACCACACATTGATATAAGGACACTTCTTTAATGTCTTTCCAAGGATCAGGGGTGTAACAATCGTGGTATCAGGTTTCACAGTTGCAACCCAACCTGCCAAACATGATGCTACCAATAGGCAAACTAAGTGTTTGCCTAAGATATCATCTCTGTGGGGGCAGCATGTATCCTGATAGTAGGCATACAAAAGTGTTTTTTTTTTTATTATTAACGTGCACCCACCATAGGTGGCATTCACAGAAGTGCGCAGCACACGAAGATTAGAAGGCCGAGGAGTTCAGGGGTAGAGTTTACAAGATGACACCTCTCTACATGGAATGCACAAAATTTCCTGACTTTTTGACCTGAGGGGTTGCTAGGCATGCTGTACTATGCAGAGTGAGAGGCATTGCTCTGCTCCCACGTGCAACACTATGAAGAGAAAGTAGGTGCATCGGGTGTCATGTGGCATCCCGCATACTTAAAACAGGCAGCACCACATAGGGACAGAAGAAGACAATCTGCACCATGGAAGCAGGCAATTGGCCACCAGGCAGAGATGAGCAGGCCCCGACTGCACTGGACCAACAGAGAGGCAGCTTATAACAGAAAAGGTAAGGTATAGTGGCGGGAATTAAACACTGATGTGTGCGAGACTGTCCATGTGTTGCTTCGTGTATGTGTTTAACACTGTGTGCATGTTTGTATGATTGTGTATACATGTGGCTGTATATATAGTCTATGACAGTCTGTGGATGTGTGATTGTGTGTGTGTGTGAGAGCAGTGTGTGTGTTTGATACTGTAACTCTTTTACTGCAACTGTGACTCTGTGCATATATGTGTCTGTGTGTGTATTTGCCTGTGTGTGACTGTGTTTTTATGTGACTGTATATGTGTGACAGTGAACATGTATGTGTGGCCGAGCTGCATGTAAAATTGTATGTGTTATTGTGTGTTAAGTGCACCTGCATGTGTGTGTGACTAAAAACAGGGAGATTAACCCAGCGCTTAATCTTAATGTGAGCTGCACTTAAGTGTGTTCCTAAACCACACAAAATATACAGAAAATACAAAACAGAAAAAAAGTGCGCTTTACATAAACTGTGGAATTTATGTAGTACCTTATATATACACAATAAGTGAGTGAAAATTGTGAAACAATAATAACTTCAAGAGAGATAGAATCTCCCTTAGGATTTTGCACTCACAGACTCCAAGTACAAAATATGCTCATCTAGCGATTTTTCTTAAAAGAGATCCAGTACTGCAAGTATCCTTAGAACTCCAAAGACAAAGAAGAAGTGGAACAACAGGTGTCACTGGGTGCGGTCCGTACCCCCCGCTCCCCCCTTGGGACGCCACTGAAGTGGGCCATATACATTCATGGTGGGCAAAATGTCTGCTGTTTGGGGTCAATTATGGCAGAGGCAAGCTGTTTGGGAGCTAAAATGGCACAGACAAACTTGAAACAGAGATCACTTGATAGTTGATCACTCCCGTATGCTTGGGGGGAGGGACGGGGGATGCCGAAGGCACTCTCAGAGGCTACCGGCATGTAGCTTTGTGCTAAGGAGCGCAACGCTACATTAAAACATTCCATGTATGTATGTATGTGTGTCAACATATTGATGTGTCAGCATGTGTATGTATTTGTGGGTGAGCATGTGTGTGCATTAGTACGTGTGGATGTCATTTATATATGTTTATGGACCTTGACCCAAGCATTTTTCTTTCTGACACAACCTTTGGTACTGGCTACTAAAATTTGCAGCTGGCTCCTAGATTTAAATCAAATTTGTCAAGCCTAGGTGTAACTGTATCAGCCAATAATTTAATCTCCCATTGTCTCCTTTGTATCGTCACATGCATTAAGATATAGAAATTAACTTTAGTACCACAGAACCCTATGTTTACAATGAGATAACTCACCAGCAGAGGCGGCTCTCTAATTAGACGAGTTAGGCAGCCGCCTAAGGCCTCGCACTCACGGGGGCCTCGCGGCTGCGTAACTCACCTTATAGCCTTTGATGTAACAGGGAGCTTAAAGCTGCCATTAAGCTCCCTGTTACACTTACTTTGGTCGTTTCCTCCGTGCATCTTCCCTCCTGCATGGAGGAAGGAAACTCTTGGGAGGAGGGGAGCAAAATCCTGGCATAATGAGGGGAAAAATCCTGGCATATTAAATGGCTAAATCCTGGCATACTGAGGGGCTAAAAAAAAATCGCCCACTCCCCCAGGCCCGTTTACTTACCTCCTATCTTGCTGCTGTTCAGGTCTGTGGCTGTGAGGGAAGCGTTGTGCGCACCCCTCCAGCCGCGTGGATTAATAAAGTTTGTTCAAACTTTTTTTTTTGAACAAACGTTATTGAAGCCACGCGCCTGGAGGGGAGAGCACAACGCTTCCCACACAACCACGGACCTGCACCGGGAGACAGCAGCAAGGAGGTAAGTACTGACTGGGGAAGGGGGGAGAAGGGTGGCATAACGAGCATACTGAGGGGCTAAATCCTGGCATATTACATGGCAATATCCTGGCATATTAAATGGCAATATCCTGGCATATTAATTGGCAATATCCTGGCATATCAATTGGCAATATCCTGCATATTAAGTGGCTATATCCTGGCATATTAAGTGGCTATATCCTGGCATATTAAGTGGCTATATCCTGGCATATTAAATGGCAATATCCTGGCATATTAAGTGGCTATATCCTGGCATATTAAATGCCATTATCCTGGCATATTACGTGGCAATATCCTGGCATATTAAATGGCAATATCCTGGCATATTAAGTGGCTATATCCTGGCATATTAAATGCCATTATCCTGGCATATTAAGTGGCAATATCCTTCCATATTAAATGGCAATATCCTGGCATATTTTAATTGCCAATATCCTGGCATATTAAGTGGCTATACCCTGGCATATTAATTGGCAATATCCTGGCATATTAATTGGCAATACCCTGGCATATTAATTGGCAATACCCTGGCATATTAAGTGGCTATATCCTGGCATATTATATGGCAACATCCTGGCATATTAATTGGCAATATCCTGGCATATTAAGTGGCAATATCCTGGCATATTAATTGGCAATATCCTGGCATATTAATTGGCAATACCCTGGCATATTAAGTGGCTATATCCTGGCATATTAAGTGGCTATATCCTGGCATATTAATTGGTGATATCATGGCTTATTAATTGGCTATATAATGGCTTATTAATTGGCCATACCATGGCATATTTATTGGCAATACCATGGCATATTAATTGGCAATATCCTTGCATATTAATTGACTATATCCTGGCATATTAATTGGCTATATCATGGCTTATTAATTGGCAATATCCTGGCATATTAATTGGCAATATCCTGGCATATTAATTGGCAATACCATGGCATATTAATTGGCAATATCCTGGCATATTAATTGGCTATATCCTGGCATATTAATTGGCAATATCCTGGCATTTTAAATGGCTATATCCTGGCATATTAAGTGGCTATATCCTGGCATATTAAGTGGCTATATCCTGGCATATTAATTGGCTATATAATGGCATTTTAAATAGCTATATCCTGGTGTGTGTGTAAGTGGTAAGTGTGTCTCTGTGTGTGACTGCAAGGGTGTCTTTGTGTTTAAGGGTTTCAATGTGTGTTAGGGTATCAATGTGTTACAAATTTAGAGAATACGAGTTGAATATTTAGATGTATTTATTTTCCACACTATACATTATACTTTTATATATATAAAATGTATGGAGGGTTGGTGGTGTGGGAGGCGTGGCGGGTCACAGGAGGGGCACCAAAATGCCCCTTCGCCTGTGTAGACGAAAATCCTTGCACCGGCCCTGACTAGGCCTCTACTAGGCCTTCCTGATGTGGTAGATTTAGAACACTACAAACAGCTTGGTTTTGTATATCTATCTCTTTGTTCCTAACTGCTTCCCATTTGCAGTGACCACAAGCATTAACAGGTAAACATAGTCTAATAGGTCCAGGGACTAATAAAAGTATTTAGAAAATTGGGCAGTCTAGATGGGCCAAATAGTTCTTAACTGCAGACACACTAACCAGCTGGCTGTGCACAAGAAAAGAGCAGTTTTACAATGAAAATTGTGATAGTATATCATAAAAAGTGAAAATCATAAAAAGTGTAAATTACTGCGCCTCAATGTGACAGAGTGTGCAGCACCAGGCCACGGCTAGTGTCTCACGTCCAGCCCGGAAAGTACAAACACCAGAAAAAAGTGACCAGTGCGCTACAGCCAACACAAATACACATAGTGTTCCTAAACACTTTTTCGAACACAAAAATAGTCCAAAAGAATTAAGTTTTATTGCAATAGCCAAACACAAGAAATTTTGGAGGGGTGGTAATTCCTGGAAAGAACTAGGAAAACTCTAAATGAAATGGGTCTATAAGCTTAAGTCATTGGCAGCTAAAGGGCTCAATGCGGAGTTTGATCTTTTTAACTTTTTATAAAGGATTCTGAGTGGGAAGAGCTTTTTACTAAAGAGTTTTTTTTTTGTATTGCTATGATATGTTCACTTTATATCTGCTACTATAGAGCCATGGTAATTGCTAGCGTGCAGGTATCTTGAAATTCATTCTGTGTGGGGTAATGGGGGTTTATGGGGATATTTTTGCTACTGAATTATGTGGCTCTACTCATGCCTGTTATATACTGCAAGAGCTAGCAAGTACACAGGATGGCTCTTGTTCTCTCTTTTTCAAATGTTTATAATATGTCTTTGCTGTATTTGCAATGTATACATCCTGACAAACAGCTGACAGAGGTGTTCCTTCGTTATTTCTTTTTTCTCCCCTGCTCGAGAAACTACACCCGTTGCACTGAATAGGTTCCTTCCCTCTCAGATTTCTGCTCTGAAGGACGGAGATACATGAGTGAAGGGGTGTGGAATAGGGAGCCTATCAGGAGAAGGAGGGGCGGAGCGAGAGTGACGCGTCACCATGGCAACGAAGGGGCGGAGCTTATGACACAAATAACGGGGACTGAATGCGACAAGACTTAAAAGGACCCAAACAAACACATGAGGACACTTGAAAAAGCCTCTAGAGGAGGCGAAACGCGTTGTGCTGCAGGAGACACGGGACCTGAAAGCACTGGACACTTTTCAAGAGCTTCTGTGATTTTATGAATTGTGAAGATTCTTCCGTTTTTTAATGTAAGCTTTTTATGTTTTTTTAGCCTTGTATTAAACAGTGTTTTTCTGACACCCATGCCTTCTCTCCTCATGTGTTGAAACAACTTTGGAGTCATCATGCAGGAGGTGTCTGGCCATCTTATACCCATCCACCAGGCTCCCTTATGCTGATATCCCTGAGCAGGTTGATGCTCAGGCTGATGTGAGTGGTCATTTGGCACGATTCACTTTATTGTGTTCCATGTTTACTTTGATATACTACACCATAATATATTTTATGTTTCTTTTTCCCTTTATATAACACTGTAAGATTTCACTTACTGAAAAGGGTAAATATACAGTGTGTATTTGTGTTGGCTGTAGCGCACTGGTCACTTTTTTTCTGTTTTTTATATCATAAAAAGTGTTGTACAAGAATTAAAAAAAAAAGATTAATATATGTTGCTATTTAAAAAACTCTCATAAAATATTTTTTTTTCAGAATACTGCTGTGCTCTGTACATTAACTTTTCTCCAGGGAGAAATTAGGTTCTTTTCATGCTACAGTACATTGCTGATCAAATATCTTTCTTTTTTCCCTTTTAGATAGCTGATTTAATTTAAATAGCCTAGTAACTTCAAAAAGACATCGATAAAATATATAATGAATTTTACAGCTTGAAATGAATTATCTGAGGTCTGAGTAATGGGTTATTCAGAGCACTTTTCTTAAGTGGAAAACTATCTTGTAATTGACTAACATGGCATTCGCTGGCTGTATAGTGATTTGCGTCAGGAATCTTTGCCAGGATGGGAACAGCAGAAATTAATATATATTTAAAGGGAACAAACAGACTGACAAGAGAAGCAGATGTGGTATACAAATTATCAACAATTAACTTTTTCTTTCTGATCCAGTTCTTGGTGCAGTACCACTGCCAGCTCTCCTCTCAATCCGCCCTGCTGGTGTGATTGCCATTAATTACCATTAATAGAAAATCCTCTAATAATGCCCTACATTTTATGACCGCCATTTCCAGCTGTTCTATTATCTTATATTCTGCGCTATGAGAAGATTTTCATCTTGAAAGGTTTCAAAACAAGCTCACACCCCCTGAAATAACTTCTTCTCCTACACACCGTACATCAAATGGTAAACATTGTCTACCAGTCTTGACCATGTGTCCTGTCTACCTGCCCTGACTGCTGCCTGTTTCTAATCTACCTGCACTATTGTTGCTTGGTTCCCATCTATCATCTACCAGCCTTGACTGTTGTCTGTGTCAAGTCTCATCTACAGTCATGAAATCAGTTGAAACCTCCTACACTGTGAGTATCTTCATATAGTGATTTTACTATGTGATTTTACTGTGATTGTACTGTTTGTGCAGGGATGGTTAATGAACAAAGATGGTTTATGAACATTTACCAGTAGGACCAACCATAATCCCAGTTTTGGGGTCTCCAGTCTTCCGGACCCAGGTTGACCGTCATTTGAAACACGGTTGTGTACATCATATGGGCAACCATTCCTAGCAGACCTACATGGAATAAACTCAAAATGGATTAGACAGGCTCACATGTAACATTTTTATCACACATATTTTAATCTTACAACATACTGAGAGTGCTAAAGCAGCAAAGCAATGACCTTGTGCTTGTATCAAAAGTCACTAGGTGGCACTGTTCATCCAATGATAACATTAATTTGAGACAGATTTAGCCAAACCACATCTGTGGAGCCATCACCCAGTGACAAAGACATATAAGATGCTACTGATGACCCTTTAATTTCGTGAGACAATCAAATGATTAATGTGGGAAAGCTGCCTCTATGCCTCTAGTTGAACAAATGTGGACTGCACCACTGCATTGAATTACCTCATGAAATTTATTATATAGGCCCCAAACCTAAGTTTCTTATATTAAAGGTTATGTAACACTGATTTAGTAATACCGCTTAAAGGAACTTTACTCTGCTCCAGCTAATACATGCTGTACACTTTACTAGTCCAACAGATGTTACTTGGCTGTTGGCCAGGCAATGTTTCACACCTGATAAATGTAACAAAGTGAAGGGAAAAAAAATTACACTTCAAATGAAAACAGTTATACCCACATAAACAACTGCAGTTTCTCCAAAGTACCCCTTCCAGTACTCAGAAACAGATACAATGGCAATGGAGCAGCACAGAAACATATATGGAAACAAAATACACAATACATAATACCAAAAGTATTCTAAAAAAACCACAATGGCTCTTCAGGCAACTTTAATATCTGTACAATACATAAAACTATATAGTGCAGTAAAGTGAGGATCATCCTCATCCACATGATTTAGGTTTTTGATCATTTATTCTGGGATTGATTATATTGATTTATGCATTTATTTTGTGCATAGGAAGAATTCCCAGAAGAAATGGGTGCAGATAGCTGTTCACCTAAAATCTAGTATATAAACATAAAATAATATTACTGAATTGAGAAGAAACTATTAGCTCTTCTTCAGGTAGGATGGATATACCCACTGCATGCATTCCCAGTTTAATTAATAATATCTACAAAACATAATAACTTTCTACTAAGTGAAGACCTGTATATTTATTTATGACATAAACATGATCAGTGTAATGTAAAATATTAATTATTGTTGTCATTGGATCTATTGAATATAAAATATGCAAATGTAAAATGTACCTGATAGCACAGTAAAAATTGCAGCAAATGCATTCAGCTTTAACCCATCGATGACCGAAGTATAGTAACAGACTTCCACTGACATGAGGCTGACTCCAGTTAGAAGTAATGTGATATACAGAACTTCGGCCACAATAGAAAGCCACAGGACACCTGACGAGACAAGACCAGGATAAAGTGAGTGTGCAAAACACAAGGAACACTATTACTTATTCTATAGAAATGATTACCATAGTGAGAGGAAAAGCAAACATTCTAAAAATCACAGGGAAATAAAATGGTAAAAAAAAGGAGCCTATAAATTGTTCCTGTTGATTTCTTAGCAACTGTGTAGAAATCCTTTTTATTCCTTACCGCTGTGCCTTGGCATGGAACCGCCTTGCCAAACAAATAGTTGTAAAATACAGAAATGAGCAATCACCTTTTCCAGGAGCTGACATCCGCATCCCAGCACCACATGACAAGCACTCTGATATTTGAGGATGGGCAGATGCGCCATATTGTTAAAATTGATGGATATATTGTAGGTGGAATAATTGCCTTCAGAATATTTCTTGATCTATATGTTTGTTGTCAAGTTACCAGATACCTAAATCTGAACTTGTGATCCACAACTTTTATGAATGACAGGTTTACATTAATATATATAGTTTTAATTAGTTCAGTCTTTTTCTTTGCATTTTTATAAATTCAGATTAGCCAGATGTAGATCCATTCTCTTGTTAGTCTGGGTAATGCAAATATACCTATACACATATTCTATATACACTAAATCTTGTGTTGTAACTACGGTTACAAAAAAACCAGTTCATGAACATTAGACAGAGATTGCTGTCCATAGAAGTAATAATAAGGCTACATACAGAATACCCATTCATGTCAATGTTTAATGCAGTTGAATTGGCACTATACCAATGGATCCTTACAGTCATAACCTGTGATGTTATTTAGTAAAGACCCAGAGGCACACTCGGCCTGCAGTGTATTAACCTCTGTTAGGGGATACTTATGGGAGTGACACTCACTTTGTATTCTCCAAAGGAATTCACATGGATTTGTATAAAGGCATAAGAAAGCTCACTTTTTCCCAGTTTCACTGAGGTTTCTGAATGTTCGCTGATGGGATGTATTAACATAGATGGCAGATAATAACCATTCAGACTATATGGTCTGCCCAATCTGGATCTGGTTGCTCTACATATACATTGTTCACACAGGAACCCTACATTTTTTTGCACATAATACACTTTCCACAAGAACTTTTTTGTTCCCCATATTTCTAACCAGAGAATAGATAACTAACAGCGGACACTCTTTATTCAGATAAATCAATGAGCAGTTTCCCTGACCAAATAACTAAATGTGTAGGTGCTGACATGATTTACACCGTCTGGCAGAGGGACACCCCCTCCCCCCCTTGATCCCACCCATCTGATACCTTGAGCTTGTTCCAGGGCTTTCTCTGTAAATTGCTAAAGTGATTGTTGTGCAATGTGGGAAAACAAATTGGAGTATGACCGGACATGTCGGGAAATGTTTTTCTGTAATGGTTTTGCCGTAATAGAGTCACTCGTGGAAGTTATGTCTTTGGCTGGTTACATGTTTTCTGCCATAAGTTAATGGGTTTAAGAACACAGAGCTGTCAGACTGTCTGGAGCAGTTACATTAGTTTTTAATGAGGTTCACTTGTCGGGCAGCAAGATTATCCAAGAGGATGGAAAGTGGAAAAGGGAAAGGACTAGCTTAAATAAAATGTAAAATGCCAAAAGTCGGAGGTTGACACTCATCAGTAAAAAAAAATAAAAAAAAAAAAAAATGTGGGTAGGAATTGCTCTAATACATGGTTTGCCATGCCAATAGCACAAGTGTGGTATTTATGACTGCCTTAAACTAGCCATGTGGCATACCCAAACTCAGCACATGGTCAGCACATACCATTGCACTAAGCTGGGGGGGGGGGGGGTCATTGTCCATAGTCGAGGCATAGGGTTTGTGCGGGTATTCTACACTATTGTATGAAGCAAGAGTTTGCAATATACCGAAGCCGGGGCTCAAAAAACATGGGTGTTTGAAAGGGTTACCACCCAGTCAGTATTTTTCCTGGCAAGCCGTAAATTGTATTAAGGTCAATATTAAATCTACAATAGCCAGTATTTCTTTGAAGAAAAAGTGGCAACCATAGGGGTTGGAGTGCAACATTGTTTGAGGCAGGACCTTGTCAAAAAGATGAAAACTTCTCACTTTTATGCTTCAAGTGGATTTTATTGTGCAATAAAGTGCCAAGAGAAACAGTACACAGCGATATTGCAAATAATTCAAAGCTTACTGCCTTTGACTCCTTTGGTAGCACTTAATCATAAGCTCTGGGTAGATGGCATTTCTTGAAATGGGGGTTGGCATGTACCATTTTCCAAAGCTGGGACTTCTAGTACCACTGAAAGTCACTTAGCACAGGACTTTGATTACTTTTCTGCATTGCTGGCTGCTGTATTATTGTTTGTATTCCTGACATGTTTTATACACCTTAGAGAGAACACTCTGTACAAATCAGGTCAAATTGTATATTAGTACAAGCAGATGCCTGGCAAGGGAGTGATAACTTACTTTAAGATACAAATCCCAAACAATGCTACAAGGTGAGTAACAAACATGTACATATGGGCAAAAGTAGAACTACTCTGTGGTAATGTGCTGAAAGTGCAGTGATCGCCATGGCAACTCATGGAATGTTCCTGCTGACTGCTCAACATTTAGAGCAGGGATCCCAAAATGTTTTTTTTTTAATTAAAGTTTTATTGAGTCAGGATTAGAAATACAGACAATCAATGAATATCATTTGTTACATCACCAGATAAATCATATATTGTATTATCAAAAAAAAAATATCGGACTCTTTTTCCATTTTTTAAACTATTATGAACTTATAGTAAACATTTTCACTGCAGGAAGGTAGTGAACACAGCATGTGCAGAATAATATAAAATATTCAATATACGATGGTACTAAATCAAAAATACATAAGTCACAAGATTTATATTTTGTTAACATTTTAACTTAAGCGAAAAGATCAAAATAAGTCATGTAAGTTTGTGAAATACCGCGGACTAGATAGACTCACTCCTTACTGTTTTTCATAATTGCACCGAAACAGAAACCATTAAGCATCCACTTAAACTTCGTGAATGAGAGATTAGCGCAGATTAACATGTCACATTACAAAAACTGATCTATGAGATCAAACATAAATAGCAGACACCTTATAGTATTCTACCATAACCATGGCCATCCCGGGACGCTGTCACCGGCCGAGACTGAACCTCAGTATGTAGTGAGTACCAATCAAGAGTAAAATGGCTTGTCTACTAAGACAAATCGACAAAAATAAGTGTGGTGAACACATTACTACAAATTAAGTAGAAGAAAAATAAATTTGAAAGACAAGAAAAACTAGGAAAAAGAGAAGGGGTGAAGAACAGCAGCGAAAAAAGAAACAGGGGGTGATAGGGTACCCCTAGGGTGGTAATACTGGCAGGACAAGGGCATCCTGCCCAAAGAGAAATGGGCTACATGGTCAACTTTTGTAACCATGCAAAAACGCTCACTCAAGAATGAGCTTAGTGCCCCAGGGGGGGGATCCGTTCGCATGTATAAAAACTTAATTGGAGCAATAACAATAAAAGTCCAGAGGTAGTCCAAAGGAAAAAAGGTGATAAAAAATAGCTGTTAAAAAATACACCAGCAGAGAATCCAGCATGTGGTGGTTAGGGACGCAGACTCATATACTATGCCTGTGCAGTCTCGGCTATCGGGACCGGGTTATCCGTGTTGCTAATCTCGGGAGAGTGTAATAAGGGTGGAAGCCCCAAATTGTGGAGAAAATGATCAATGTCCACTGGACTTTCAATAGAGAGGATCTTCTCTTCTGTGGAGACTGTCAGAAGCGTCAGGAGTCCCCATCTGTACTTAATGCCATGATTGCTCAGGTGATTTGTAAGTGGGCGCATAGAACGCCTCCAAAACATAATGGCTGGAGCGATATCATCGAAATACTGAATCTCGTCTCCTTCAAATTTAATGGGACCACTCTTGCGGCTGATGCTTAGAAGAGCGAACTTGTCGGCTGGCGAACCTAGGTACGCAACCACATCTCGGGGAGCTTCAGGAGGGGCCTGTTGGGCCTTTTTAATACGGTATTGATCCATCAGCTGAAAATCCTTCTGGGAGTCAGGCCTAAGAAAGACATTAATTTTTATAACAAACAGCCAGAGAGCCGTGGGCCCTACAGTCTCCTGCACACCTCTGATTCTAATGTTAGCGTATCTTAGCTTCGTGTCCAGCAGGGAGGGGGATGGGACTCTTCATCGCGGCTGCTTCCGCGCAGCCGCTTCACCGCTGACCCTACACAGCAAGACAGATCGTCGCTGGAGATTTCATCGCGGGACATTTCATCGCTAAAGGTAAGTATTTTAGCTATTTTAGTTTGGTTAGAATTAGGGTTTTGGGGGTTAGAATTAGGGTTTAGGGGGTTCATTTTAGTATTAGGGCTCGGGGGTTAGTATTAGGGTTAGTATTAGGGTTTAGGGGTTAATTTTAGTATTAGGGTTCGGGGGTTAGTATTAGGGTTAGTATTAGGGTTTAGGGGGTTAATTTTAGTATTAGGGCTCGAGGGTTGGTATTAGGGGTCGGGGGTTAGTATTAGGGTTAGTATTAGGGTTTAGGGGGTTAGTTTTTGTATTGGGGTTAATTTTAGTGTTAGTATTGGGGTTTAGTGTTTAGTGTTAGTATTGGGGTTTGGGAATCATTTATTAGGGGGGTTATTTTCTTTTTACTTGTACATTTGTAAGAGCTGACAGTTCAGCGCTGAACTGTCAGCTCTTACATAGCCGCGGCCGCGATATAACGGCCGCGTTATTCTTCATTGCTGACAGTTCAGCGTTCTAACTGCCGCGTTGAACTGTCAGTAATGAAGATGCGGCGCGGAAGTGTCCTAGACCCGCAGGGAGACCTGTTTTTGCAGGTCGCACACCTGTCTGGTGAGGAGCTCTGTCGTCTCCAATGTGGCTGTAAGCTCTGTGAGACTTTTCTGCGTTTCTGCAGTTGAGGCCTCTAGCTCATTCACCTTGGCCTGTAATGAGGAGATGTCGGCACTGACTCCCTCCATATCTTGTTTCCAGATCTTCTGCAGTTCACCGATCAGCTTTTTCAAGTCTCCCTTAGTTGAGGGAGCATCGTCGAGACTGCTAGATTGTGTCTTCGAGTACCAGGGGGTCCCGGTGGGACTCATTGGGTCCTCCACCGAGGAGTCAGACCCCTCTGTATAATCAGCGTGATGGGCCGCATGCGGAACGACACAGGCTTTTGGGGCCTACTCAGGAACGTCGAGATATCGGGACTTGGAGCATGTTTCTGCTTCTCCCGCTTCTTGGAGTTGCGTCCCATAGCTGCCCCCACGTCTGGCTGTCTAGTAGTCACCTTTTTATTCAGGTTAGCCATGAATAAATCAAGTTTAAGTGCTTGTATGGTGCAGAGCTCTACAACCCTGCGTCTGCTCCATTCAACAGCTAGCTCCGCCCCTGGGGGATCCCAAAATGTTTTAAATGTTCAAAATGGGATTGGAGTTTTCCAAATCCAAGAGTTTATTGCCAATAGCAACTACTGCAGTTTAAACCCACTAGTTTCCCAATTAATGAGGTCTGGTAAAACAAGAGACTTTCATTTTTAAAGCATTACTTTCGATAATTCCATGATTGAATTTTATCATATTGTCACTAGGTGGCTCCCTATCTCAAAACTATTTTTTTCCTCCCTGCACTGAGCAGGCATATTCATTTTCTGGTGAGGAAATGACACATTTATTAATAGTAACACAGTATCAGTGTATCAGTCCAGGCACCCGGCATGCCAGGGCACTGATCCATTCATTTATCATTTTCAATGATTTTATTTTCATTTGCTGAAGATTTATTGAGTATATGAGCGCAGCCCTGTGAGCAAAAGCACATTGGAAAATATAGTTTATTTTTTCTGTTGTCTCATAGACTTGGCACAGAGCTTGGTGTAAAGGATCAACACATTCATGGCACCCAATAAGCATGTTCTTGGATATTTCAGTCTATATTAGGTCATTAAAATATTACTTAAAGGGACAGCAGAACGTGCAGTCTGCTCAGAATAATGTGAACAGAGTTCTTTAAAGCCCCCTTAAATGGGGATATTGCTAACCATAAATCATGTAGAACGCCAATGCTGATACCAATGTGGTGTTACGCTTGGGAAGGAAAAATTTTTTTTTAGTCTCTTAATTCAAATAAAGGCCTCAGAAAAGAGAAAATAATGAAAAAAAAGACATGGTTTGTATAGTGTGATATAGCAAAGAGTTTTTATATATCTTTCTATTCCAAGAAAACAAAACCCTCTGATTCAAAGAAGATCACACTGGATTTTAATTATTTTTTACTTGCACAGTGCCCAGTAAAAAAAAACCTTACATAATACATCTTATTATTATCTATGGGCTGAATAATTTCCTTGACTCACATCAATTACTCACAGTCAGTATGACCGCTTGTGCATCCTGACCATAAAGGTATATTAGAACATTTCTGTTTCTTTACAAAACCCCAGATCAAGTGCATTCTGCATTGATAAGAGCTGGTCTGCTGTCATGACGAAATCTGTACCATGGTACTGAAATAATATGCCAGGAAGCCAAACTATGTTCCCTAATCCTTTTTATTAAACAAACATCTCTCATGAGTTTGAGTCATCCCTGTTTGGTATTTCAGCAAGGATTCGGAGAACATAAACTGCCGTCCTGACCGTGCAATAATAAAATACATCATCAATTAAATAGAACATGCTCCTGTACAAGTAAACTGTCCCGCAGGTAAGGATCAAAATACAATGTCAATAAGATCAGTAACACTAAACCACATTAGACAAACTAGTAAAAATGAATAGCAAACAAAATGAATAGCAAATGAATAGCAAGTCCAAAAGTTCCATATTGTTATACCCAGATTACAGGGTAGAGTTCCAAGCTGGGTGTGAAAATTCTAGGTTTGGCTGCAGAGCTTACAACAATTTCCATCACATAGCTTGGATAGATAATTTTTCCAGCTCATCTATTTTGGCACATGTTTTATATTTCAGATACTAACTTAAAACACATTAGTAAAGGAAGATAACTTAAATAGCCTGCTGTGCTCACAGGTGCCATAACAGAGGAAACCTTTCTATTTATATATTACAGGGCTGCCATCAGGAGGTGACAGGAGATACACCATCACAGGATGGACGGTTCTGGGGGGCCCTCTTAACCCCTTTCTGACATTGGATGGACTAGATCCGTCCTGTCTGGCAAAACATTGCCGACATTGGACATAGTCTGTCCTGCAGTTAAATGTCCTGCTGCTGCCCTCTTGTGGGTTAAAAAAAATTCACTTCTGTCACTGTTGCTAGAATGCCCCTAGAGGCCATCAGCAACACTGCAATGTAAAAAAAAAAAATCTTAATTAGCTAAAAATTTACGGTTAGGATTAGAATAATGGTTATGGTTACAAATAAATTAGGGTTAGCATAAGGGATAGGGTTAAAAGTAAATTAAAATTAGAATAAATTAAGAGTTAGCATAAGGGTTACAGTTGGGTTAAATTTGGGGTTAGGGTTACATTTATTTTTGGTTATTGCAAAAAAACATGGAAACAAGCATATTTCTAACCTTGGAACAACATTTATTTGTCCCAAGTTTGTGTAAATTATTTTTTAGGTCAAAGTTAGAAAAAGTGTTTTTTTTAATGATTTTTTTGTAGTACATTATAAGGTATGATGAAAATAATGGTATCTAATGAAAGCCCTTCTTACGGCAATAAAAACAATGTATAATTTGTGCGGGTACAGTATGTGAGAAAGAAGAAAATTACACCTAACACAAACACCCCAGTAATGTCAAAACAGCCCATGTCACCAAAGGAAAGACAAAGTCCAAAGTTAATGTTACTAAGGAGTTAAAAAAATGTGTAAAAAAAAAAGAAGAAGCTTACCGGAGAGGCAGGCACATCAGGGTGTCTGTGCACTGCCCACGTGACAGTCTGGTACTCAAACTTCAAACTACACAGGGAGCATGAGAGGTAGGATGTCTGGGCATCTGGGCAGCTCACAGACACCATGCTGCCTGTTACAAACAAGGAAATGACGAGGTACATCGCTGTAAAGAACCGAAACTAAGTCTATACTTGGAGACACAGTTTCGGTTCTTTACAGCGATGGACCTCATAATTTCCTTATTTGTGAGATGTGCTGTTTCGGTGGGAATGCCGAGGGGAATGTCCAGAGCAGACACACAAAGGCGTCCTCACCTTACTGCTACCATGCTGCCTGCCACTAGACACCAGGGAGCTGTGAGTGCTGGCTGGGGTAATATGTGGGTGCTGGGGCATGTCCTGGGGTACTGAGATAATTCATGTATGTGCAATGTGGCTGATAGAGCATGTCCGGCAGTACTGGTGTGCAGTGCGGGTGAGAGAGCGTGTCATGGGGTAAGTCCTTGGAGTGCAATGTGGGTGATCGGCATGTCCTGGATGTGCAATGTGGGTGCTGGCTGGGGTAATGTTAGGTTCAGGAGTAGGGAGTATAGAGCAAGGTGGCAGGTAGGGAGAAGGGATAAGCAAGAGAGAGTCCCAAAAAGGTTACAGTACTAGGGTTAGGCAAAAGAGCGAGTGTCTAACCACTCGAGGCTGGGGATTCGGCCTCTCGGTCGTGCTGATGCGTGACAGCTGCAGACAGGGACAGAGGATGGATCCGGTCGTGGGGGCCCCCTGGACAAGGTTAGTGATCGCCTTTGGACCTGACAGACTTCCCCCCCTTACACTCAACCTCTGGGTGCGTTGAGGAGCCGGGCGTCCTGGATGGAGTCTATGAAAAGACCGGATCTAAGGAGGAGCATGTATATTGGTTACGGGTTCCCAGGTTCTTTCTTCAGGGTTGTAACCCTTCCCATGGACTAAATATTTGAGCCTTCCATGTTGAATACGGGATTCTAGGATCTTTTCTACCTCATACTCTTCTGACCCGTCGATAGATCCGGCGGGGAGGAGGCAGTACTTGTCTTCGAGGGTAGGCATCTGCCCTCCATTTCTTGATTAAGGAGATATGGAATACTGGGTGGATGCGCCAAGTATCAGGGAGTGACAATCGAACCGCGGCTGGACCACAGAAGGCAGTGATAGGAAATGGCCCCAGGAACTTTGGGCTGAGTTTGCGAGACGGCCCAGTGTGAGAAGAGGAGAGCCAAACTTTCTCTCCTACTTGGAAAGATGGTGCAGGGATTCAATGTCTGTCTGCGTACTTCTTGTGATCCTGTTATGCTTTGTTTAGGGTAGTCTTGATAACAGAGAAATTTTGCTGGAGCAGTCAAAGACGGTCTGTGACTAGTGGGACATTACTGTTTTTTGGTAAATCAAGATGGAATGAAGGGTTGAACCCGAAGTTGGCCTTGAAGGGAGATATAACCAATTGTCTGGGAGATGGGTGATGCAGCATCTAAGATATTGTTTGAGTATCTGGTTGACCCTCTCGGTTTGTCCGTTAGTCTGAGGGGGGTAGGCTGAAGAGAGGAGGCGGTTGATCTGAAGTCCTTTACAAAACGCAAACCAAAATATGGACGGGAATTGGATGGCTCTGTTAGATAAGATAGAGCGAGGAAAGACAAACAATGGATTTTAGAAACAATGGCCTCAGCCATCCCTGCAAGCTCCATGTCTGGCGTGCTTGTTATGTTAGGTTCAGGAGAAGGGACCGTAGAGCAGGGTGGTGGGTAGGGGAAGGAGAAGGGATAAGCAACACAGCATCACAGCTCAACAAGCAAGCACTGAAGAAAGTTAATGTAGGGTTTTGTAGAGCTGCTGATCAAGGACCTCTCTTATTTACACCTGGGGACTGCCCCTGGACCATCTTGAGGATAGGGAGAAGGCGTGGGGTCTCTCCACCCACTTTCCCCTACCCCCCTTGCCTCCACCAATCGCGCAGCACCTTTTTGTGGGTAAGCCACGCCCCCTAAACCTCTTGGAAGTAGTTGCAGTCACCGCGAGCGGGTGTCTAACAACTCGAGTCCGGGGATTCGGCCTACCTCGCGGTAGCGCAAATGTGTGACGGCTGCAGACAGTGACAGATGATGGATCCCGTCGTGAATGTCCCCTGGGCAAGGTAAGTGATGGCCCTTGAACCGGACAGACAAGCCCTGGGTGTGCAATGTGGGGGATCTCTGGGGTAGGTCCTGGGTGTGCAATCTTGGTGATGGGACAGGCCCTGGGTATGCAAGGTGGAGCGATGGCAAGGGAAGTGGGATGTGTAACCAATGGAGAAATGGAGTGGGGAGGTGAGGACTCAGACCATTTGGTCTGTAAGGGGCCCTACAATGTCTGATGGTGGCCTTGGAGGAAAGTATTTGTGAATGGGAATGCAAATTAAAATGTGAATGTGTATCCAAATGCTAGTTCTAATGTGAACATTTAGGAAGGATGACAGTGGAGCTGAAGTGATTAAATGCGAATGCTTATAAAAATATAGATGTGAACGTGTATGCAAATGCTAAAATGAACTTCTAGGAAGTATAACACTGTAGTAAGAAGGGTCCAGTCCCTCTTTAAGGAGGTAATAGCATGACCAGTATTTTTTTGGAAGAAAAAGTGTCAACCCTATTAGCCTTATCTGCTGGAAATCCTGTAGGCACAGCAAGCTAAGGGCTACCATATGGACATACTGTTAAGATTGTCAACAGAACTGCACAGCATTTAAACAGAGGTCAACAAGTCCCTGAGAGTGGATAAACTGACACATTCACCCAATGTGCTGTCAAGGAGATGTTTGTTGAATTAATTATTTTTAAAGTGACATAGTTGGGGAAAAAATGGTATGGATTTTCTTAGCAGAAAGAAAGAGATAAACATGTCTAAAAAAAAGTACACAGGAACTACAAATAAAGTTCTAACACAAATTTCACAATAATCTAGACAGTGGTTAAAGCTGAACAGGATTGTAAAATATTTGATTGTCAAAGGTCTGTTTTATATAATACACTATGGAATAAGGGCAGCCGGACATTTTCATTTTCATATGCAGGTAGATTTACACAACAGTACACTATCAGTGGATTACAGAGCTCATAACAACCAGAGGGCACAATTAACTACAGAAAATACATCTAAAATAAAATGAATTCCGCTAGAAAATATCTGCAATCAACAAATTAATATTCAAATAAATAGAGCTTACCTCGATCAGCGGGTGGTGTGAGGGTAATGAAACTGCGACATTTCTCACCTGAAAAATCAAAATATGCTTTTATGAGAAACAGTCACGTCTGAGGTATTTTATAAACATGTCTTCATTAGATTCTCCTGACATGCACCGGGCTGTCTCTTCCCGCTTATACTAAATATTCGGTGGAGCTTGTTTTGTATCAGGGGAAGGGCAGGCCAATGAATATGAAGTGTTTTTAAATTCCTTTGGGTAAGTAACCCTGAAAGGTTAAGTTAAATAATGTAATTAAAAATATTTTAACCATGCAAAACCATTAAAAATGTTACCACAGTACAGAGTCACAAATTTTTTTTTTTTTTTGCTTTATTGGTAGATGTGAGGCTCTCTGGTATGACAAATATTCAAAACAGATATACCAATTTTTTATGGTAGCATCATTAATCAACTAAATATTGTTTTATTTTTTGAATGCAGAATATACAAAATGATGAACAATTATTTATTTGGTGTGTTAACAGTAATGGAAACAAACGCTTATATTACTAGAAACATGTCTCTGTGGAGTCTCCTGTTTATGACATCACCGTTGAAAGTAGTTAATTTGCATGTCAGCCGCAGGTGATGCAATAGAAAGGAGACCCCATAGACACATTTAAAACATTTTCTCTTAATTTATTAATTTACTTGCAATTTGCAGATGATGGAGTTCCTTTAAAAGTCAAGTTTGCTTAGTCTACATTCCGCTAACACACATGGGTCTATTTACTAAAATTTGACTTTGGAGAATGGCTTTCATTTTGAGGAAAATTTGGCACCCAACTTTGACTTAGGAAAAAATCCGACTAGTTGAATTTTAGTGAATAGAACCAACTGAGTTCTAATCCCTAAACAGTAAACTGTGGTGAATTGACAAGCAAGGTGAATCAAGTTGCAATAATCAGTCATTAACAGCTGAGATGGGAAGATGGGCAAATCTGGATCATTTTTCCAACTCTTCAATCAACAACTAATGTTGTTTTATATTCCATTGTTAGCTCACCAGACCAGATCTCACTGTTGTATGAACAAACCTCACTGTATAGGTCATTTTTAATTTTCTATGCTCACTTTGTTAGTGGCCAAGACCCTTAAAAAAAACCTCAAGATGTTCATCCTAGGATTCCTTATAAATTCAATAACTCTGCAAGACAGCCAACAAAAGACAGTGCTTGGAAATGGATGAAGGTCCCCTTGTATTTTTTAGCCGTTGTAGTTCTTTAATCTATTTGTTCAGCTAATTTCGCTTAACATGCCTTTCAATTGGACAGCAGCCACGGATGAAATCATTTGCAAGGTGAGGAACACATGTCCAGTTTCCCTGAACATTTGCTAACGATAGCAGAGAGTTGGTCAAACATTTAAACAGAAGGAGGACAGGATATTGGAATGTGCCTGTAACAAACAATACCAACTGATAGGAAAATCCTAAAACTCTCTTGTTATCAGCTGGTCCTCTCTCTGATGCTAAGAAAACTGTCAGTCGACACAACTCCTGTCAGTGGCTTGGCTCACATTAGGAAATAAATGTGCAGTGCAATTTCATACATTGTCTTCTCTTTTGGCTGAATTCAGTGGCTTTTCTAATAACACATATGTCTGTTTCTATGTCAGTGAGGACTGTAATCTAACATGTATGTTTATTTGGGAATTTGCACTAATATCGTTGCTAGTAGAATCCCAACCCCATCATGTTTTGTGGACGATACGTCATTCACGTTTTCTGGGTTGCAAATTGCTCCCTAAAAAACTGGAAAGGCTGCAAAGTGTACTAAGCTAATGGAAATTCTGAGCCTTAACAATTCCAATGAGACACAGGAGACTGACAGAAGATGGTCAAAGGAAAAGGATTGTATCTCCAGGAGGATATTGATACTTTGGAGAAAGTTCAGAAAAGGACTACTTAACTGGTTCATGGGCGGAATACTTACCAGGAAAGGTTAAAGCATCTTAACATGTATAGCTTGGAGGAAAGACGTAACAGGGGGGATATGATAGAAACATTTAAATACATAAAAGGAAATAACACAGTAAATGAGGAGAGTGTATTTAAAAGAAGAAAAACTACCACACCAAGAGGACATAGTCTTATATTAGAGGGGCAACAATTTAAAAGTAATATCAGGAAGTATTACTTTACTGAGAGGGTAGTGGATGTATGGAATAGCCTTCCAGCGGAAGTGGTAGAGGTAAACACTCAAAGTGGCCTCATCTGACACTGGGGATTCCGCTGCAAGTCCTTGCAGCGGGATCCTCAGTACAGCTCATCGTGGGGAGCCGTGGTGTGCTGTCACATGCAGACCATCCTGCAGGATTTTATAGCAAAATGAATCTGTCGCTCACTTTGAGCATCAGCTCCATTTTCTGTGTCAGAGTGAGGACACTCACAGTGGCATCACCTGACAGTAGAGACCCTGCTGCAACTCCTGGGGGGCCACGATGAGCTGTTTAATGTAGCACGTTCTATGCTGTCCTATTATCCTCTAGGCACTAAAAAGTAGGACGGCATAGAATGTCCTACAAGTGGGAAGTGGTTAACCACACGTGGGATGGGCACAAGGCTATCATAGATATAAGATACGGCCAGGGGCTAATAAAAGTATTTAGAAAATTGGGCAGACTAGATGGACCAAATGGTTCTTATCTACCAACACATGTTTCTATATTACTTTCCATGTATCCTTTTTGCTCTGTGTGTACTCCTGTCATTATCCAGTAATAGAGATCTTATTTGTTTGGTCTTTTAACTAAATCTACCGACACATGTTTCTATATTACTTTCCATGTATCCTTTTTGCTCTGTGTGTTCTCCTGTCATTATCCAGTAATAGAGATCTTGTTTGTTTGGTCTTTTAACTAAATCATTACTAGCTCTAAAATGTTTTATTCATTTAACGAATTCATTAGCTTTAAAAGGTATCTGGTTTTGTCTATGTATATATAGTTGATTACTTTTTAAAAGCCTGTAATGAATAAGGCATTTCTTTAATGTTCCCTGCTCTTTTAGGTCTATTTTATGTTTTTAGTCTACAAGAGCATATAGCCAGAGGCAGAGAAAAAGTATCAGAATGTTCGTTTACATCATTAATATATTATTTTAAAATATTAACATGTTAAATATGCTCGGTTCTACTGAAAAAGCAGTGTATTATATACAAAAAATTCCATATCCACTCTGTTCAGAAAAATAGAGACTTACAAAAAGGAGGAAGCTATATAATCATATTCCCAATTGGCTGCCTTGTAATCTGAAAAAAGCTTATAATCTAAGTATTGGATCACACTGATGGAGTCAGAAAAGCTACAAATAATCACTGTTTCCTTTAAAAACAAGTCAGTTGGAACAAGAACAAAGTTAATTATTTATGCAAAATAAAAACATTTATTGCAATTTAAGCACACTTTAATGTGAATTGTATTGCCTAAACATACACACACCAAACATCCTGAATTCCTAGAGAAGAGGTAAGAGTAGTATATGGATTTGGGTTGAAAACGGTGGCGGTTCCCAAAAAGTAGGACCTTTGGGACATATGTGGGCTTAGTGATGCTTAGCTGACATTTGTCCTTCTGCTTACAGGTGGTATATATTATCCAGAGGTGGTACAAAGTACTGTCAATCTTGAATTAATATATTAACAATAACACTGGGGTACACCAAATACCAAGTTCAGTTATACAACAGCCTCAGTAAACGTGGTTAAAAGCAGACCAGGCCAACATGGTATTTGCTATTTATTTGGATAGAAAGGGAGATGAGCTAATATATATATATATACTTATATCCTAATACAATGTATTTACACCAGGAAAAACATAGTCAACATACCCCTGGGTTAGTTAGTTCACCCACAGGAAGATAACTGCCTGTTCACTGGGATTATTCGATTGTAATTGTTTGAATGTTATTGCTGAGATATGGGATAGATATAAAAAGGTCTGTCACAGCAACCCAGGCTGATATTTGCCCTGAGATTAGAAGTAGTCAATATTTATGTTTTTCTGTTGGTTTTTGCAATTATAGGGCAATAACCGAAAGTATTGTATTGCTTTTTCCTTACCACTTTCTCCTACAGTGACCGCTTAACACTAACCAAACCCTAAACCTAATGCTAACTTTAACCCTCGAGCTAAGGCTAATTTAGCCTATATATTTGTTTACTGTAATGTTGCTGACTACCTATAGAAACAGTCAAGCAACTGCCCCAGAGCAATGGAAGCAATCACACCCACAAGCTCTTGCCCACAGCAGGGCACCTGCCATTCCTCGGGGGAATTGATCATACATCACCCAACTCCAGATCCAGGTGTTGCTGAATTCCTAGACATGGAGGAATTTCAGCTATGTGAAAGAAGTGATCATTGATCCTACGCTAATTCAAATCCAGGTTTGCAAGCTAGATTTTCCCTGGACATGTCTTTTACAGTCTACGTTGCGAGGGGTTTAAAACTGTTTATGAACTGCTTTTGTATTACTGCTAAATAACCAAACATTTTTATTTGGCCATTCTAAACCATTCCGTTTAATAAAACAAATTTAATGTGGCACAATACAAACACCTATTTTTAATCATTTGCTCCAGATCAGAAAAATAACTGTACCCCTGCATTACACAAAAATGTAAATGTGCAGCTTAATGAATCAGTTTCAACTGAGCATGCAATGAAAGCCAATAGAATGCTTGGTTCTTCATTCACTATGATTTGTGATTCAGGTACACCTATCTATTCAGTGTGGAAGTTTTAATCATTTAAAGGCAAGGATGGGTGATCCGTGTATAGCATCTCAATGTGCTGTCTCTGTTCTGAAACTTACAGGGTTAACCCAGGTTCCACCAGGATGCAGATCATGCATTGACAAGGACCTGGTTACAAATGCTGTGGTTGCCATGGGGAACTGAAAGGATTAGTGATCTACTTGTAGCATGCTCCACACTGCATGGCAGCCAAATAGGCTGCCAGGAGTTAGGCAAAGAGTGGTGCGGCATTACAAGAGACTGACAGCTGGGAGACGGATCACACTTTACTGTGCCAATGTCAGTTGGCTTAATATTCGCAGGATAGGTCCTGACTCATGACGGCTGATACAGGCATAGAAAGGAGACTCATGACGAATGCTATAGGCATGGAAGTCTCATATGGAATGGGAATATAGTGTAAACAAGACATACAGACACTGGAATAGAGTGTTTAGAGGCTGTGAACAGGGACAGAGTATTACAGAAGATATAAAGAAAGTTATTCGGATGAATAGGATTAGAGACAATAAATGATTTCTACACGTGTTTATGCTAAGTAAATATAGTATATATAGTATCTAAATATAGATATAGAAACTGTAGAGGTTCTGTACAGGGACTTACAAGCTCATGGCAAAATGCAATAGTGCAAAATGGGTCTGTATGTCTGGCTGCGATGTGACACTATTAATACAAAATGATTTGATAACTTGATTCCTTGGACTCTCATTTTGGAAGCAGTTTGAAGGAATAATGCACTTTATATTTAATGGACAAATATGGTGCTTGGATCCAGCGTTCTTATTTTCCTCCTGTGTGCTTTGCAATAATTGATTATTATCTTTATCTGCTATAGAGACTGCCCAGAAGCTTGGAGTTCATAATAAAGCATTTGTGCACAGGGACACAGGCTACATAATCTATGTATAGCAGAGAAGCTATGTACTGGGATAGAGGCTATTTATGAGCTTAGAGCATGTAGAGGCTATAGTCACTGTGTACAGAGATGGAGGGTACAGAGATTATGTACAGGGATAGAGGCTTTGTACAGGGACAGATAGATGGTATTGAGAAGATGAATGGACATAGAGGCTGTTTACTGTGATCTTTGTATTGTTTTCACTGGGTCAGTGTGTTTGTTTTTGTTTTTGTTTTACAGAGAACAGAATAAAAACTAGCACTTTCCTTTTAGTCAAAATAGGAGTGCAGCTTTACCATGTTTTGTTATTGTGATCAGCTAACCCTCCATAGTAAAATATATGTTTGTGATCCAATCGATTATCAATCTGAATTATTCCCAAAAATGTCTATTGTATACATTCACCAATAAGATAAATTTTTTGGTCAACTGAGAATGATTTACAGTGCAAGCTTTCGAGACCTCTTAGGTCTCTTCTCTGGGATGTTATACAAATAAATGTAAAAAAAAAAAACCTCTCTCTCCCACCCAAAAAATGAAAATGTTTTTTTTTTTTTGCATTGTTGATTTCAGATATGTGAGTTTATTTTATGAAATATTTTACTAAACTAGTGTGACTGGGCACTGCCATTTTTTGAATTATAGTGTTTTTTGGGTGCCACCCCCCAGTGACTTTACAGCACTAGTATCTCACTTTGGGGCTGGGGACACAGAATGCAGTCTATAAGTCAGAATTCTGATCATAGACTTGTATTGAAGGGGAGGGTAATGTAACTATCACATCACAAGGCAGCAGAGTTATGGTGCTGTTTGATCAGGTCACTCTCCTGTCTTTGCTAAAGAAGGTTGTACACAGCTACCTAATCCTGCCCACTATGATACACAGGAGCCAGTAGGAAAGCAGGGGAGTATTTTATGACATCCTTATACAAGCTCTGGCCACAGTTGTAAAGTGAGACTTGCTGGAATATTTTGGAGAATGTTGGATCATGGGTAACATTCTCAAAATGGATGCTGGCGATAAACACCTTTTTACTTTTATATGAAATTAATTCAAGCACAGAGAAAAAAAAAAACAGTGGCATGTGTATTATGTATGTATTTGTATTAAATGTAGGTAATCTAGTAGTGTCCCTTAAAGTACAAGTACACATTACATTGGAATGGAAATCACATAAGATCAACTTAACCAGACCTCAATTCTGATCAGCCAAAACATTCTCTCAATAGTAAACATAGAAACACAGATAAGAACCATTCAACCCTTTCATCCCCTGCACTTATTTTTCATATACTTATTTAATATCTTTAAAAACTTATGTCTATCACAGGCATGCATGGAGTCCCCCACTGTATTGATCTACCCTACCTCTGCTGGAAGGCTATTCCATGCATCCACCACCCTCTCAGTAAAATAGTACTTCCTGATGGTACTCCTAAATCTTTGCCCCTCTAGCTTAAGACCGTGGCCTCTTGCTGTCGCAGTCATACTTCTTTTAAAAATGCTCCCCTCCTTTACAACCTTGACCGATTTAATGCATTTAAAGGTTTCTAGCATATCCCCCTGTCACTTCTTTGTTCAAGATTGTACATATTAGGCTCCTTTCACCTCTCCTGGTATATTCTATCCTGCATTTTAGTGGTCCAGCCATCACCTTACCCATTCCACCAGGACAGGCCCAAGACATTGTTCTGCCTGTTCCCTGAATTGAAATGCTGCCACTTTCCCCCTGCACACATACCCCATACACAAGAGCACACAGTCACACAAGCACATACACACACAGACTCTCATAAATAATTGCACAATGTGTGTGTGATCATGTATGCCTGCAAACAGATTATCAAACACAGTTACATAATAGCAAAAAGTCACATACATACACACAGTCACGCATGCAGACATACACACAGAAGCACACACATATACAGTTACACGCAGTCAGTCACATACACACAGAAACACACATACAAACACATAGTCACACACACAGCATTTACCCATATACAGTCAAACATACACACAGAAGCACACATATAGTCCCATAGTCACACACAGTCAAATACACACAGACTCTCATACACAATACATGTACTTAATTATGTATGCATGCAAATAGATAATCAAACACAGTAGCATCATAGCACAAAGTGACAAACATACACATGTTATGCATGCAGTCATACACACAGAAACACATATACAGTTACACATGTAGTCAGTTGCCAATACATACAGAAAAACACATACACACATATACAATCAACATATACACAGAAACACCCATATACCATCAGACATACAAACAGAAACATACACACACATAAGTCAGCAGTCTCCCACGGTGCTCTTGCTCTGTGTGGGGTCTGTCTGCTGTTCCTGGCACTCCGACTAATGAGCGCTGAGTGCAAGGGGGGGGATCAGGAAGTCTATCCTGATGCACAAATATCACCCCTGTGTACAGTGGACATTTAAGATGGTGTGCATTTAAGAATGTCTGCTGCACTACCTTGCTCTATGATTTTGGATGTCCCTGAAGCGAACCCATGTTGCACCTGGTCTTGCAGTCCATATTTTTCAGATGAGTAACAATCCTATATTTAAATATTGCTTCCGTTACTTTCCCTAGTATTAGTGTTAGATTTACAGGTCTATAGATGCCCATCT
This sequence comes from Pelodytes ibericus, assembly GCA_036172795.1. Taxonomy (NCBI): domain Eukaryota; kingdom Metazoa; phylum Chordata; class Amphibia; order Anura; family Pelodytidae; genus Pelodytes; species Pelodytes ibericus. The sequence continues at coordinate 125,955,340 of CM069862.1, forward strand.
TCTCCCTAGCACCTTTTTTATGAAGGGCGCAACATCCGCTGCTTTCCCAATCATCATTGACTACTCCTGTTAACAGTAACTACTTAAATAATTTTGTTAAAGGTTTTACAAGTACTCCACGTAGTTCCTTTAAAAATCTTGGCTGTAACCCATCCGGTCCCATCGACTTTTATGTCTAGTTTTAATAGCCTTAGTTGAACCTCCTCCTCTGCAATCTTGCAAGATGCCTCTGTCCTTTTGTTATTGATGCTGGATCTGTCTGAATTAATTTGTTTATGCAATGGTTGGCCTGTTTTACCCACACAGAGGGCTGTTGGAAATTTTGCACATTATAAGGTATACCACATTGGATGGTTTGCAGGTGAAATCACCATTGATCTTAAATGGGAATTTGGAGACTTAAGAGATCTTGAAAGCTTGCACTCTAAATATGCTCGGTTCGCCAATAAAGATATCAACTTGATACTACCTGTGTTTCTACAGCTAACAAGTACCAACTCTCATCTTTAGTCGGTGATGGACAATGTTCCCGGAAAGTCGTGTCAGGATTGTTAAAATAACTAGGAACACTTCCCTAGAAAGCCTTGGGAATGAGCCTGCGATACCCAGAATCGTGAAAGATAAAGATGTATTTGCATATTTCCAGCATCTCTCAGCTGGATTCTCCTCTCCTGTTGTTTCATCATGTGTCAGGATGGAAGTTCCAGTAAACCTGTCCTCTACTAATTTGGCCTCTGCCCCTCTCTCTCTCTCCTTCCTTTATAGTGATATTTATGGCCACAATGTTTCAAGGATGTAAAAATTCATCACTTTTTCAAACGCTGGCAAGAGTTTTCCTCATCTGCGCACAGAATTTACATATTGAATAGAAATTTATAGACAAGAAGCAATTTGCATCAAAAAGCAGTTTTGTCTGCTTAACCGTGAAGTTCACATGAATCCGCTGAGGGTGTCTCTGTGCCCCTGTCTGTCTAGTTCTGTGGCTGCCTGAGTGGTATGAGATTTCTTAGTATATATTTATTCCGAATCATAAACCCATGGTTACACAAACATAGAAAAGAGAATAAAAGGAGAATACCATGCATATCCTTATAATAAAGCTTGTCACAAAGAACGTACAACTAAACTCAGTTGCTTAGCGCACAAGATGACAGTAGCGGTCTCTTATTCAGGTGAGTACGGATGAATTGGCTTAAATCATTTTGATTATGAATCTATGGTGTTTTACATAACCCCTATAATTATATCTATTGAGTTTAATTTGTAATTGCGTGCACCTTGTTACCACTAGAAATGCTGAACAAAAACAAGCTTGCCAATATGTAAGAATAAAGAGTCATTGTAATTTATCCTAATTCATTAAAATATAACGCCTGTTCTTTCTTCCTGAGTTTCCCTTCTGTGCAGACTGATGTCCAAGGGCATGAACTATAGCTCTTCCTCCTTACTGAGTTACATTTATTTGCAGACTGACTAACAAAGACATGAGCTGCAACAGAAAGCCTACCAGATCTATTCATTGTGCTACCAAAATTACATGCAAATGAATATATTGAGCAGAGGCGTCGCTAGGGGTGGGCTACTGGGGCTATAGCCCCGAGTCCCCCCTTCATAGCCCCAAATGGAGACTCTGGGGCTAAAGTATTCTTTAGCCCCGAGACTCCAGGGCTATAAATATAAAAAAAAAAAAAAAAAATCCCCCGGTGAGCTTTCCTCCGTCTGGGACATAGTCCCAGAATCGGAGGATTAACCTCACGCGGGGGTGAGGGCCGATCGGGAGGAGAGGCTGCTATAGGGAGCTCGCTCCCTAGCCTCTCCTCCTGGCCATAGAGATCACAGCGCGACGGGTGCAAGCTCCGCCCCCGTCGCGCTGTGTCAGCTGCTTGCCGGATGTCAGGTGGACGGACATCCGGCAGAAGGTCCTGGATGACGGACCAAGTGTAAGGTAAGTAAAAAAAAAAAAGTGTGACTGTGTATGGGTGTCTAGGTGTGTGTGTGTGTATGTCAGGGTGTCTAGGTGTGTGTGGGTATTACTGGGTTCTGAGTGGCACAATATTACTGGGTTCTGATTGGCACAATATTACTGGGCTATGATTGGCACAATATTACTGGGTTCTGAGTGGCACAATATTACTGGGCTATGATTGGCACAATATTACTGGGTTCTGAGTGGCACAATATTCTTGGGCTATGATTGGCACAATATTACTGGGTTCTGAGTGGCACAATATTCTTGGGCTATGATTGGCACAATATTACTGGGTTCTGAGTGGCACAATATTCTTGGGCTATGATTGGCACAATATTACTGGGTTCTAAGTGGCACAATATTCTTGGGCTATGATTGGCACAATATTACTGGGTTCTGAGTGGCACAATATTCTTGGGCTATGATTGGCACAATATTACTGGGCTATGATTGCCACAATATTACTGGATTCTGAGTGGCACAATATTACTGGGCTCTGAATGGTACAATATTCCTGGGCTCTGAGTGGCACAATATTACTGGGTTCTGAGTGGCACAATATTCCTGGGCTCTGAGTGGCACAATATTCCTGGGCTCTGAGTGGCACAATATTCCTGGGCTCTGAGTGGCACAATATTACTGGGTTCTGAGTGGCACAATATTACTGGGTATCTGATTGGCACAATATTACTGGGCTTTGAGTGGCACAATATTCCTGGTATCTGACTGGCACAATATTACTGGGCTCTGAGTGGCACAATATTACTGGTATCTGACTGGCACAATATTACTGGTATCTGAAAGGCACAATATTACTGGGCTCTGAATGGCACACTATTCCTGGTATCTGACTGGCACAATATTACTGGTATCTGACTGGCACAATATTACTGGATTCTGAGTGGCACAATATTCCTGGTATCTGAAAGGCACAATATTACTGGTATCTGACTGGCACAATATTACTGGTATCTGAGTGGCACAATATTACTGGGTTCTGAGTGGCACAATATTACTGGGCATCTGATTGGCACAATATTACTGGGCTTTGAGTGGCACAATATTCCTGGTATCTGACTGGCACAATATTACTGGGCTCTGAGTGGCACAATATTACTGGTATCTGACTGGCACAATATTACTGGTATCTGAAAGGCACAATATTACTGGGCTCTGAATGGCACACTATTCCTGGTATCTGACTGGCACAATATTACTGGTATCTGACTGGCACAATATTACTGGGTTCTGAGTGGCACAATATTCCTGGTATCTGACTGGCACAATATTACTGGTATCTGACTGGCACAATATTACTGGGCTCTGCATGGCACAATATTCCTGGGCTCTGACTGGCACACTATTACTGGTATCTGACTGGCACAATATTACTGGTATCTGACTGGCAAAATATTACTGGTATCTATAATTGTACAATTTTCAAACACTGAAAAATTTGTGGGTGTTTTCTTACATTTTTATTATGGGGTGGGGGGGGGGGTGGGGGTGCAACACTCAGGGTCCGCCCCGGGTGCCAAATGCTCTAGGTACGCCCCTGTGTGTGACCGAGCTCATCTGGGCTCTAGCCCCAGATCATCCAAAGACCTAGCAACGCCCCTGATATTGAGAGATGTGTTTGAAATGTGTCTGCGGTGTCTCCTGTTTATGACAATACCTGTGGCTATGTACAAATGATTTACTTTCAGTGGGAAATGCAGAATTTCCAAATAAAGCCACAGGTGATGTCATAGACTGGAGACACCACAGATACTTAAAACATGTTTTCCTTTGCGGTGGAACAACAAAGCATATAGCAGAGTGGAGTTTAGGAGCAAGTGGCACATGACAGGGGACTGTTGAGTGTTACAGTGACACCATAAAGGCGACTGGCTTTTTCTTATGTTATAAACATAAGAATTGTCCCTCCCTATGTATTTATTGTAATTTTGTGTATTTTCACTGTTTTTCCTTTATTTCAGATCTTTGCCTGTCTTCATATCCCTTGAGATGTCACAGCATGTCTTCTGTGTCCTGATGATCCTGGACAATATAAATGTTATATATGTAGAGAATGTTTATTAATGGCATGTTTGTAAAGAAATCAATGTCATATGTTAATGGTTTGTATTTCGCTAAGGACATGATTCCTGGGAAATGTGTTTTGTTCTTTTAAGAGTTTTCCCCTACGCGTTCCTCCAGTCAGGTTGGTTTTAAAAGCTGCTGAGCTGGATGTGGGTCGTGTTGGTGTATAATAAACCAGGCCAGTGTCAGGGATCACATATTATTTGTTTACTTGTTATTTATAATTAATAAAGCTGTGCCTCCACACACTATATACTTGTCATGAATGATGTTTATTGAAACAGCAGTTGGCATACAATGCAAATCTATCACCCGGTGGGCATATTAGCCTACTTGGTGCTTCATCAAGGCACACCCACACATCCCACCCCCGAGCGGATGTCCGCCATTATGTACCTCTTTGAATTAACTATTTAGTTGGTAATATATACTCTTAAGGTGTATTAAACATACAAAGATTAAATTTACATTAGGAATGGGACTACTCTTGAACGAAGAATAAAGTAAGAAATTCAACATTATGTGTGAGAAAATACCATAGTTCATTTTTAGACAGTGTTGCCAGTTATAATGCTGTAATTTTTTTATATTTGCTGTTATTTTATACCGTAGTACACAGTCTGTTTAGTTAATCACTCACCATTCTCTTAGTACTCAGACAGTTAATACATACTGTCTTTGGTAAGCACAACAGTCATGCAGTCTATTATAGTCCTTGTAATTAAGATAATGGATGCTGATAAATTTAACCAACTGAAAAAAAAAAAGACAAGATGATTTGACACGTGACGTGATATGACTTGGCATTTAATACAATGGGATTTTCAGTTTCACCTTATTTAATTTGACACAATATGATTTGCCATTTATCAAACCAGACTGTGGGTTTGCATACATGCTGTGAAATTCAGCAGACTTCACAGGGCTGTTTTAATTAAGATCATTCCCATGAAACGGTACAGGAATATGAGATCCATTTGTTCCATAAAGCTGCTTGGATGTGCACTTAAGTGGATCTTAGAACTTTGAGAAAATGGCTAGTGTTGGGTGCAACTAACCATCTAAAAGATGACATGCCAGAGCAATGAATGGCTGTCGCTGACCAGATAAACTTTTAGCTTAGAGCAGACCAGTCAAAATATGTTTTTTAAAAATCACAGTGGCTTCATAAAGATGACTTTTTTTCTATAAAAAGAAACAAAAGTTATATTTGTTAAAGGCTTGTACTAGGTACAACATAACCCTGCATGAACAGGGTCAACATACAGCCATTTTAATCAAATCCTTATATCAGTGGCTAAGTCCATAATATTAGTTGCCACCAAGCTGGACCGTAGACTTGCTATTCATTTAATGTGGACAAGTGCAAGATTATGCACCTTGGGCGTAAAAACCCAAAAGCAGAATATAGACTATTTGGTACAGTCCTAACCTCAACATCTGAGGAAAGGGATTTAGCAGAAATAATTTCAGAGGACTTGAAGGTAGGCAGGCAATGCAATAGAGCAGCAGGAAATGCTAGCAGAATGCTTGGTTGAATAGGGAGAGGTATTAGCAATAGGAAGAGGGAAGTGCTCATGCCATTGTACAGAGCACTGGTGAGACCTCACTTGGAATATTGTACGCAGTACTGGAGACCGTATCTCCAGAAGGATATTGATACTTTGGAGAGAGTTACGAGAAGGGCTACTAAACTGGTTCATGGGTTGAAGGATAAAACCTACCAGGAAAGGTTAAAGCATCTTAACATGTATAGCTTGGAGGAAAGACGTAACAGGGGGGATATGATAGAAACATTTAAATACATAAAGGGAATCAACACAGTAAAGGAAGATAGTATATTTAAAAGAAGAAAAACTACCACAACTAGAGGACATAGTCTTAAATTAGAGGGGCAACGATTTAAAAGTAATATCAGGAAGTATTAATTTACTGAGAGGGTAGTGGATGTATGGAATAGCCTGCCAGCAGAAGTGGTAGAGGTAAACACAGTCAAGGATTTTAAGCATGCGTGGGATAGACACTAGGCTATCCTAGCTATAAGACCGGGAACGGGGGACTAATAAAAGTACTCAAAATTGGGCAGACTAGATGGACCGAATGGTTCTTATCTGCCGACACATTCTATGTTTCTATGTTTCTATGTGTCATTAATGTGCAAGCTCACCGCACTACTGCGGTAAAGTCCATTCGATGTGCACTAGTTTAAAATGTCTTAATAGCATGGTCTGTAATGTATCACAGTTGTATCGACAGGTTACTCAATGTTAGATTATTTCATCTGTTTCTCCTTCCAATGTTAAGAGCTGTTTATTATGGAAGTCAAAGCTGTTTGATTGATACATGCGGCATTGATCTTATGTAGTCGATTCCAGCAACATAATTTGGTGGTAACATCAAACCAATGAAAGTATAGAAATGCTACTATTTATCATACCTTATAGAATGAAACCCTAAATATCCCCTCTCCCTAATGATTGGTCAGAAACCATAACATAACAATAACCACGTCATTAACAAAACAATAACGAGTCATGTCAGTGAAAGGCACTCCGAATTAGCCAATCAGGTTTCAGCCCAGATCATGACATCATACACAGTAAATTGCAGGCACTTTTAATTCCATTGTTCTCTTGTAACATGAACCAGGGAGATCTATTAATTCTGTTTACTAAGTACAGTCTGTGTGGGTTGTAGGTCATGTCATGTGTTGAAGTAGAAGCCAGGACTGTAAATTTTGCCCACAATGGGCATAACATTAGCAGTGTTTTACAATATCTCCACTCAACATGTTAATTCAACAATTAACATTTTAAACCATTGAATAATATTTGAATATTAATATTTTCCCAAAATCCTGATGTGTCTGAGTCTCTTCAGGATCTTGACCTCACTGTATTAGATATAGGACAGACTATAGATATAGTAACAATAAACACATATGTCTAACACAAGAACATATTTCAATTCCTAATGAACAAATTCTAACCATTTATTTCCTTGAAATCTCTCAATCAGAACTGGGCGTAGAAGCAAAACACTACCAGTATGTTATAACAGTCTGTGTCATGTTAGGGAAGAAATGACTAGCCCATACTTGGAATGTTATTCAGTGATAGACAAGGTAATTGATGACATATTAGTGTGACAAGGTCATAACCTTGAAGATATAATTCTTATTTGAATGAAATGTGCTGAATTACTATTTTTTATTTTACTGACCAATGTAATTTGGGATGGACTGACTTAAACACACAAATACAAATCAAATCTAAAAATACAGAATGGTATAAGAAGATAAATGCTCTGCCTATCTAGCCTGCCAAATTGTCTACCTTCTGTAACATCTAAAACCTGTTTGGTTCTTTCCTTGTCTTATGTCCAGAATAGATTTACACCCATCACATGCATTCGATTGACTATATTAACCTTTATCACTTCTGCTAGAAGGCTATTCCATTCATCCATCACATTATCTCAGAGGTAAAACTTTCTTATATTACATCTAAGAATCTGACCCACTCTTTGTAGACTAAGTCTTCTTGCCGTAATATCTCTCTTCCTTTTAAATATGCATCCTTTCTGTTTAATATATGTGTTTTCTGCTCCAATATGTACATTAATAATATAAAATGTATGTGTATATTTAAATATAGACTGTTCACTCCCCCAATTAATTAGTTAATAATGAAAGAAATGTGACTGGTCTTCCTCAACCTTTCTTGTACCTTATATACATAAAGAGAATCAACACAGTAAAGAAAGAGAGTATATTTAAGAAGAAAAACTACCACAACTAGAGGACATAGTCTTAAATTAGAGGGGCAACAATTTAAAAGTAATATCAGGAAGTATTACTTTACTGAGAGGGTAGTGGATGTATGGAAAAGACTTCCAGTGGAGGTGGTAGAGGTAAACACAGTCAAGGATTTTAAGCATATACACAAGGCTGTCCTAGATATAAAATTGGGAACTGGGGACTAATAAAAGTATTTAGAAAATTGTGCAGAATACATGGACCGAATGGTTCTTATCTGCTGACACATTCTATGTATCTACGTATAACAACCTCATCCCTCCCTTTAGACTGTAAACTCTTGTGATCTCACCTTTATAAAATGCAGCAGAACATGCCAATGCTTTTTTTTAACAAATCTTTATTATGTTGGATAGGTCTGATCTAACAAATCAAAATGTAAGTAAGTGACCTCTAATTATAAATACTAGACAAAAAAAAACACCATGGCCTGTGCCAGTGTTACACATGCGCAGGAGCTTTACACAGAAAACGAAGTAGCCTCTGCTTCAATAGAGTTGGGTAATGGATTGCACAGTGGGCATTAAAGTGTTTTGTAAAAATATTAACCTGATATTCATAATCCCGTTAAAAAAGTGTTTGATTTGTGCTCTTTAATGCCACTAAAGCTAGTGACGTGCACCATAGTCTGTTAGCAAATCCACTTTTATGCAGCATCAGTTGTGCTTTCAACACTTTTAACACTTTTGTTCCCTGGATCTGACATGAGATTCATTTCTATACTTTTAAATATATACAGACAGCATAACCGGCAAACATCCACAGCGCTTTAACCCTTTATGCAACAGCTGTGAGTTCAATGTAACAGGTTAAAATTCTGGAACTCTGGAAGGATGACTGCTTTGAGCATAGCGATGGAGATCAATATAATCCCATCTAACAAGGTGGTATAAGACGGTCCAGACGCTATTTTGAAGCACATAAAGGTGCAGTGAAATGTCACATGTAAACGAAATGATAAGAGTATTAGAAATACAGATTACATCATAGTGCCTATAGAGTCATCTATAGAGCTGCTGTATGGGTAAATATCTGCCCTACAGTCTGCTGTTACCCTAATATTTGGAATTTAAAAGGTTACAGAAGACTGTAGAACAAAGTGGCACATCACAATCCTTCAGCACTTTATAAATCGACAAGCAAACGAGGGAAGGGGACAATGGTTAAAAAAAACCAGAGATGACAAGGTACATTAGACAAAATCCAAAACATTTACGCTAACATCCCTCCAGTGTTCAAAGGGTTAAGACAATGTGCCGAGAGTTTAAAAAAAAAATTGGATGTAAAGCTCAAGAGATCACATAATACCGCTTCTGATAAAAAGTTCAGATTTTGTATTCAACATGCTAAATATCACAGTCTCAAAGCCAACACATACATTTTATAGGAATTCCAATGATAACAAAACCTTAATTCCAAGAGATAAACTATAAACAACTTTACAATCTAAAGATTGGTACTGTATAAAAACCCAACATCAAAGATCATGTTAGATTTCAATATTAAATGTGCCAGGATCCACATTTAAAATAGATAGTTTCTAATTCCCAGTATGAGTTAAAAATGCCAATTTTACTTACCATCTCCACTAATGTTTTCCTCACAGGAATACCATATCCCGGCATGAAAATGCCTCTCAATGAATTTATCATCTCCGGTTTCCCAAGTATACTGAACCACATTGCTGCTGTTGGAATCCGAGTTGTTGAAACGAATGCAGTAAGCCTGCTTTTCCCTGGCTTTTCCTGTACAGAATGGTTTAGGGACTTTTCTGATTCCCTCGCACCAGTAACTGCTGCTAAATGCAGTGATAGAGAAGAGGAGAGAGAGGAAATTCAGAGTGAGAGCCACAGTAGCCCTCCGCCGCCTGTCCATCCCCACCATCAGATCTTTAATATGTGAATGGGACACCTGCTTGTGTTTTCCTGTACTGTCCCCTCATATCCCAGCACCCAATGGAAAGTCTGAGCATTAATTTGTGTTCAGCTCCAATAAGCTTGTGCACTCTGTAAAAAGCCTGTCAGGTATGATAGACGAGAAACTGGAAGGACATGTCTGCTAAAATGTCAGGATGAAAGAAGAGGCTCCGATTCATTCAGTAGAGGCAGTGGGGGTGGGGGCAGTCACTGCATCTACATAACACCGGGTATTTAAATTGTACAGAGACTGAGTGAAACATACAGAGAAATAGATAGTTCTTTAGATATACTTATAGTATAGCTATATAGTTATGATGGATAGATCGTTAGAGCTAGAAATATATATAGATATATGCTAGATAGATAGATCGATAGAGCTAGAAAGATATAGATAGATTATAGATTGATAGCTTGATGATAGATAGATGATGGATAGATATATGAACGGATGGATAGATACATAGATAAGTAGACTGGTATAGGTTAATAGATACATGTAGAAACCTATAGTTTGGTATAAGATAATTGATACGTTAATAGATACACATAGATGAAGATAAGACAGACAGCTGGATTAATATAAATAGACACGTATACATAGATAGGTAGATAAAGAAATATAGTGAAATGGATGATGAAAGATGTAGATGAATAGGCTTAAGGAAACACACAGAAAGATAGGAAAAGAAGAAAGCTAGACAAATGGACATACAGAATATATTAAGGTAGCTAACCTAAAACAAGAAAATGGGTAACAAAATGGGACAACCCTGCAAATAGAGGGGGTGCAATTTGGACATTAGAGCCAGTGAGGCAATAACTGATTCATTAAAAGTGTACATACATAGAGTGGAATTCCAGCAGAGGTGGCCGTGCCTGATTAAAGTGTTAAAGTTGATGTATGCCTGGGATAAATACATGCCTAATTCAGAGAACTTGGCATGCATGCTGGGTGGGTTAATAAATTTTTGGAGATAGACAGACAGACAGAAATCGATTTACTGATACATAATCTCTCAAATTATACAACCATAGCTGGGAAATAGGTTGAGAGTTTGCACTCAGTTGAATTATGATGTGTTTGTGCAGGGGCGTACCTATAGCCAGTGGTGTATCTTGATTTTGTGCTGCCCTAGGCAGACAAAATCCGGGCACCCCCCCTACCCAAGCTGCACACCCACGTTACACACCTAAGACATGCCCCATCATTCAGACTCACATCAAGCTCACACTCCCATCACACTCAGTCACACACTCCTACTCCCATCACACTCAGTCACACACACTGTCTCCCATCACACACACTCTGACTCCCATCACACTCAGTCACACACACTGTCTCCCATCACACACACTCTGATTATCATCACACACACTCTGACTCCCATCACACTCAGTCACACACACTGTCTCCCATCACACACACTCTGACTCCCATCACACTCAGTCACACACACTGTCTCCCATCACACACACTCTGACTCCCATCACACTCAGTCACACACACTGTCTCCCATCACACACACTCTGACTCCCATCACACTCAGTCACACACACTGTCTCCCATCACACACACTCTGACTCCCATCACACTCAGTCACACACACTGTCTCCCATCACACTCAGTCACACACACTGTCTCCCATCACACACACTCTGACTCCCATCACACTCAGTCACACACACTGTCTCCCATCACACTCAGTCACACACACTGTCTCCCATCACACACACTCTGACTCCCTTCACACTCAGTCACACACACTGTCTCCCATCACACACACTCTGACTCCCATCAGTACTTACCTTTTCCTGGTGGCTAGTGGCAGGCAGCATGGTCCCTCCATGCTGCCTGTTCGGCTTCCCGGCGATTGTGCCGACAGGTCACATGACCGTGCGCGCGTATGACGTCAGCGCGCCCGTCACGTGACTGTCGGGACTTCCGTGTCGGCACACTGCACGGGGAGCCGAACAGGCAGCACGGAGGTTTCTCTGTGCTGCCTGTTCGGCTCCCCGTGCAGCCTGGCAGGCAGAGCGATGGTGAGAGGGGATCTTCCGATCCCCTCTAACCTCCGTCTCTGCCTGCAAGCGGGGTCTATTTTTTTTTTTTTTTTAAAGGGCCGGATTTTATTTTTTTTTATTTTTTCAGTGCTGGGGGGCGCTGCCGCCCCCCAAGATTTGCCGCCATAGGCATCTGCCTAGGATGCCTCGCGGTAAATACAGCACTGCCTATAGCATTTGGTACCTGGGGCCAAAGCTGTATTTGCCCCCCCCCCGCCCCCCCATCTTTAAAATGTTAAAAAAAAACTAAATTTTTCAAGAATATTTGATTGTACACCTTTGTAAACTTACACACAGAGACGTACACATATATTCACACTTACACAGACAGATATGCACAGAGTCACACTTACACACAAACTGTGTGAGTCTGTGGGTGTAAGTATGAGTATGGTGAGGGAAAAAAGTATTTGATCCCTGCTGATTTTGAACGCTTGCCCTTACACACAAGCACTCCCACTTACACACACAAACACACACAGTCACACGGACACACACAGACTCACACCCAGTCACACTTACACACACAGACTCACACGTACACACACACAGACACACTTACACAGAAAGAGAGACTCACACTTACACACACAGAATCCCACTTACAAACACACATACTTCCACTTGCACACACATAGTCACACTTACACACCAAGACTCCCACTTACACACTCATCCACACACACTATTACACTTATACACAGTCACACTCACACAAACACAGTCACACTCACACACATACCATCACACTTACACACACAGTCACACACAGCTACACTTACAAACTCACACACAGTCACAGTTACACACAGTCACACTCACACACAGACACTTACACACAGTCACACTCAGACACTTACACAACCACACACTTACACAGACACACATCCACACTTACATGTACACACACACAGTTACACAAACTTACACACACACTTACACACACACATACACAGACACACTTACACACAGAGACATGTGCTTACACACACACACAAACCTTTACACACACACACTTACACACAGAGATTTTGGTTTTTAAATTATTGCTGTATTTCTTCCCACCCTCTGACCCTAGCGCATGACATCAAGCTTAGCTTATTTTCACAAAGCTATTTCAGATTGCAAGAGGGCCGCACCTCCATGTCCAGCAGACTGCATTAGAGGGGTGCCATTGGCTGGGGTGCCAAAGGTCGAATAAACTGTTTTAGGCCCTGGGCACCCCAGCCAGTGGCACCCCACTATAGAATGGCACCCGGGGTGGACCACCACCCCCGCCCCCCTTAGTCCGCCACTGTGTTTGTGAGATGTGATTCATGAAATGTGAGCAGGGTTCTCTGCCTCATGTATCAGTCTGTTCTTGTTAGTCTAACTTAGTATGTAGTCCCCTCTATGCTCTGTACCTGACCCAACATAAATTGTTGATGTTATGTAAATAAATGTTAATGTAATCTATGGGATCATGTGGTCTGAAACTCCAAAAAGCAAGGTCATGTGGATGCAGGTAAATTGATGCCAAAATTTATTTTTCATAAAACAATTTATTGGTGATATCAGTATTAATCTTCTAGATTTCAGATCCTGCTAACGGCAATGAGTAATATTAATAAAAAAAACATCCTGTGCAGCTGATCCTATTGTCGGTGACTAATTATGATATCCAGAAGCATGCTGTAATTGAGGGATTAGCAGATACTCTGAAAATATATTTGCATCAGAAAGTGGCTGCTCTCTTTTGCTTGAAAGCAGGTCGAGGTCTGAATTTTTAACAATTGAACATCTGGCTGATTTGTAGCTATTTGGCAGAAATGGAAACTTGTCCGTCATGCTGCCTGCTATTTATTCAAATTAATTATTCCAATTATTATTAGTTGTAAGAAGCCATTTAACAGATTATTTATGCTTGCACTTCTCCCTGTGTAGTAAAATTAATAATTCTTTTTGTTATATTCTAATTTAACATGATCACATTATGAATACATTGGTTTAATTATAGCTACAAAAAGTATTATTTCTATAGCATCAACATTTAAAACAGCTGTTGATAAGGTGCTTATCAGGAGATACAAATTAAGACACATATTGATTGATAGAAATTGTAGATAACTCCCTGCTTACAAGCTTACAGTCAGGGTCGGCGCCACCGCGAGGCTGCTTAGGCAGCCGCCTTAGGGCGCCGCAGCAGGGGTGGATTTCCGATACCCTGCATTATCACTCCACACAGGGAGCGCGAGCAGCACTTACTGAGCTCCATGTGTGTTTTACACACAGAGCTCATGCTGTTTGGCTCCCCGTGAAGCAGACGCCGCTCTGCTTCATGAGGAGGGGCGGACCTCGCACCCGGTGAGATCCGCCCCTTCCCAGGGTGCTCCACTCCGGACGTGAAGAGGGCTGGTGAGGGGAGATCATTTCCCCAGCCAGTACCTCTACCGATATTTTTTCCCCCCTCTCAATGCTGGCGCTCCATGGGTCTGTCTGGGGGAATAGGGGGGGGGGGGGGGGCGGGGAGAGAGAACAGGGGAGGGGGAGAAAACAGGGAAGGGGGAGAGTGAACAGGGATGGGGGAGAGTGAACAGAGATGGGGTGGAGGAGGAAAGAACAGGGGGGAGAGAACAGAGATGGGGTGTGTAACGGTCCGTCACACCCAGCAAGTCTTTCCTGGACCCTTGCTCTTTGTACCCAAATAGACAGGACATCTAGCAGTTAGGTACAGCAAGGCTGAACTACTTTATTTGACAAACAACACAGACTTATAAAAGACATACACATGACATCACAGACATTAGTATACAATAGGTGGGGATGGAACTAAACATAGTTCAACTAACTGGGGCTAGGAAAACATTAGACATTCAGACTGCAAACCAAATTACCATACAGTGAGTAGACACACAGTAAGAAACATAATGTACACAACATAATCAGTTTACCAGTTAATCCAGTTAAAACAGAACAATGGATGTTGGAGTAAACTATTGGAGTCACTGTCACATTATAAACCTTCAGAATGGTCTACTCACAGAATTAAACTTTACACATAAACCAATACACTAACAGAATATAACTAACTAACAATATTAACGTATAGTGCTATGGCACATCCCTTACACAGGTAGTCCATTCATTTGTGAGTTGGTTCTGTAGATTCAATCTACCGAACACCCAGGCAGAAAGGCACGAACACGCCTTTCTGCAGGGGAAAATGCAAGCTTTTACAATGGGGCCATAGTCCAGAGGCAGCAGGCGAGCAACCAGGCTTCTCCAGAACATAGTGGCGAGGTTGGTTCTGCCACAGGGTGAAAGGGGAGATAACAGAGGAGTGCTAGAAGACAGAAATGGGGGAGAAAAGAGGAAGAGGGGGAGAGAACAGAGATGGGGGTAGGAGAGGGAGAGAACAGAGATGGGGAGAGAACAGAGGAAGAGGGGGAGAGAACAGAAATGGGGGAGAGAAAAGAGATGGTGGTAGGAGTGGGAGAGAACAGAGCTGGGGGGGGGGAGGAGGGGGTGAGAACAGATGGGGAGAGGGAGAGAACAGAAGAGGGGGGGAGAACAGAGATGGGAGAACAGAGATGGGGGAGCGGGAAAGAGATATGAGGTTAGGGAAAGAGATATGGGGAGAGGGAGGATAGATAAGCGATATGGTGAAAGGAAGAGTCATGGGATGGGGGCACCAAAAAGCACTTTCGCCTGTGTAGCAAAAAATCCTTCCACCAGCCCTACTTACAGTGTATAGAATTATGTAATAAAACTATATTAAAAATCGCATATCCGATTGAACTATTTCTTATAATACTTATTTTTGTTACCATATTATCATATTCGCTCATTATTTACAGAATTCCTCATGTGCCTATGAGTATGTGCTAGACATTTTCGAAACACCTAAGGTTTATTTATGCTCTTTTCTCCATGCACTTTAAGGTGAATAAAGCATTTTTATTTTATTTGGGTGAGTGCTTTCTTGTATTTTTTTGTATTACAACTTTCTATGATCAGTGATGTCAGTTTACAAATAAAAGCATTCCAGTATATCTTAATGAGTACGGTCTTCCATCCTTAAGAGATGTAGCATGTTGCGTTTAAATAAGCACTCCAGTCACTGGGCTCACTCTTAACAGAGGATTGACTGTGACAATAAAAAGGTGATCTAAAACCTGGTATCACAGGTACATCAAAGAAAATAAATTGTTCTTATACTTATTATTAGAATACCTGCATGTATGCAGTATGCTTTATGGAGAATACACATTTTGGTGTGCTAAGATTGTCATAGACTCAAATACTTCACATCTACACATCTATACAATGAAGCTCTCCGAAACTTAAAGTGGTGAGGATGCTGCGTTTCTCACCCTTATAAAGTTGGCAAAAATTGTATAAACATATGTAACGATTTACCTGGATTCGAACCCTGACTGCTGTGGTTCCTGTTCCCTGCTCCTGTTCCCTGCTCCTGTTCCAGACGCCACCTGCTGGTTCTGTTTCCTCATGTAGCAGTGGTGGCTATCTCTCTGATTTTGTTTTCTTGATTACCTACTGCCCAGGTGTAGACCCTTGTAATAATGAGCCCTGGAGCTATTTAAACCCCTTCCTCCCAGCAATCAGAGCTGGTACATTATTTTCTGCTAGCTTGTGTTTTGATTCCTGTTCTTCGTGTTCCTGACCATCCCTGTTTTCTCCAGTCCCTTGACCTCGGCTTGATTCTGACCATCCCTGTTTTCTCCAGTCCCTTGACCTCGGCTTGATTCTGACCATCCCTGATTTCTACAGTCCTTTGACCTCGGCTTGTTCCTATACCCTGCTTTGTCCCTGCCTGGCTATGACTCGTGGGAAACCAAACAAGGCCTCTGCATGTGGGCATTCAAAGGCTGGGGCTCCACCCCAGGTGGAGAGTGCTCACCCTGCGCAGGGCCTTGAATCACCCACTACCCCTGCACCGCGACTCCAGACCTCATTGGCACAGCCGACCATGACAACATAATAGAAATGAGACGTTTTGGTAAGACTAATTGACCAATGCATAATTAAGCTCACCAGCCACGTGAAATAGGGTGAGACCTAACCTATCTACACCCACTATCTAGTGGGCACACAAAGCAGTCTATACTAGGTTGTAATCAAATCATTACAGTATTTCAGTAGAACCTATGGGCAGACTACATTGTGCTTAATCCTCAGCAAATTTGTAACCTAGGTATCTACCGAGAGATACATTAAAATCATAGCTTTCTATGACTATCAAGTTTCCCCAATAAATGCCAGCATAACAATCCATGGGCCAATCCAGGTTGACCTCCTTTTGGATCAAAAGTATTAACAAAGATGTGTAAAAGGTTGAATTTGACGGGCTTGGCTTTTTTCAAACAAAATGACCATACTAAAATAAAATATAAAATGACTGACATATCTTACTTCACCAATGAACTAACTTACTGGTGGTATTCAAATATTACTACTGAGTGTAAGTGAAATATCTACACTTCTTGTTTTCTGCAATATAACAATATTTATTAGACATGTGCATTCGTTTTCGGACTAATGCATTTTCGTCCGAAAATAGCGTTTTCGTTCATTCGTCCGAAAAACGAATAACGAAAATGCTAAGCTAACGAAAGCCGAATGAACGAATGGTTAATAAACGAAAATAAATAGTTCATTCGTCCATTCGTAGTACTATTGGCATTCTATAAGCCGAAATAAAGTCGGTTTATAGAATACAATAGCATAGTACACTACATTCTATAAACCGACATAATGAACAACTTTCGGTTTATGGAATGCATGTAAGTCTATTGGCATTCTATAAACCGACTCTATTTCGGTTTATAGTAATGCCAATACTATAGCACGAATGGACGAATGATTTTCATTTATATTAAACCATTCGTTCATTCGTTCAACTTCTTAGCTTTCTATAAACCGAAACAGAGTCCCCATTCATAAATTTTTATGAATGGGAACTCTAGTTCGGTTTATAGAAAGCCCATAGTATTACATGTATTCCATAAGCCGAAAGTCTATAAACCGAACGTTCGGTTTTATAGACTTTCGGCTTATGGAATACATGTAATCCTATTGCTATTCTATAAACCGAACGTTCGGTTTATAGAATAGCAATAGGATTACATGTATTCCATAAGCCGAAAGTCTATAAACCGAAGGTCGTTCGGTTTATAGACTTTTGGTTTATAGAATACATAGAATTACATGTAATTCATGTAATTCTATGTATTCTATAAACCGAACGACCTTCGGTTTATAGACTTTCGGCTTATAGAAAACGTATAGTAGTAGTGCCTTTCTATGAACCCATTCATAAGAATTATGAATGGGTTCATAGAAAGGCAATACTACTATACGTTTTCTATAAGCCGAAAGTCTATAAACCGAAGGTCGTTCGGTTTATAGACTTTCGGTTTATAGAATACATAGAATTATATGTATTCTATAAACCGAAAATCTATAAACCGAACGACCTTCGGTTTATAGACTTTCGGCTTATAGAAAAAGTGTAGTACTATTGCCTTTCTATGAACAGAACGAGAGCTCCATTCATAAGAATTTCTTATGAATGGGGCTCTCGTTTGGTTTATAGTAAGCCAATAGTATTACACGTATTCCATAAAACGAACGAATAAAACGAAACGAAACGAAAATAATGAACGAATTTCATCTGAAACGAATGCAGTAATGGACGAAAACGAAACGAAAATGTTAGTTTTCCACATGTCTAATATTTATTAGGGACAGGGAGAAGGAGAGGCTATAAACAAAATAAACAAAACAACACTGTATATAAAGAGTATAGTATATACTGTTACCAAACTATAACATTGATTGAATGGAAGTAACTACGTAACAGTGGAGCAAGCATGCAGACATGTGATGCCAATTACCAGTGAACCATGTGCTTCACCATGCAGACTCAGAAAGACATAGCCAGAGATTATATGAGAAGAGAGTATAAGAAACTGGGTGGAGGTCAAGAGGAGCCTTTCTATTGCTGGACACACCTCCCTCAGAAAGCGACCACTGGGGGAAGGGACAGGGAAGTGACAGACAACCGGTTTATCCTTGAATTGTCATGTGCTCTGCAGACTGAACGCCATTAAGGATAGGTTTTGCCATATTGTTCTGCCTCACACAGGCCCCACAAAGAGAACAAACGTGCACTTCAAATTGTCTTAGAACATGGCACTGGCATACAGCTGGTGTGTCAGTCCTATCTTCATGTTTACATTACCATGAGATATATGACAGTGTGTTAGAGAGAATATTAAGAAATGAAAACACTTGTCTCATGTTTGGTCTGTTGGACTTTTTACCTGTCTTCTGTGCTGTCCAATTAAGCATCCAATTAAAATGATCCTGATACATGACTTGCCCTATTAAAAGTTACATTTGAAAGCTCCCAGGTAATATGTATGGATTTAGTGTAATTACCCAAAGCTTACCCTCTTTACTTCATTCAATCTAAATCGACAATGTAATACTGTTCTTTTAATCCTGTTGTCTGTATTTATCTCTTACTAGACAAGCAATTGATTTGGAAGGGAAAAAAAACTTGTCAAGAATATTTTTAACCTATTGGCTGCTGGAATAGTAAAGAAAAATTCCATTACTCTGCAATGTGGCACCAAAGCAGTTAAAGACAGTGCAAATAGGCTATCCACACTTGGGTTTCTGTTGTGGGAGTTGACCAATGCTTTCTCAGAACTGGAACCATGTGTGTGAAAATCATAAGTCATAGGGTTAATTAAAGAATTGATTTTGTTCCGTCAGAGTCTAATGTCTGAGTATATTTATCTATTTCCCTTGTTGTAGCTCACTGGTAATCTGGAGCACAGTTCTTAACATCAGTACACACACAGAAGGAAAAAACACAACAAAACATGAGGGTAGCAAAAGTCATAAATGGATTGAATAAATACAGAAGTCGGAAAGTCGAGAATAATCTCCAATCTTCTAGCTGGATGCCTCCTCAGAGACGTGGGTGGACATATGGAATATAGGAACAAATAAAAAGGATATGCAATAGTGTGATACTGTTGCGTAAAGTATAAAAAGTGTACAATTTATTGAAATTAAACTCACAATGTAAATGGCACTGAGGACCAGCTCAAGTGCAAAATCACATAAAAGAGAAAGGTTACCCCCTCCAGATGGAATGTCGAACTCTATATGATGCAGAGCTTTGTGGGTGCTCTCAAATCCTCGAGATGACAGCTGTGGGCAACCTTCTTAGTAATAAGTAAAATATATAGTAAAAACGGTAATAACACTCTCACTCCCCGCTCTACGCGTTTCATCTATACAGACTTCCTCAGGAGCAGAGTGGAGTGTAATGAACAAACAGGTAGTTCACCTATATATATCCCCCTCCCATTCCATTGTCCAATCCCGTCCAGCCAAACTTAATTGAAATAAACAGTTCCACCTGAATTTAAATGTCCATTGTCTTCATTGCACCTGTCTGTGCGTTTCAATATGCGTTTCATTGTAAATTGATGTGCGCATGTGTAAAGTATCCGTTTTTTCTCAATGAAATACAACTTACAAATTCAATTCATTAAATCCTAACATTCGTATTATCTATAACCGAATGGGAGCCTTCGTGTATACACTTAGGGTTGTGTTCGTATTATATTTCGTTTTACTGTAAACCGAACGCTGTCTTTATCCGATTTATCAATGGAGTTTCGTTTTACTATAAGTCAAATTCGTATTACCAATGATGTTTCTATAAACCGAACTGCTGTGTTTATCGTATGAAGGTCTCAATCAGATTTATATGGGTAGTTCGTATTACCCATTCGTATTGACTTTAAGCCGAAAGTTCATTTATGAATGGAGACTTGTGTGTGGGTAGTTCGTATTAACTTTAAGCCGAAAGTTCATTTATGAATGGAGACTTGTGTGTAAACGAAGATCCCCTTACGGTTTAACATGCATATAAACGTCTATATTAAATATATACGACTATTAGGTCGCCCTAGTACACAAATACTATTACATACAATTGATACAAGATTTCTTCAATAAATCATAAATGAACTTTCGGCTTAAAGTCAATACGAATGGGTAATACGAACTACCCATATAAATCTGATTGAGACCTTCATACGATAAACACAGCAGTTCGGTTTATAGAAACATCATTGGTAATACGAATTTGACTTATAGTAAAACGAAACTCCATTGATAAATCGGATAAAGACAGCGTTCGGTTTACAGTAAAACGAAATATAATACGAACACAACCCTAAGTGTATACACGAAGGCTCCCATTCGGTTATAGATAATACGAATGTTAGGATTTAATGAATTGAATTTGTAAGTTGTATTTCATTGAGAAAAAACGGATACTTTACACATGCGCACATCAATTTACAATGAAACGCATATTGAAACGCACAGACAGGTGCAATGAAGACAATGGACATTTAAATTCAGGTGGAACTGTTTATTTCAATTAAGTTTGGCTGGACGGGATTGGACAATGGAATGGGAGGGGGATATATATAGGTGAACTACCTGTTTGTTCATTACACTCCACTCTGCTCCTGAGGAAGTCTGTATAGATGAAACGCGTAGAGCGGGGAGTGAGAGTGTTATTACCGTTTTTACTATATATTTTACTTATTACTAAGAAGGTTGCCCACAGCTGTCATCTCGAGGATTTGAGAGCACCCACAAAGCTCTGCATCATATAGAGTTCGACATTCCATCTGGAGGGGGTAACCTTTCTCTTTTATGTGATTTTGCACTTGAGCTGGTCCTCAGTGCCATTTACATTGTGAGTTTAATTTCAATAAATTGTACACTTTTTATACTTTACGCAACAGTATCACACTATTGCATATCCTTTTTATTTGTTCCTATATTCCATATGTCCACCCACGTCTCTGAGGAGGCATCCAGCTAGAAGATTGGAGATTATTCTCGACTTTCCGACTTCTGTATTTATTCGATTTCGACTTGGGATTGGAGGAGTCCTTGCAGATTTCGACTTTCCATAGGAAAGTATATTTACGTATTTGTCTTTGTCTTTTTGGTCATTTTGGACTTGCTTGTCATAAATGGATTGGATGAACTACGAAAAAGGGCTGGTTAAACTATAACACAGGAATCTACACATCCATGTCATTAAGATGTACAAACATATTCATGGTCAATATATTGTTCTCTCAAGGGAACAGGCCCTCCACTAAACTGAGCAAATACAAGACTGGAGGAAAAGGGTTCTCTGACTACATGAAAGAGTGGAGTTGGTTCACTAGTCTATAATAGTTAAATGTTGTTTAACGTTATCAGAATGTACTATAAGAAGGGGTTGAGCGTTTGGTCCGCATACCTATAATAGTTAAATGTAGAACGTACCATACGAAGGGATGTGGTTGGTTGGTACTCTAGCTTATAATACTTAGATGGTATTTAAAATTTGGTAACACACACACTGGGTTGAAGGTATCATTTAGGTTTTTTCCAAACATAAACCTGCAGAGATGTATAAAATTGAATGAAATATGACTCATACTTTTTTCCATTGCTCAGTGGTCCAGGCTTTGTGCTCCTTAGACCAGGTTATGCATCACTGTGCACTGGCCTTGAAGAGAAACTGTTTCTGATGGCAGCCCTAATCATAAATTCCAGTCTTGTGATGAACAGTTTTCTTGAGACTGGGTCACAGCTCTTATAGCTGACACATATGTTCTGCTAATTAGCAATTGACTTAATATGACTCACTTTTGTAGCTGCATTTGTGATGTACTTCATACATTACGAATGTATGCATACATGAGTGTGTATATATGTATATATATATATATATATATTAGATTAGAATTATTAAATTAAGGCTTAAATGTCAGCCCATTCCTGCACATCTGCTACATTAAGAGTTGGCTACATACATGTTTATGATTACGTGCTTGAAGCACGAAAACGCTCCAAGCATGAAGTGAGCAGATTTTTCACCTGTTTTTCCATCTTTGCTGAATCACTTTGGATACATTTTAATGGATTTAAATAAATAAGATTTTTTACACAAGGCTATCCTGTGGCTGCTTGTCCTTTCAAGTTACATACATGTGTGCTGTAAAAGCAAATCTAAGCACATCTGGCTGCCTGAGCATGATGGATACAGTAATGGCCATTGAGCTAGGTGACAGAAGGTCACCAGTGCTTCTACATCCATTGGCATTGTAGTGTCGATGGACTACAGTGCCAAGGTCACTAAACAAGTAAATGGTATGCCAAGTCTCTCTCGCATATTATTACAAAAGGGTAAAATGATCAATCGCACACACACGCAAACATTTTTTTTTAAGTGATATATTTTACTGTCACTATAATATTTGTTATATGCAGTATGTTTGTGGCTACTGTGGCACAAGATCTTTTTTTTTAGGATCATCTTATATTGCTGGAGGAGAGAGGAGACTTGTTATATTATAGTAAGTATTAGGGAGCTGTTAAGATCACAAATCTCCTCCCTCTGTTTCAGGACTATTGATTATTTCGCCCAGACAGGGAGGGAACAGTGGTGAATACATATTACATTTGATTCAAGATAAGAGAAACATTGTATCTCTGACCATCCACACCATATGCAATCAATGGAATTGATGTTCCTTTGCTTGTACAAAGCAGTAACGTACAGGGAGATATTTTGCTGTTTTTTTAAAAAGGTTTAATGCTTTTGTGGAAATGCACATAGTTATTTTACCATTTCTAAGATTAAAGGAACAGATGATTTTTAGCTTTCATTCATCAACAATAAACATCCAGGCACTTAAATAACAACATAAAAAACATGTAGTCAATAACAGCACCTTTATCCTGCTGTGACTGAGAGCATAATTTTCCCTTAAAGACAAAGTAAACTTTATTTTTTATTTTTTTTACAGATTGGATAACCCAATCATGAGTTGGCTATAACTCAGACTCCTATCATGGCATCACAGACTAAATCAATTAATGAGAGTATTTCAGCATTTGCCTGCCACAGTAAATGCACCAATTCATGATGGCTTCTAATTTAAAAGCCAGGGGGCACCTTTTAAACATCACAGTACCTAAATTGACTGTGGAAACAACTGAAGGAGGGAGACCAGTGAGACCATATAAAGCCAGATACTTGCAACTAGTGGACCAATGTAAAGCAGTCTCATTGTATAGTAGATGGCCGCATCCACTAGCTGTGTGAGCTATCTTAACTCCCTGATTGCCCCTTACAACACTATCATTTTTATAGTTGACTGAGTTTGTGACTGTAATAAAGTTTAATTTCAAGCAGTAACATGCTTTCTTGCAGCGGATAAATAGCAGCGACACAGAACCACATGTTCTCTATTTTCTCATTTACGCTGAAAAATACTAAGGATTTTATGTTCACATTTAAAACGTCCTCTGTGTTTCCTTGTCTGAGGCAATGTTTTATTTCCTGCTTAATGGAGGTTGTTTTCCAAATGCTGAGAGTGCAAGAAATGATAGAAGGTGAAATAAAGTGAAAAGTTGACCAGTCTATTGAAAGAACAGGTGGAACATAAACAAAAGAACATTTTCTCTCTATTTTTAGAAAAAAGGGTCCATGGCCGGAGTTTGGCCTTAGATAGCTGCCACCCTAAAGATCTACCAGTGAATGCACTTCACAGATGTATGCTCACTAAATAATAGCATCATGTCATTATATTAACGGGGGGCTGAAACCCAGCAGGTGGCTTTGAAAGGCCATGAGTGTTAAGGATACAGGAGATGCTGGCTAGGGGAAATCTCATCTATCTTGGCTGCAAAGAGTGGTAGCTAGAGGTCTGTGCATCCCCTGATGGGCACCCCTATTCCTGCTGCCAAATACTATACGGATAAAAAAGGAGAGTCACATGTCACTTAGCATCCCAACACACAGGTTCATTCAGATTTGTAGCACAAAGATCTATGCTTATTGAGGAATGCCCATAACACTGCACCCACCCATCAACACAGCATGTGCACATCTATTTGCAAAGGATTAATTCTTGCTAATGATGATGTGGATTGAGGATGCTGTGGGAGAGAGTTCTGTGATGATGGAGAGGAGAAATACAAGTCCTGTGATGCTGGGAGGATAAAGTCCTGTGCTCTTGAGTGGAGAAGGTCTGTGATGCCTGGGGGAGAGAAACTCTAGATCGTGAGGGAAATATAAATGTTCTGTAGTGTTGTGTTTAAGTGATGGTGGCATCTGTGATCTTTTGGATGACAAGAGAGTCCAGACTGTAACGCAAGTAACTCAAGTGTTGGAGTGCTATGATTCAGATTGGGATGAGGGAAAATTATGTTAAATGTTTGGGCACTATGATGCTAGGGAATTATGGAATTTAGTTGGATGGTAGTGGGCTGTGTAGTGACAATGCAGACAGTGAGATGGGGAGAAGAACAGGAGGTGCAAGACAGAGGTGTAGATGACTCTACACAAAAGGTCACTTCCGCTTTCAGAGAGGCTACCTTTCTCTGCAGCCTTGGAGCGCTGCTCTGTAAAATATTAGCACCATAGTCCTTGGTTTTGGAAAGACTAGAGGACATTGGGTTAGATACATGGCTACCCATTAACTCCACCAGAAGTTAAAGTTTATTTATCACACATTATTCCTAGTGGTTGTCTCATTTTTTTCCAAATGGAATAACGTGCAATTCAATGCCAATAGACCGCTCAGAAATAATGTGCGTTAAAGCAACAAGGTAATTTCCATTCCTTAAAGAATGGTAATTTAATGCTAGTGCGCTCTGGGTATTATAGTCACATCCATTCCCCTACTGTCCCCTGCCACCAAAAACATAATACTGCAGCCTTGCTCTAAAAAAAAAATGGGACCAAGCCCCTTAAAATTAATGGGCCAGGAACAGCCCCAGTGCACCTATTAATTAACGGGAGTACAAAAGTAGCCGAGCAAAGTAATACAAAAGTATAAATTTTGTTTATTTAGAAAAATGAATAAAATTATGTCATGGAGGTCACCACATTGTAGATCCAGAACAGGAACAAAAAACACCTGACATACTGGTACTTAATCATAGGTACATAATATAATCACTCACAGGAGAACATGATCAGGTGCATTGAGAATACAAATCAGAACACCAATTACAGTGATACAATTTTAAAAACAAAAATATAAAACAATCCTGTTCCTGGGTATGCACCCCCTTAGTTATATGTCCACTTTTTACAGTATTACAATTAGCTTATTGCACAACAAAGATCTGTTAATAACAAATGTGGCCTTCAATAGCCGACATTCTGAAAAGAAATTAAATCCAACAACATCAATTTCAATAAATGCACATCTGATTAAAGCAAAAATATTAACATGTATAAACAAAATGCATATGCATAGAACACAGTGAGAGCAATCAAAGCTTTCCAAATGCCCCTGGCTCCTCCAATAATGAACAGGGTCAAGGGGCTGCTGTCGAAGTGCCCTGGGTGTTATACAATTAATTAAATACAATAATAAATACATTGTTTTGCATACCATACCTACCCCCCTATTGAGAAACATATACAGGGAGTGCAGAATTATTAGGCAAGTTGTATTTTTGAGGATTAATTTTATTATTGAACAACAACCATGTTCTCAATGAACCCAAAAACCCATTAATATCAAAGCTGAATATTTTTGGAAGTAGTTTTTAGTTTGTTTTTAGTTTTAGCTATTTTAGGGGGATATCTGTGTGTGCAGGTGACTATTACTGTGCATAATTATTAGGCAACTTAACAAAAAACAAATATATACCCATTTCAAATATTTATTTTTACCAGTGAAACCAATATAACATCTCAACATTCACAAATATACATTTCTGACATTCAAAAACAAAACAAAAACAAATCAGTGACCAATATAGCCACCTTTCTTTGCAAGGACACTCAAAAGCCTGCCATCCATGGATTCTGTCAGTGTTTTGATCTGTTCACCATCAACATTGCGTGCAGCAGCAACCACAGCCTCCCAGACACTGTTCAGAGAGGTGTACTGTTTTCCCTCCTTGTAAATCTCACATTTGATGATGGACCACAGGTTCTCAATGGGGTTCAGATCAGGTGAACAAGGAGACCATGTCATTAGATTTTCTTCTTTTATACCCTTTCTTGCCAGCCACGCTGTGGAGTACTTGGACGCGTGTGATGGAGCATTGTCCTGCATGAAAATCATGTTTTTCTTGAAGGATGCAGACTTCTTCCTGTACCACTGCTTGAAGAAGGTGTCTTCCAGGAACTGGCAGTAGGACTGGGAGTTGAGCTTGACTCCATCCTCAACCCGAAAAGGCCCCACAAGCTCATCTTTGATGCTACCAGCCCAAACCAGTACTACACCGCCATCTTGCTGGCGTCTGAGTCGGACTGGAGCTCTCTGCCCTTTACCAATCCAGCCACGGGCCCATCCATCTGGCCCATCAAGACTCACTTTCATTTCATCAGTCCATAAAACCTTTGAAAAATCAGTCTTGAGATATTTCTTGGCCCAGTCTTGACGTTTCAGCTTGTGTGTCTTGTTCAGTGGTGGTCGTCTTTCAGCCTTTCTTACCTTGGCCATGTCTCTGAGTATTGCACACCTTGTGCTTTTGGGCACTCCAGTGATGTTGCAGCTCTGAAATATGGCCAAACTGGTGGCAAGTGGCATCGTGGCAGCTGCACGCTTGACTTTTCTCAGTTCATGGGCAGTTATTTTGCGCCTTGCTTTTTCCACACGCTTCTTGCGACCCTGTTGACTATTTTGAATGAAACGCTTGATTGTTCGATGATCACGCTTCAGAAGCTTTGCAATTTTAAGAGTGCTGCATATTAGTGCTGCATATTAGGTGATGTGCATCTCTGTAATGAGAAGGGGTGTGGTCTAATGACATCAACACCCTATATCAGGTGTGCATAATTATTAGGCAACTTCCTTTCCTTTGGCAAAATGGGTCAAAAGAAGGACTTGACAGGCTCAGAAAAGTCAAAAATAGTGAGATATCTTGCAGAGGGGCAAGATATCTCACTATTTTTGACTTTTCTGAGCCTGTCAAGTCCTTCTTTTGACCCATTTTGCCAAAGGAAAGGAAGTTGCCTAATAATTATGCACACCTGATATAGGGTGTTGATGTCATTAGACCACACCCCTTCTCATTACAGAGATGCACATCACCTAATATGCTTAATTGGTAGTAGGCTTTCGAGCCTATACAGCTTGGAGTAAGACAACATGCATAAAGAGGATGATGTGGTCAAAATACTCATTTGCCTAATAATTCTGCACTCCCTGTACCTTTTAAAAATGTCCACCGATGATCCAAGATGCCCATTCTAATCATCTGTTGCCACACTTATTCTACAATAAATGCTAAAAAAAATTACAATGTAATCTCATCCCAATAGTGCTGGGATTTCCAATGCATTTGAAGCCATCCTCCACGAACAATAACTTAAGACCTAAATATAATTTGTATTTAGTATTACAATAAAAACAGGGTGTTTTGGTCAGAAACCAATTAAATACGCTTTATAATGTGATGAAAATATAGTAAATATATAGTGAAAAAGCAGCACTAGAACCAGCAAAGTAATAAGTGACTCAAGTCAATTACAAATTACTAAAAGATGAGAGGGCGCTCAAAAATTATGCACATATAAAAATATATTATTAAAAAAAATGCAAATAATAAAATCATCACATAGCCACAGCTAAAAATATAATATAATATAATATAATATATATATATATATATATATATATATATATATATATATATATATATATTGTAGCGGAGCTGCAATATTAAATCCCCATATCTCCGCTGGTAAAAGAAGGTAATCCAAATAAAGCGCTGGAAAGTAAGGCAATATCCCAAATCCCCCAGTAACCGGACGAAACACAGTTCTGGGAGTCAACTGATTACTTTATTCACAGCTCCAGCATTTATGCAATTCCCCATGCAAGGGGTTTACTTAATCCCCTTACAGGGGCTATACAATAGTAGATTACCTGGGAAGTGCAAATACAGGACATTTCTCCCACCATGAACTGCTGTACGGGAGGGGCACTCACACTAGATAATCCTGTTAAGTGGATTATCCCTCAATACAGCAGAACCTGGTTTTAACATAACAATATATAACTTTGACATTAACATGAATACATTTTTAGACCAGGTTAACACAGCTATTTCAGACAACCTTTAAATGTTCTGCAATAAGTGGCTAGGTTTGCCACAATGCTCCCCCAGAACCAAGCCGGCATACACAGTCTGATCCAAACGGATCGGCTTGGGGATGTCCGGAGGAGTACTCACAGATCACTTCTCAAGGTCAGTCTGTCTAGATAACCCGTCGGCGTTACCGTTTTGCTTTCCTGGGCGGTAATGAATAGTAAAGTCAAAAGGCTGCAGCGCCAAACTCCAGCGCAGCAGCCTGGCATTGTCCCCTGCCACACGGTTCAGCCACACCAACGGGTTGTGATCTGTGAGTAGGGAAAAAGGTTGTCCATATAAATAAGGCTGCAACTTTTTGAGGGCCCACACCACGGCCAGGCATTCTTTCTCAATGGCGGCGTAGCTCACTTCACGGGGTAATAACTTTCGGCTTAAGTAAGCTACGGGATGTTCCCCGCCATCTGCTCCAACTTGGCTCAGCACTGCTCCATATCCAAACATTGAAGCGTCTGTGTGGACAAGAAATCGTTTAGTTGGATTAGGAGCAGCAAGTACCGGTGCATTGGTTAACGCAGTCTTGAGTTGTTGGAACGCCTGATCACACTCTGGGGCCCAGATGACCTGTCGCGGAAGGTTTTTGCGGGTCAAGTCAGTCAGTGGTTTGGCTAGGGCACTATAATTGGGTACGAATTTTCGGTAGTACCCTGCAGTACCCAGGAAGGCTAACACTTGGGTTTTTGTCCGGGGGGTAGGCCACTTAGCTACTGCCTCAATTTTTGCTGGTTCGGGCTTTTGCTGTCCACTCCCTACCCGGTGCCCCAGGTACTGCACCTCTGCCATCCCTATGTGACACTTGCTGGGCTTTAGCGTCAACCCTGCCTCTCCGATACGGTCAATGACTGCTCCAATATGTCGCAGGTGGTCTGACCAAGTCTGGCTATAGATGGCGATATCATCCAGGTATGCACATGCATATTCCTGGAACCCATCCAGTAGCCGATCCACCATCCGTTGAAAGGTAGCCGGAGCGTTTTTCATCCCGAATGGCATGACTCGAAACTGATACAAGCCAAACGGGGTGACAAACGCCGACTTAGGGATGGCATCCTGGGCTAATGGAATTTGCCAGTACCCTTTGCATAAATCTATTGTAGTAAGGTACTGGCCTCGTGCCATCTTGTCTAGCAGCTCGTCTATCCGGGGCATCGGGTAGGCATCAGACACTGTTTTGTCATTTAGCCTCCGGTAGTCTACACAAAAGCGTGTTGTGCCGTCCTTCTTGGGTACCAGCACTACCGGCGATGCCCAGGGGCTATCGGAATGTTCAATAACCCCTAGCTGCAACATTTCCTCAATTTCCTTCCTCATATGTTCCCTGACCGCTTCCGGGATACGGTATGGGGTCTGCCGCATAGGTAGCTGTCCGGGGGTCTCAACTCGGTGAGTAGCTAGCGGGGTGTACCCTGGTAAATTGGAGAAAGTGGCTCCCTTAGCCGCGATTAACTCCTGTACCTGGGCACGCTCCTGAGGACTTAGCCGCTCCCCCAGCTGAACACCTGTGGAGGCCTCTGCCTGATCTTCCTGCTCTAATAAGTCAGGGAGTGGAAGATTCTCCTGATCCTCAGAGGCTGAAGCGCATATCGCCGCCACGTCCTCTATCCTCTCGTGGTAGGGTTTGAGCATATTCACGTGGAGCATGCGTCTCTGCCCTGTCCCTGAGCAGGGGCCAATCACATAGGTGGTGTCACATCTTTGTTCCACCACCTGGTATGGGCCTTGCCAGATGGCCTGCAGCTTGTCATTGCGAACAGGTTTTAAAATCAAAACTTTCTGTCCCACGTGAAAGCTGCGGTCTCTGGCTCCCCTATCATACCATCGGCGCTGGCGTTGTTGGGCCGCCTGGAGGTTGGTCCGTACGGTCTGGGTTAGTGCCTCCAAGCGGTCCCTGAACTCCAGCACATATGGTACAATGGGTGTCCCATCTGTACTACTTTCCCCCTCCCAGTGCTCCCTAATTAAATCTAAAGGTCCTCGCACCCTTCTCCCAAACAGTAGTTCAAAGGGAGAAAAGCCCGTGGATTCTTGGGGTACCTCTCTGTAGGCGAATAGCAGATGTGGTAGGAATCGCTCCCAGTCCTTATGGGCCTCTCCAAAGGTACGGAGCATCTGCTTTAACGTCCCATTAAACCTTTCACATAACCCATTAGACTGCGGGTGGTACGCAGAGTTCACAATAGGCTTAATGCCACATATTCTCCATAGTTGGTGGGTCACCTCGGCCGTGAACTGTGTACCCCTATCCGATATGATCTCCTGGGGGAACCCCACTCGGGAGAATACTTTCATTAAGGCCTCGGCCACTGTCTCGGCGTGGATATTAGAGAGGGCTACTGCTTCGGGGTACCGGGTGGCGTAATCGACTATGGTCAAGATATATCTCTTGCCGGAGGGACTGGGTTTTGGTAAGGGCCCTACTATATCTACGGCCACTCTACTAAATGGTTCTTCTATGATTGGCAGTGGGCATAATTTGGCCTTGTGGCGGTCACCCCTCTTGCCTACTCGCTGACAGATGTCACATGTCTGGCAGTACTGCCGCACATCCTTGGATATACCCGGCCAGAAAAAAGTGTGGGTCAAGCGGTATCTGGTGCGAGTCATCCCCAGATGCCCAGACAAGGGGATGTCGTGAGCGATCCGAAGAAGTTCCTGTCTATATTTCTGGGGGACCACTAGCTGTCTAGTAGTCACATTCACAGATCCCCCCACTACCCTTTCAGAAATGCGGTACAGTAACCCCTTTTCCCAGGTATACCGTTCTCCCTCTAATCCGGCCTGGTCGGAGATCACCCTATCCCTGTATACTTTTAACGTGGGGTCTATCTTAACCTCAGCCTCAAATTCAGTTGGGGTATCCCAGGTAACACAGGTCGTAGGAGGGTCACTGTCTCTTACCTGAGCCTCAGAGTGCGTTGCTGGAGCCGTGGTGCGAGCCTGTAGCCTTGTGGTTACTGGGTGGGCCTCTTGAAGTGAAGCTTGAGGAATAAAGGTGGAGGTCATTCGACCCAGGTCGTTCCCCAATACGACATCCGCTGGCAGTTTCTGCATCAGGCCCACCTCTACCATGCCCTCCCCAACACCCCAATTCAAATGTACTTTGGCGGTGGGTAATCTGTATACCGCTCCCCCTGCTACTCGCACTGCTACAGATCCGCCGGTGTGTGCGGAGCCTGGAACCAAATGAGGGGCTACCAGAGTCAGAGTGGCTCCCGAATCCCGGAGCCCTTGGACCTCTTTCCCTTCCAGGGTTACTAGCTGGCGATGGTGTTGCCTGTTGTCTGTGGCTTGTACCGACATCACATCGTGTAGTATCCCCAGGGGCTCTTCGGTCTGATTAAACAGTATCTCCTGTGTTGCTGGCTCCGCTTGGTAGTGGTGGGCGGCTGCTCGTGGTGCTGGGTTCTGCCGTGCCTGGCTCCATGCTTGGCGGCTCCGGTTCTGGGTACACTCTCTCGCCATGTGGCCCCATTGTTTGCACGTATGGCACTGGATATTCGCTCTGCCATTATATCTGGATGGTGGAGTGTGCCCCCCCGGGGTTGGCCGGAATGAGGTCGCTGTAGGTGCAGTAGGGGTAGCTGTGTGAGGTTGAGCGGTGGGTCGAGGGTACCCTCGGTTGAGGTTACCGTGATGCCTCCTGGCGTCATAGTGCTGGTCGGCTAGTCGTGCAGCTTCTGTTAGGGTGAGGGGTTTTCTATCTCTCACCCATTCCTGTGCCTCTGGGGACAGGCCATTGAAAAACTGTTCTAACAGCAGCAATTGCCGTAACTCCTCCATGGTGGTTGCTTGACTGGCTTGTATCCACCCCTGGGAAGCTTGGTCCAGTTTGTGGGCATA
Organism: Pelodytes ibericus; assembly: GCA_036172795.1. Classification (NCBI taxonomy): domain Eukaryota; kingdom Metazoa; phylum Chordata; class Amphibia; order Anura; family Pelodytidae; genus Pelodytes; species Pelodytes ibericus. Next base: position 125,988,251 of record CM069862.1, read on the forward strand.
CTCTGCGTGGGAATCTTTCTCTGGTTTGCGCAACCCTCGAAACTTGCGCCGGTATGCCTCTGGGGTAATGGCGTATCTTTCCAGTAAAGCCTGTTTCACCCGGGCATAATCTTTGCTGTCCTCCCTGGGTACAGCCCGATAGGCTTCTGCTGCCCGACCTGACAGTTTGCCCGCCAGTAAAGGTACCCACACTGCCTGCTCCAAATCATGCAAGTCACATAGCCTCTCAAAGTCTTGTAGATACCCATCAATCTCGTCTTTCTCTTCACAGAACATTTTAAACGCATGGTATGGGATCTTAGGCTTTACCTGGCTGACGACTGAAGCAGTAATAGACTCTGCTCTGGGAGGAGCGTCCTGCGGTCCGTGTGCCATCACATACTCCTGCACATCCGCCATCAGTACTGTCAGTATTTCCAGGGGTACTGGCTGGGGTAAAAATTCCATCCTGGTCCTCATTTCCTTTTGGAAGGGGGTTTCCTCCATGGCTGGTGGGGGTGTAACGCTGCAAGCTCTGTCTCCCTCCATCAATTCAGCAATCAGCACAGCTTTTGGCTTATTGCTGGCTATCTTACCCCTGGCTTCCAGTAGTTCCTTTAACGTCTGCCGTTTCAATGCAGTGTAGTCTGTCTCCATTCACCTCTGTGTTCGGTTCTTTGTTGCATTCAAATTGCCATTCACTTTCCTGTTCGGTAGTTTCAATTACCCGAACACCGCTTTTCGGCTGTAAGGTTGGATCCCGCCGCTGCCACCAAATGTAGCGGAGCTGCAATATTAAATCCCCATATCTCCGCTGGTAAAAGAAGGTAATCCAAATAAAGCGCTGGAAAGTAAGGCAATATCCCAAATCCCCCAGTAACCGGACGAAACACAGTTCTGGGAGTCAACTGATTACTTTATTCACAGCTTCAGCATTTATGCAATTCCCCATGCAAGGGGTTTACTTAATCCCCTTACAGGGGCTATACAATAGTAGATTACCTGGGAAGTGCAAATACAGGACATTTCTCCCACCATGAACTGCTGTACGGGAGGGGCACTCACACTAGATAATTCTGTTAAGTGGATTATCCCTCAATACAGCAGAACCTGGTTTTAACATAACAATATATAACTTTGACATTAACATGAATACATTTTTAGACCAGGTTAACACAGCTATTTCAGACAACCTTTAAATGTTCTGCAATAAGTGGCTAGGTTTGCCACATATATATATGTATATATATGTTGCCTTTTCAGTGCTGTAAGTAAACCTTAAAGTGGTAGAAAGGCTAAACTAAGGCATCCATGAAGTGCAAGTTAAAATTTACAAAATGTGCAAATATGTAAAAATAAACTTGATAAATATTGACTGCGCAAATAAGGTATGTAAAAAAGACACAATAAAAATATCCTTAGAAAATCTCAACCCTACATATAGGTATAGGTGCAGCAAAACAGCTAGTTTATAAATACAAATCACATTGTGTGTACATATATTTTACATGTATGTGAAAAAATGAATCTGTACAGAATCCCTATGTGTATTAAAATGCATGATGGATGGATAATTCAGAGCTTTGAAACAAAAGTCAGAAGGCCAAAATGGTGATATGAACTGCCAGATACTGTAATATTCGAATAATTAGTCTGCTTGAAACAAGCAGCTCGATGCTGACAACTGGTATGGAATCCACCTATCACACGGGGTATATAAAGACTGAGGTAAGAGGTAATCCCTGGTAAATGAAGCTACATGGATCCAGCATCGCTGAAGGTGTTATACAACCTCGGTATCAGATGAAAGCCAGGCGGTCAAATGCATGACTAGTAAGCACACAGGAGTAGAAGGGAGAATTACACATCCAGAAGTCACACAAAGAAAATGTGGATATCTTTATAAGTAGATTGTGCTTTGCTGAGAGATAAACTCTTAAGAAGAAGCACAGGTTCAGGAAGAGACTAGAGAGTAATGTGTTTTAGATATTCTGAGCACCAGGAAAATGGAACATTATAGAAAACATTGCACCCAAAGTTTTAACTGTAATTCTAGATATTTCATGATATTTCATGATTATTATGATCACAGAATAAACATCTAGAACAGGGGAAAATCCCAGGCATATTATTGTCATATTATTTCTTTTTTCATTTACTAGGTGCAAGTAGATTTATGGTCATATTGTTTGTTCTACTAAATGCAATATCCAATAATTAGGAATTATAACCTTTTTCTCAAAATATTCTACATAACAAATGTGCTTCAGATTTAAAATCTTCATATTTTGTGCAATTCCTTTTTAAATGAAGGAACTGGCCAAAGGGTTTATTGTCAACTCATGAACGATGGTGACTGCATGTTTGTTGCAAATAACCATTAGGGCTACTGCTTTGAGAAAAGTGGTAATATCGCCTGATAGATCCCCCTAATTCTGAGATCTAAAAATTCAGTGCTTTCCATTTGTATATTACTTATATTAAACCACTCTCTTCATACAATCGTCAATAAAACGCTTGTACAGTGCAAAGTTCGACCTCCCAGGTGTTGTTGCCTCAAATGGAGTTGGGCCCCCATGCATAAATTAGCGTAAGAGAGGGAGAACTTGGCCCCCCAACGCGATTCCTCTTAAATGTAAAAATAAATGTTCCAAAAAAGAATAATAATTATGTTATAACAAATATTTAATCAATTTAATATAAAAACACTTTGTTGAGGATGAATATCTGGTTTCAAAGATGTCACCCCATCTTGTGTGAGGTTTTGTTACCGTTTGCATTCTGATACCATCTGGATACAGGCTAACAATTATTTGACACATTCCAGTATTTATGCGGAAACAGAATAGCAAACACCTTGGCGTCAACCTAAAGCACAAATTGTGCTTTCAAAGAACACACATCCAAATATACAAATAAGTTAACACACAAATAATTGACTAATGTACTTGTTATTCACTTAGCGCACACCAGTGGCGTCCCGAGGGGGGTGCGGGTGTTGCGGACCGCGCGGGGGGGGGGGCTAATCAAAAACTTACCTCCTTCCTGCTCTGTCTCCCGGTGCAGGTCCGTGGCTGTGAGGGAAGCGTTGTGCGCTCCCCTCCAGCCGTGCGGATTCAATAAAGTTTGTTTAAACTTTTTTTTTCAACAAACTTTATTGATCCGCTCAGCTGGAAGGGAGCGCACAACGCTTCCCTCACAGCCACGGACCTGCCTTGTGAGACAGCAGCAAGGAGGTAAGTACTGGCTGGGGAAGGGGGGAGGAGGGTGGCATAATGAGCATATTGAGGGGCAAAATCCTGGCATATTGGGGGCAAACACCTGGCATATTGGGGGTCAAAATCCTGGCATGTAAAATGGCTAAAGAATGGCATATTGAGGGGCAAAATCCTGGCATATTAAATGGCATATTGGGGGTCAAAATCCTGGCATATTAAATGGCATATTGGGGGGGAAAATCCTGGCATATTAAATGGCATATTGGGGGCAAAATCCTGGAATATTAAATGGCATATTGGGGGGAAAAATCCTGGCATATTGAGAGCAAAATACTGGCATATTAAATGGCTAATTGGGGGGGCAAAATACTGGCATATTGAGGGGCAAAATCCTGACAAATTGAGAGCAAAATCCTGGCATATTAAATGGCATATTGGGGGGCACACTCCTGGCATATTGAGGGGCAAAATCCTGGCATATTAAATGGCATATTGGGGGGCAAAATCCTGGAATATTGAGGGGCAAAATCCTGGAATATTGAGGGGCAAAATCCTGGCATATAAAATGGCATATTGGGGGGAAAAATCCTGGCATATTAAATGGCATATTGGGGGCAAAATCCTGGCATATTGAGAGCAAAATACTGGCATATTAAATGGCATATTGGGGGGGGGGGCAAAATCCTGGCATATTGAAGGGCAAAATACTGGAATATTAAATGGCATATTGGGGGAAAAATACTGACATATTAAATGGCATATTGGGGGGCAAAATAATCCTGGCATACTGAGGGGTTAATAATCCTGGCATATTGAGTGGCTAAATCCTGGCATATTGAGGTGCAAAATCCTGGCATATTGAGGGGCAAACTCCTGGCATATTGAGGTGAAAAATCCTGGCATATTAAATGCATATTGGAGGGGCAAAATCCTGGCATATTGAAGGGCAAAATCCTGGCATATTAAATGGCATATTGGGGGGCAAAATCCTGGCATATTAAATGGCATATTGAGGGGCAAAATCCTGGCATATTGAGGGGCAAAATCCTGGAATATTAAATGGCATATTGAGGGGCAAAATCTTGACATATTAAATGGCATATTGAGTGGCAAAATACTGACATATTAAATGGCATATTGGGGGGCAAAATAATCCTGGCATACTGAGGGGTTAATAATCCTGGCATATTGAGTGGCTAAATCCTGGCATATTGAATGGCTACATCCTGGCATATTGAGTGGCAAAATAATCCTGGCATATTGAGTGGCAAAATAGTCCTGGCATATTGAATGGCTAAATCCTGGCATATCGAGGGGTTAAATACTGGCATATTTTAATTGGCAAAGTGATGCTGTGGCATGGTCTGTGGGGCAAAATAACATGTACTATGAGGAAAGTGACACTGGCTAGTTCTGTGGGACAAAGTGACACTGTGGCATGCCAAAATCGTGTAGGTGCAATATGAGTGCAAGCCAAGTGCTGTGGGTGCAATAAAAGTGCATGGCAAGTTCTGTGGGTACTGTATGGTGCTGTGTTAAGTCCTTTAGATGCAATGTGGGTGCAGAGGAAGGGAATAAAAAATAGGAATGCAATTTTTCAATAACATTTTTATTAAATATAATATTAAATAATTGGCATATTATTTGTGGCATATTTATTGGGCCCCATGTGTGGCATAATTAAGGGGCTCTTTTGTGTGGCATAATTAAGGGGCTCTTTTGTGTGGTATAATTATGGGGCACTTGTGTGTGGCATAATTAAGGGGCGCCCGTGTGTGTGGCATAATTAATTGGGCTCCAAGGTGAGGCATAAATAATGGGGCTCTGGTGTGGCATAATTTATGGGGCTCTGGTGTGGCATAATTTATGAGGCTCTTGTGTGGCATAACGTATGGGGCTCTTGTGTGTCATAGTTATGGGGCTCATGTATGTGGCATAGTTATGGGCTCCTGTGTGTTGCATAGTTAAAGGGCTCCTGCGTGTGACATAATTTGTGGGGCTCCTGTATGTGGCATATTTAATGACTAATCACTAAGGAATCTGGTTGGCATGGTATTGGAGGAAATCCAGGGGGGTGACACCATGAGTTACCGCACCGGGTGACACCAACCCTAGTGACACCTCTGGTGCAGACCTTGAGCTTTTCTAGCGGTCTGCGTTGACATTGAATCGCAATATCAACGTTATTCTGCTGGGAATAACATGCGTTAAAAAATATTTTGCTGGATTTAATCAGGGCCATTGAATCCAACCCATGTTGTCAAAAGAACTTCAACTAAAGAATAGGATTATAATTCCACTCTATATTCAGGGATGAGCAGTGAAGGTATAACAATGACAAATTGCTAGGTCTTATCAGGACATAATATCTTTATTCATTGCAAAAGCAGAATTGAATACATTTAATAATGTCTAATAAACAGACTTACAAAAATATAAAATGCAACCACTTAATAGCATAACATGTGAGCATGTATTATACTGATAAAAAAAAAAGAGATATATATTTCCTAGCAGCAATCTGGGCACATTTAGGGAAGGCCATTAACAAATTATAGGGAGATAAGAAATACTTATACATAAAGGTGAAATCAGAACCATAAAAAAGTTCCATAAACCAAAACAATTGTGTATTATAAAGACTTTGCATAACTAAGCAACAATAAAAATATAATGGTTACAATTAAAGATTCACATAAAAAGCAGACCATAAAAATAAAAAATAGCTGTAAAATGCCATATTGTAACTTCCTTTCTATGGAGTTTTACCTGAGCTGATAAAAAAAGCCATTAAAACACCGTTCTGTGAGGTAATCACCGCACAGACAGTGATTCAATGTCAGCAGGTAAAAACGAATGGGCAAAAAATAAAATATTTTCATCTTACTCAAAAAATTCCTTTATTTGCACTTTTAACCCTTTTAGTGCTGTAGGGAACACAAACAATGCCCCTCCAATTCCCCCTCTTCCCGTCCAAAATTAAATAATTGCCACCCTGTGGCCAGCATCCTCCCACTGGCTCCATTGAATGAAAAAAGTGGCCCCAAGTGATACTGTCAGTCACTTTAAAAATTTAATGAAAGGCCCGCCGGGGCCACCCAAATTAACAGAATAATGGGCATGGGTTAGCACTATGAACTGTGGGAGCCAGTTATTGACTTGTTTATACATGACGCCCATTGTATCTCAGATATAAGTTCTAAACCTGTGGTGCATGAATCAGGTGCCACTTCTGAAGGGAGCTACAAGCACTAAGGCAAGAAGTGTCTTGAAAAGAGTCACACATTGCTGCTTAGTTGTCCCCCACCAAAGCCTGCTGAGTAAAAAGTCCCTTCAGGACAATGATGTCTGTTCTAGACAATAAGTTTTTTTGCTATATATGCATTTAAATAAAAGTGCACGATTGCTTTTTACATTAATCCCCACTTATAATAAATAATTTGGGGAGGATGCCAAAGGATTCCAATTAGCCCCTAGCCTAATCAAAATCCTCACTGCAATGGTTGAGACAGCCAGTCTCAGCTATTCAAGCTAAGACAGCCCCTTTTCTGCATGTTTCAGACTTGACTCTATCAGAGGCAGCCTGAAACATCCCTCACCAGATTTGCATAGGGTGAGAGGGTGTGATTGACAGATCAGTGTCCCAGACCGGGCGGTCTTTTTTTGTTTTGCTTTCCGGGCATTGTCACTAATGCATTGCATTGGGAGTGTCAGGGTTGGTACCTGGGAGCGTAGCGCAGGGGTGTTGGCACTAGGTGGAGCTCACACTAGAAATAGCCCAGAGTGGCGACAGTACAAAGGGATAAGGCAGAATGAAGTCAAATACAGTCCGAAGGGTCAATGCAGGCAGAAAAGGTTCTGAGTAGGTATTGGGTAATCCGACGTCAGGAATGGAGAGGTAAACGTAGTCCAAAATTCCCTTCCTTTATATTAACATGTGCATAAAAATGAATTAAAAGGAGGGAGTTTTGCTGCATACTTGCCCACTGTCCTTTCCAATGAAGCTGTTAATGTCTACCATATTAAGAATGTTTTATTATGGATCTTACCTCCAAATCTAGAAAATGGACATTATTCTTACTGAACTCCTTGTTAAGTTTTATTCCTTATTTAATATCATTAAGTTTCCTCAACGCACGAAAAAATAGATCATCTATATACCTTTGGTAGGAGACCAGGTTTGCCCACCGAATTCGTCTGAATTCCAACTGATTCGAACTAACTGAAAAAAATAACCTTGAATATCACTTTTCTCTTATGAATAGAAATAATAGAAAAAGAAATGGGAGGCGCTGGTACACAATGGAGGCTGGAAGAGCAAATATTTTATCGACAGCAAAGGAAATGATTCTTTAGGGTAAAGACAATAAAGATATGGAACTCACTGCCAAAAGAGGTGGTGCTATCAAATACAATAGAAGCATTTACAATGGTCTGGATACTTTTTGATCAAAGGCAGGAATGAAAGGCAGAAGATTTGATTTTGATGGATTTAAGTCTTTTTTAAATCTAGATTACTATGTTACTTTGTTACTATGTTCCAGTTTAAATGAAATACCCAACAAAAGAGTTAAATGAAGCTATCCTTAATCTATATATCCTCTAAATACACCATGGGAGGTTATAAGAAAATGGCACAAACCTCCTTCCTTGCTGGAAAACAGTAAACCTGGCCAGGCCACATTTACTGCACAAAAACAGAGGATGAAAGATTCCCAACAGGACACATTTAGTATCTTCATCAGCTAGTATTGGTGTCCGCACCCCATTGATAATAATACAATTACATAAAAATACATATTATTTACATAAAAATAAATATATTTATGTACATACATATATAGTTATATATATATATATATATATATATATATAATACTTAAACATACAGTATTATACCACATTTAATACGTAATACTAGAATATATTGCATATAATAAAGATAGTATAATTAAACCAACACATGTATCCCATAAGCCATTTTAGTGACCCAAATAAAAGTTAGGGAATCCCACATATAGGTAATCCGGTAACATATATTATTTTACACAACAACATAACCGCCCTTGTGGAATAACCATACGGTGATGTCATGTCAGGGAGAGTGTCATCACATCGTCTACAGCTGTTGTTTGTACCCTCCCACCATCATTTCATGTTTATAACAATACCATTTCATGTCCACAGTGTGGATGCCAACATTTATTGGCAATGCGCCATTCTCCGCTGTGGAAATGAAGGGGTAATAAAGGGGTCAGTGAGTTAGGTGGAGGCATGACTAGAAACCATTGGACCACAGTGGTTCAATTGCCATGCAGCCCTCTGACCACCTAGCACATCACCACATGATACCACCAGTGAAATACACCCCCCAATTTCCATCGTACCAAATTTGTTCCCACATCACTTGTAAGTGATGCGGTCACCCGGGCCACCTCAGGTGGCTTGTCCCATTGCAGTAGAGTAGGAATAGGGGGAATCTTCTGCTTTCTCAGGCCAAGTTCCCCCATATCAAAATGTTGTTGCAAATTCGCTGAATTTGTATTTACCCCAGAATCTGGCTATGCTAAATTGCAGATTTCACTAGTGGAAAAAAATGCAGATTTTCCGATAACACAGATATCTTTGCCATAACACAGAAAACTCTACCATAATTTGGGGCTACAAGAATAGACCCCATAAACAGCAATCCATTGATCCATCATCAGCGTGAAGCACAGAATGAGCAGCAGAAATTAAAGTTTATCCCAAATGTTGCGCTTTATTTGTTATGTTTGCTCGGGGATTAGTTCAGATTAAGTGGGTCAAATGGTTCTTATCTATTGTCAATTTTAAAGTCCCTCTGTTTTATGGCATATAAACTGGTGCAGGAACAGGATGGAGTTACTGCCAATGATGTATATAAGCAGATCTGCCCCTATTTCAAAGAAATGTAAAAAATTATAAAGCGTGACAACATACTCTATTTAGTTTCATGTGACTACATGACTTTTGGCATCACATGTTACGGCAGGATCCGGTGATTGTGTTTGTGTGGTAAAAAAATATATAGTTTGAAAGGGATTGTATGTTATCAGTGTATTAAAGAGCTAAGATACAAGGTACTGAACTCTGAACTCTTTAAATGTGTTTCTAGTCCTGAAACAAAGCCATGAAACCACACCTCTCCTCCCCCCAGACAGGCTCTACATAGAACACTAAAGGTTAGCTAGCAACCAAAATGACTATGAACTATGACTATGTTTTGTGTGTATGTATGGTTTTGAGTTTACAAATATTTTTCTTTTGATGTGTTTATTCTTTATTTCAGTGGATTGGTTGCTACCACAGCAACCTTCATGGACCACAACAACCTTCATGGATGACTGTGAGTGTGAGCTGACAAACTTTACCTCACACTGAAACACAATTGGTGTGCTTAGAATTAAGCATTAAATTACGGGCGAGGCAGTCAGAACTGGCACTGACATGTCCATTGAAACCAGGTGGCACATTCACAGGGATGGCAATTTGCCGCCCCAAGCTAGAGTAGAGCTGAGCCGAGGTGGAAGAATCGGCACATAATTCATGCATCCACTCCCCTCTTAGTAAGGTGATACTTTATGATATTAGTTTTACCTTGCACCTATATATTAAGACTATGTCCTTGTGTAGTTGTAATTTTTCTTCTTTTAAATATACTCTCCTCCTTACTCATATGGATTCCCTTCATGTATTTAAATGTTGCTATCATATCTTCTCTGTCTTGTCCTTCTTCCAAGTTATACAAGTTAAGATCCTTTACATTTCCCTATTAAGTTGTATCCTAAAATCCAGAACCAGTTTACTGGTCCTTATCTGAACTCTCTCTAAAGTATCTATTTTCATCTGGAGGTACAGTCTCCAGTACTGCATACAATACTCCAAGTGAGGTCTCATGGTGCTCTGTCCAATGGCATGAACACTTCCCTTTTTCTACTGCAAACCAATCTATACATCCAAATATCCTGCTGCTCTATTATCTTACCTATCTACCTTTAAGTCCTCAGAAATAATTACCCCATAATCACTTTCCTCTATACTCTGCCCTGGGGGTTTTACGCCCAAGGTGCATTATCTTGCATTTATCTACATTAAATATCAGTTGCCAGAGTTCTGACCATTTTGATAATTTACCTAAATTATTTGCCATTTGACTTATCCTTCCAGGAACATCAACTCTGCTGCAACTCTTTTTATCATCAGCAAAAATACATACTTTAGCATTAAGACATTCTGCAATATCAATAATGAAAATATTAAAGAAAATGGGTCTAAGTACAGATCCCTGAGATACCCCACTGGTAACAAAACCTTGCTCCAGATATACTACATTGACCACAACCCTCTATTGTCACCATGCTGCTATTGTCTAATTAATTCAACAATTTTGGAATCCAAACTCCCATTCCTCCTGGACTCTCTTTCAACTGCTCCAGTCTACACATATTCTGGTTGATCTGGTAGCCTATACATCATACCGACAAGAGTTACTGCATGATTACAACATTCTAATCTAACCCAAACTGAAGCTATGTTTGCCTCACTCACCTATATTAGGTTGGATTGTATGCTATTTTCCCCAAACCCCACCACACCTTCTGGTTTTCTCTTTCTTCTCTGTAGAAAGAACATCCTGGTTTTGCTATGTCCCAGTCATAGGAACAAAGCTGTATATTAATGCAGCTATTATAGTAATACAATCTGTGTTCCTCTATTTATAACACTGACAAATAGCCACATATTTCTGAGTTTGTCATGAAAAATGTCTTAGTGTCACACAATAAAACTCCTGACTCCTCATTGTCATTCCTGAAATTGCCTGACCCCGCATTCACTCTACGGCCTCACTCACCTATCACATCCTCAATAACCACTGCCGTTCTCATTTTCTGTCTCTTATTTTTTGTTTTTCCTCCAAATCCACTTCATAGAGCATATTTTAGCTCCTCCGCATAATCTTTACCCTAAAAGTCACAATTTAGGTGCCTTTCTCAACAACACAAATATTGACAACACTGGACAGACTACAAAAAGTATAATAGATTCTATAATCCATTCTGTAAAGGATTCCTGTTTAAAATTTGAGTAAAAGCCAAGCAAAATAAGGAATGAAGGAAGGAAAAAAGAAAAAGATAGAAGCAACGGAAGGCAATATATACCACCCTAAAACATCTGACAAGAATAATGCAAACCATCTTTTATTTACAGGATTCAAGAATGTGTTGACTGAGACTGGCAATTAGCATGTCACAATCATGTTAAGAAAATACAAACAACCTATAAAGGGTAAGTTTTAGTAATTATATTCAAAACAACAAAAAAGATTGAGACTATGTCAAAAACATGATTTTCTTTTACCATCCTGCAGCCAAAGGCACTCTTTGTCTTCCTATATATTACTTGAGGAATGCAGGGGTAAAGAAGGACATCACAGTGTATGATGAGCAGCATATACGCGACAATGTGAAGGAGGAACACAGCGGGCAAAAAGTGGATCATTAAAACCAGAACAGACACCAATTAGTGAAATGCCTGCTGCCAACAAAAATGAGACGACTGAAAAACTCTTACAAAGCTGTTACAAAAGCATTCTTCTGTGAAACGTACATTTAATTTTCTTATATTGTGAAGAATCACTATGACATCATATAATGGTGTTTGATAATGTGCAAAGCTGGTCGTATTCAGAAAGTGGCTTTATTCAACATTAAACACAACTGTTGCCTATCTTCCTAGCTGTTTTTTTGCAGATGCTCTACTGCTTTTAAAATTTCCTTGCTAAAAAAAATTGCTTTACACACAAAAGCAAAGGTCAACTCAGAATGACGAGTAAACTTACAGACAATAGCAAGACAGTTGGAGTTTTAACACACAGTTGGGCTTCATTTTTGTTGTTTCCCCTAGTTCTGTATACTTCCCTGTGGAGCAGTATGCTCTGCTGTAATGAGGCTGGGTGGATTGGTCCTCACACGTCCTCAACGACAGCCCACATATTGGGGTTGAGAGTTCATTAAAAGAACATTACAGCATTGGTAACTGTTAAAAAAATCATATTCCTCTTGTCTGGAGTAAACCCGATGTGTATCTTAAAAGATACATGCAGGTTTACTATCTGCTGAGTCTCACATGCGAGAAACAACTAGCGCAGAGAGAGTCCCTTGTTTTTGCATGGAATCAGCCCGGGGACCAAAAAACAAGAGTCTCTCTCTGCTCCAGCAGCAAGAGCCGATCTCTAACCAGATGGCGCCCTTCTTCCTATGGAAGCATGGCACTGTTGGTCAGAGGATAAACTTGTGCGTACTTTTCACAAGTGAAATATAAAGTTTAGTGTTCCTTTAATATGCAGCTACTTAATATTCCCTTATTGGGATAGCTAGGTGTACTCACAAAACTCTAGCTTGAGAATGGGCTTAGTTATTTGAGGGGTTCCTGGTCATCCCTAAAAATCAAATCATTATTTATTTACAATTTTTTTTCATTAGAATTTTAGTTTTTCTTAATATTAATTTATTAATTAGTTATTCTTTTTTTTTTTTTTTTATAATCATGCCCAGAGCCGTGAGAGGGGGGTAGAGAGTTTTTCAGCGGATGATTAGAACTGGGTGATAGGAATGGTAACCAAGGGTTCGATGACTACTTACAAGATGCAACAGTGGAATTTACTCATCATCATCAAATGAGGAGGTGGATAATGTACCAAGCGGTCATCTAGTCATGTGGCTAGGATTTGGAATTGTCTCTGGAGAAGCTGTATGCTCTAACCTAGCACAATTCAGGGCAAATTAGCAGGCTTGTATTTCGAAATGTGGCTGCAGTGTTCAGCTCATCTCACATTCCCTTTGGTACATAATTTTCATCTCCTCCAGATGCGCAACTCCCGCACCTAAGTGCCTCTCCATCATCTTGGCATTGCACTATTCTTGCTCACCATAATGGTCAGTTTTGAAAGGGGTTGTGATGTGCCTGGCTGATCTTGAATGCTGGGCTCCACAACTGTAAGATGTTTAGGACATTGCAATAGGGAATGTAGTCATTATATTCTCTTACAGTTCGCGTGCATGGTAATCTTTATCCTGAACTAGTGTACAATTATATTCTACAAACTTTGGATGAAACTTTGTCTCTGCAGTTATCAGATTCCTATCCACTATTGCATGCAAGTACATTAATGTTATTGGACTGTACATCCGTGTCTACATTTCTGTGTATGTAGATGTTCAGCTGACATAAATGATGCGGTATACATGTGTATCTACCTTGGGAGGTGGATCCCTTGGCCTGCACATCAGAAGCCTGCAGTCGATAGGAGCAACCTTGTCTGGGAGGTGATGTAGATATTTCTGATGAATAAGAATGCACTGTTATTGCTGCATTCAAATAGGAGCAGAATGAAATTCCCCAGTTCAGGCCATAGTAGCGGTGTTATAATCATTCTGAAGAACTGCTGATTTGGAGAATGCTTCCAGTCAGCTAATTTGGTCACAACTTGGGATATCCATTCTTAATTCCACTCAATTCCCTCTATTATTAATGTAGCTCTTGCCCTCTTCCTCTCCTGCTACCAGTGGCCTGACTCCTAGCTTGCCATTTAAGAATGACATTTTTCTGTGTTTTCTTGTAATGCTGGCTGTTAATCTGTCTCTGAAATGGTGTTCTTGTTATGTGCTCAGTGTTTATGCACACATTACTCGACAGTGATACTTGAAATTTATTTAACATAGTTTGCTATATTTTGGTTGCATTTTGGGTGATTATAGGCTATTTTTGCAACGTGCGAAACCTTCCATAGTATTTAATAGAGCGTTTGAGACTACCACTTGGACGTCATGGATGTATTGGAAGCATATTGGTGCAACCCGAGTAGCTTGAAATTCAGTCTTCTATTACCACTGAAATGGTCCAAATAAGCCCGGACTTTGGTCACCCTATTTCAGCTCTGATAATCAGAGCTACCTGAGTAGACCCTTTAGCGTGTAACCAGTAAATCAATAGGTATCAGATACAACCTTTATAGTATAGATAAGTGGAATCCAGAGTATATGTTTATAATGAGGAGAGAAAAACAGAAGACATATATAGTGTAAAACTATTATTACAGATATCAGAAGGGCCCTGGTCAAAGACTTTTGACTTCTGGTATAGAGACTAGAGGGTGAAACATGTAGTGTGGGAGCTGTGACCATTGCCATCCTTTGGGGTGTGCAACCTGTGTGAGCGCATAGGGCACAACACCCTAGGAGGCGCCCTTTAAAAAAAAAAAGTTTGCCGGTAGAGGCACTGGCTGGAAAGATCAGAAGATCTCCCATCATCAGCCCTCTGCTCGGCTGCAAAGCAGAATCCTGAGACCGCAAATGTCAAGGTCTGCTCCCATCCTGCGAAGCAGTGAGATGTCTGCTTCACCAGGAAGTCGCGGGCAGCGTAAGCTCCGTGTTTAAAGAGCAATTTGCAAATATTTCATGCTTTTGTTCCTGTTTTGCACCACTTCTTTTTTCTCCACTACCCAGATTTTGGTAAAATGTAAACTTTTTTTTATGTTGGTTTAGGGTGACGGTTGAAGCTAGAGGTAAGGCTACAATGTCACTATACGGAATTTTGAAGAAAAAGTAGAAATCAGTGCACTACCTTTACTTATTTCCTTGTAACTTACAAATATTTTTTTAAAAACTTGTTATTATAATCTATTTAACAGTTTTTTTCATTAGTTTTTGTAGATGTGTAAAATATTTTTACAAAAGATCCTTGAAACTGAAGTGCCACAGGGAGGTAAACATTGAAAATCAAACCTACCTAAGGTTGCCATCCAGCAGGTATTTTAGAGTCAGGCCAGTAAAAACCAGCTTGAGGCCAAAGTTTTGTCTGTAGAGGTAACAGCATTGTTTCTTTCTGAAGCAAAGGTGGCACCCTAAGCTTATCACCAACAAGTTAACGACTATATGATTTTCCAATGTGCCTACTAAAAATTTAGACTGGAGACAGGCCTGTAGACCTTAAAGAAGGAAGCAGTGAGGTGTGTGCAAAGAGCTACCTTTACAAACTGTCCTCATTTACCCTAAGGAAATAAATCACATAGTGTCTTCCGTTTGCTATTGCCACATTTCTAACACTGGTCTTCTAAGTCCTAAAAAAAACCCTCTATTAACAGCATGAGTTGATGTAAATGTAAATATTCCGAAGGGCCGTGTCTGCTGATATTAATGAACATTTGCACATTTAAAACGTTCTTATCTTTAATCATGGCACAAACGAGCCCACTGAGAGATCTCACCCTAATTTAAAAGTTCTATAAATGTATCCTGTTATCATCTATTTACAATCAGTCATAAAAGCAGAGTGGAAACAGATGTAGGATTTGACCCTGACATGATGATAATGTTTGTAGTGAAATTATCTGCTTTATTAAACAACTCAGTGAATATATTCGCACAATAATATTTATGGGTATTAATTCATTACAATTTAAAGAAACAGTGATCATCTTAACAATGGTCTTCTGAACAAATCAAATGCAGAGAGGGTTTATCTCCTTTGTGACTGGACTGTTTTGGCCATGTTGTACCGTTCATGACAATGGCTGTTTTAAAATTTCTGCAGTGTTTGTGTTTAGCAGTAATTTTCCTTTTTATCATTTACTATACCAACACAAATAATATATTGGAGTTTTTGGGATTAGAAGGGCTTTCATTCGATTTGATTATGTTGATCATAATATGTAATGTGCTACAAAAAATAATAAAATGTGATGGAAAATTAAAAATGTAAAAATCAAATGTAAAATTGGGACAGAAAATTAGTTTTTTGGATGCAAGCAAGTGCAAAATATTCTGATTACCTTCTGAGAAACCTGGGATGCCAGTGAAAAGCTTTGATGGACAGGACAGATAGGATTTTTGACTGCTGGACAGTGAACTCCTATAATTTGACCACTTTTTTGCTGCTAGTCCATTAAATGCATGTTTTGCATAGCTATTCTGTGAGTGCAATATATTCATCATCTTTAGTCATATCAAGTGATACAGTGCCATTTGTTTTTATCTTTTTTACAGTTTGAAGGTTAAAAGATTTGTATATGACAAGCTTGATTGAATTTAAATAAACAGACTTATACTAAGGATATATTTTTATTATTTTCCACATGTACATGCTAGCCTCTTTGGAATTGTTGTCTGCTAAAAAGTACTGGAGGGGTACTTTGTTGGGTGCTGCAGTCTTTTTTAAGAGAGCATTGTTTGATTGGTTTATTATTTTGACCTGTGGTGTGTTATAGTTTATGTTGGATGAAAAAAATAAGACACATATAAACAAATTAAATAAATATGAAACAGTTAGCCAGATCTAGAGTACATGGACCAGTGCTTTGAGGGGCCCCCTAATAAACTGAAAACGTATATGCTAGCACTACCCCTGTTTTTTTAATACAAATTTTTATATTTTAATAAATGTTCTTACACCAGAACCCTACTATACTTAAAGGTGAGGGTGGAAGGATGTACTCTCAAATACAGTATTGATATAATGACAAAAAAAGATAAAGTTAAGCTACAAATTCTGCCAGTATTTATATATACTTCAGATCCCCCACATGGTAAAATATGGAACTGCACATTGCAATTTTTTTTTCATGTCATCAAGTATGCAAGAGTAGATGTGACCTAATGCTGGACAAAACTGAGGCGTTAGATCCAGCCCTGGGAATAAAGAGGCAAGTTGTATAGGAAAATATTGCATAAGTATATGGGATCAATTCATTCTGGCCTGATTGTGAGCCAATTGTCACTATTCACGGAATCAGGTTTGGATTCATATTAGCATAATTCAGTCAAATCACATATCTGCCAATTTTGGTGTGGAACAAAAAAAGAGACAGGGCCATGTGACACTGCACGACACCATGTAGAGTTGCGTGCCCCAAGCAAGATTGTGCTCCAGTCTCCCCGGTACAGGTACCAGGTGTCTGGAGCTTCATTCTTCAGCATTTCATGCTGCCTATTCACAAAAGGTGGGTTGGACCCAAATTTGATGGGGCATGACCTTAAAAAACAGGACTGTCCCAAAAAATGTAAGACTGTTGGCAACTAGGAAATCGAAACCCCACACTTCGCTTCAATGCTTTCTAATAACAAATAATCACGCAAATGTTATTAAACCTAGCCTCGTTCCTCTAGTCTGCATTACCGTAACTGGAAAACTATGGAGAAATGTTTGGCTACATGATATTCAATCAAAGATCTCCACCCAATAAATTACTTTGCCTTGGCAGTGCTCTTTATTCCCCGATGGCACTTTCCACTGTAAAAATTCAGTATTTGAAAATAATTACGGATTCTGAAATTAACTATGAAACCAAGCCACAGCTGCATGATAATGCCAATCTTAATCACCAGGTAGCATCCCATTCCTATAATGACATCATCACTAAGAGACTGGCGGGAGACATCGTGCTCTCAAAAAGTTGCCCTTCCACACTGAATGTCCAAAAACAAAAATAGCGCACAGAGTACAGATACAGGTTTTTTTGTACTTACAATGCTGATCACCTGTATGATTTTTAAGCAGCTGGTGTCTTGTGGACATATTATATTTTGGATTTTAGTTTTATTTATTTGGAACACTATCAGTCAGCTCATCCATCACTGTTTTTCTTCTATTCTGCAACACTGATGCAAGATAAAATAATCTTCACTCATAAACAGATATTAACAGTTACAAAAAAAAAACTGATTATAGCTTCCCATTTCAATTTCACTTCTCCCTATTATATTATTTTACTGTAACTCTCTCTCTCCTGAGGCAGTTTCCTATCTATTCTGTATCATATTTGAAGCCAAAATTGGTTCTGCGCATCGGCAGAAATGTGTTTTAGAAAATGTCCATAAAGATTAGTGGAAACTACTCTCGATGGTTTGGTTTACTGTAACCATATGGACACAGGAAACATTTTATATACAACTCTGGCCACAGTGTGAAGAACAAGGCAATTATTTCTTGGATCAAAGTGTACTTATTGCAGCATCTCTGTGTTCAAGAAAACGCAGCGTTATGTTTATAACTAAGCCAAATATTGACTTCAACAGTCAAGTTGTATTTTTGTATATGTTTCATTTAACCCTCTAAGTGTCAAAAGCGTGAGACACACTCAACCTCTTGCATTGACTGTTAAATTAATCAGAGCGTGAATTACAATGAGTCAAACTATGCATCTTATCACCTTGAAGCATTGGCTCTGGGATGCTGGGCAACTGTTGTTAGTTGCCCCCTAGTTCTTCCCAGTGCCATTATTGGTGTTATAGCACACGAGTAGCAGGGCCTGCCTCCGTGCTGCGCATTGGGGTCTGTTTAAATGGAAAGTGAGCACATGATATATATTCATATCCTTGCCCCCTTTCTTGCATGCCAATGCACAGCATGCCGACGCATAGCATGCTAGCACAACTTATCACAAGAGAACAGATTTGTTATTCCCTCTGACTACTAAGGACCAGAGATGAATGTCCCCCAGGCATAAGGCCCACTACACGTAAGAGGATATGTTTTATTTCTGTAAGATTTGTTTTGGTTGTCCTTTAACTAGAATTCCTATGATGCTCAGCCATCCAAAACTCTTCCACAATGCTGGTTGAGCATAACAGGAACTGGTCTTACACAAGTGTTGATCTGTAGTCAAAAAGGCCATCTACCTGGTCCCTGGTGTTAAGAGGCAGCCCTTGTATGGATTTTCTACGTGGAATCATCCTGAAGCCTGGTGTACAACTTTTTAGAATTGGAAAGTTGTCTCTGTGCTCATTCTATATAATCATTAGTATCTATAATAACCATAGCACCCCTGTTGTTTGCTGTCTTAATCATAATGTCCTGGTTGTTCTTTAATGATCTGATAGCCTGCTGCTCCTTGGTGGTTAGGTTCAGTCTTTTTGTGTTGTTTTTTTTCTAAAATTTCTGAGTTGCCCTTGTGTGGATGTTAGGGCAGCTGGTCAAACATTTAAGGTCATCCTACCACAAACACTTCTGCCCTCCTACTAGTGTCCTCTCTAAACCAAATAGAAATAAAGTCCCGCTCAACCAGCCAGGGAGTGGGACCATGATTGCAACCCCATGACAATCTGTTTTTACTACATGTGTAAAGTGTGTGGTGATTTAATAGCTTTATAAATATTTGTTAGCATGGCCATCTTACCTCATTTTCTTCCTGGTGAGCACTAGAGCACTTCACTGCAAATGTTCACAACCGCCATCCCTCACTAAACTCGCCAGTGATATTTGAAAAAATTACTGGTATGTATTGCCTTTCAGGGCTTGAGAAGCCATGGCCTCCCAGTGGCTCAAGACACTACAGGACCTTGGGCAAACTAGATGGACCAAATTGTTCTTATCTGCAGACACATTCTACTTAAGGAGTCCCTTTTGGAGTTTAAGTGGTTTGGTTAAAGTGGTTTTGTTGGAATGTTAAACTGGCAAGGTGTGCAACTGAATAACGCTGTGGCCATTGCCACACCCAACATTTCTAATGTGTGTGCCATTTGTTTGGTAGAGTAATGAGTCTAAACATGGCATAAGGTATCAGCAGTCATTTTCTCAGAATTCAAATATTTTTCTGTCGATTTTGTTCTATATTCTATGTGTACATTACATCACCATTTACTCTATGTATATTATCTGTAGTTTATATTGATTTCAATGTGTTAGACACCGCTTACTGTATACCTATGTATCTATGGCTAACCTCTGCCACATTTATCATTCTGTACAGTTCAGTTCAAGATATATGTGTTACATATTACTTGTGGAAGTGGAACAGAGAGCTGTGTTGGTCACATAATGGAAATGTACAGCATCTTCCAAGGTTAAGGTTCACAATGTATGTATTGCATGTTCAAATTCATGATAAAACCTTTTATTTCTATCCTGCCGTCCCTTACTACAAATCAATATTAGATCCAAGGGCTTTGCAGCACTTTACTCCTAAGGAAAAGATAAATTGCAGCCATGTTAGATGGATCAGTATCACTGGAGAAGTAGTCTGCAGCAACAGCTGGTATGACAGAGTTCAACTATCTCAGACTATGTTCTAAGCACAAAAACATGCTCCGCTCTCTTTATAAATATGATTATATTTGGGAGAAGAAGCACAGCTTCCTGTCTTAGATTTAGAGTCATATGACTCTGGAAAAATGGTAAAAAAAAATCTCAAAATGAGCATAAATCAGAACAAACTATCATCATTCAGCTCCTGCTGACAAATCACCCCTGCAGTATCTCACCTAGCAACCTTAAAGAAAGAATTAAGTAGCAAATCTTACATACCAATACTTGTTATTTCTCAGAGATAATATGGAGAGGAGAGCAGAATGTGTCTGCATGGCTTATCACTGCTTGTATAATAGAACTGAAACTTTGCATGCATTACTCATGTCTTATAACTTTTTAAGGTATAAGGTTTAGTATATTTTATTTGTTTTCTGATGACTTAACCGCTTCATGACATAGCTTGTAAATGTACAGGCTCCCAGTGCCTGTGGTATCATGGTTTATGTGCAAGGTGAAAAATTATAGTGACCATCACACAAGTGGCAGCTGAATCCAGGGATTCCAAGCAGCAGTATTTATAAATGTAGAAAAATCCATACCTTTATTAATGTTCCATAATAGGCATAAAACCACTTTGCAGCAAGACAAAAAAAAAAATGAGCAAAAAAAGGACAGGGCAATATACTTGACTCGTTTCACACAGAAAGTGTGCTTACTTCAAAGGAGCCTCAAAAATCATAGTGGGTGAATAGATTATATGCCTTATCAAGTATTATATCTAAGAGTCTGTCACAATGAGCTGGTACGAGATGTCGGATTATTGTGGAAATAAAACTATGTACTCGTAAATATGTAAAATGGGATATTGGAAGGTCAGAAAATGTTGACTTAATGGCAGAAAAGTACAAAATAGATTGATTAATGTTGTCTAAAAAAACACATATAGGCACATTGCTTTACTTGCCCACAGTTGAAATGATTTGGAAGTGGACCTTGATTGAAATAGCAGGTTCTTAGGTAAAAGGAATAATGAATAAGTACTGGAAAGAGAAAAATAGGACTGTAAGAACTGCCAGACTCCAACTGTTTTAAAAAGAGTAGGTTTGATGTGAGGGTAACTGTAGTAAAGCTGACAGAGTCATTTCAGGGGCCCATCTCCTGATCCGGGAAAGAATTTGTGTAACATGATCTGTCGGAAAGCCAGTCGATTGCTTGTCTGGATAATGCTGCAACATTATAATTCTTCAAATTTGTAAGAAGAGTGAGTGAGATAATACCAAGATTTAAACTGCACTATTAGTTTTTCAATGGCTGGGTTGACATTAAGACCATATAATTTTTATTCATTTTTGGTAAGTGTAATTCCCAGGAATTAAATGGAGATATGTGGCCAGAGGGGTATGGGGCATTGCTTCTGGCAATTGACCCGATTTTGTAAATAGGGCTTCAGATGTATCAAAGTTAATGGTAGAGCCACTAACCCATGCAAAATTGTCAGTATATTTACTTACTTAAGGCCAATCATGCGTAGAATATAAAACATAATAAAACATCTCCGGCAATTGCCTGTACCTTTATCCTAGTAGACCAACAGGAATGCCCAAAAACTTCAGGTAAATTCTCCAGTAATCCTCCAATGACATAAATTTGGACCAGAGCTATAGGAAATATTAATAAGGATGATGGTTGAAAAGTTGCTAAAACGGAATAAGAAATGTACACCAAAATATTTATATTTAACCCCTTCATAACCAGACTGTTTTTGTAATGTTGTGCGTTAGTGACCGAGGCTGTTTTAACACTTCTGAGGTGTTTGTGTTTAGCTTGAATTTTCTTCTTTGTCAGTTGCTGTACTCACACATATTATATATTGTTTTTTTTCAGGACAAGAAGGGCTTTCTTTTCATGACATTATTTTGTTCATATCATTTATTGTATTGTGTAAAAAAATAGAAAAATATGGTTAAAATTAAAAAAAATAAGCACTTTTCCTGACTTTTCTTTGTAAATTCTTTTACTAAGCTTCAAAAGCTAATGAAAAAACATGCTAAATAGATTCGACTATAGGTCCTGAGTTCAGAAATACCCAATGTTTATATGTTTTTTTGCTTTTTTTTGCATGTTTTAGGTTAATAAATACAAGTAGCATTTAGCTGTTTCAAAACCATTTTTTTTTTATTAGCGTTAGTGACACTGTAACACCGATATCTGATATGAATCACTGAATAACCCCCCACATGTACACATTTTTATAAAGTAGACATCCCAGGGCATTCAACTTGGGGTAATTTGACACTTTTCACTCTGTCATTTTACCACCAATCTTTGACAAGTTTTGGCGTAGTAATTTTGTGTGTGTTTTATTTCCACACACTTTGAAACTTAGGTATGAATTTAAAGGGGCTGTTATATTTTATTGTCAAACAAAACCCCAATATATGTTCAGCAACTTCCCCTGAGTATAGCGGTACCCCACATGTATAGGTGTGCTAGGTTTATGTGGCAGGTACAGGGCAAAATTTAGGATATGGTTATTGCAATAAAACGTGTATTTATTATGTAATACTTGTGACTACATTTCCTATCATGCTCAGCCAGCCAAAAGCTACTGTAGCAGAATAGGAAATGTAGTCTATAGTAGGAAGCACGGATTTTTGCTATCCTTGCTATCCTGCGGCTGCATGGATCAAATATCCAGCTGCTGCGGGCCCCTATCTACTGCTGGGGGCCAATGCAAAGCACTGGCCCCACTAGCAGCCTTTTTTTTAAAAATAAAATATCCCTAGAGGACCACAGACAGACATAACATGTCATTGGTCCTCTACGGAATAACTTCTTATTTTTATACAATTTATTATTATTATTTTTAATTTTTTTTATTTATTTAATTATTTTTTTTTTTTACATTTTTTTTATTTCCCTATGACGGTCCAGGACCGTCATCGGTTGCGAAGGGGATAAGAATACAGATAATATGTGTCCACAACATACTATCAAGAGCTTTGTGGGCATCTAAGCTAATGAGTGTTGTGGTGACTTAGTATAGTTAAAATATATGACTGAAGTAATAGCTTTGCCAATACCTACCTACTATTGCATTTCTAGTTCTGATAAGTCAATGTTTATCATTGTAATAGGCATATATGATTCTACTTTCTCATTTGTTTGCCTGGTTTAAGAATTAAAATAGTTGTAGCCACAGCAAGAGAATGAGCTGACTCATTCTCCAGATAAATAGAATAAAGCATTGAAGTAAGAGTGGCAAGTATTTTTGGTTTAAGTAAAAAATTGCTAGTGTAGCCATCTTGAAGAGAAGCAATCATACTAACAAAGCACCTCTTGAGAAATAGGGGAATTAAGCAGCTCTCTTTGACGGCAACATCATCTAAATAGGTTTGATTTTTTTGATTGAAAAGAATATATAATATATGAAAAATTGTCAGGGGCATTTCAATAAAATATGGTATAGTAATCCTTGAAAGCTGGGTAAATTGCTTGAAATAAACAATAGGATCGGTGTCTGTGGCATAATCGATTTAGCTATCCTAGACAGCAACCTTACATCCCCACTGAACAACTGGGTATTTTTCACCAGTCTAGTAGCCCTTTCACAGGAAACATTTCAAATAATTGTTTGGCAACTTGGTATCTTACCTTGGATTGATCAGTGTTATATTGAAATAAATTCTCTTTGGCTGTCAGCAAGGTCTCAACAGTCATATTTTTTTTTCCAAGATTTGAACATAGAAGTGGTATAACTCATGATGTCACCCCATATGACCTCTTTTGAAGTATTCCACAGTAAAAGTGGGTCATCAACACGAGCCATAATATCTTTGAGGAAATGTGCTCATGATGCTGACAAATGTGACTTCAAATCTTAATTATTATATAGATAAGAGGAGAATCTCCATAGTGGTGTTTCATGATATATGGATCTGACATAAATTGTTATCAAGATACGAGCATGATCTGTGGGGTATATTTGTTTGGGAAAGATTGTGGTGTTTTGTCGTAGTGAGCCATCAGGGGTGTCAAGCTGGATATCAGCTGTCATGTCTCCCCTATAACAAAATGGGAAATAGAATTATTAGTGAGCTATTCATACAAAACAGATAAAAAAATAATTTAGGAGGAAAATTTGCATAGACATGACTAAGGCAAATGTGAATGCATTTCCAGAACATTGATAAATAATGACTACCGAGATATGATGGATTTGGAACTGCATTTATTTAGGATGACAAAATATGGCACAGCGTTTATTTAGGATGACAACATTCTTCAAAAGTAATCTGTTAGCTAATTAGAATAATTTTAGCATTATGTTACACATGAAACATGTATCTTTTAATGAATTAATTAACGTTAATATTCTGGTAAATTTGATCAGAAAATTGAATGCTAATTTGCTCACAAGCAGAAAGTCCTAGCCATTTATGAGGGGCCCCCTGAGGAATCTGGCCCTGGCACATAGCATCTATGGATCTACAGGCACGAACTCCTTTGCAAAGTAGTGGCAGGATAATTCTCCAACCCTTGGAGACCAAACAAGTAGCTAGCAAGCTAAAAAACCTGATTAGCCATACCATGACTCCTGTTCTGGTACTAGGTTTTCCAGACCTCCCCTCTCCTGCCACCTGCTGGAACCTGAAATAAAGACAACAAGACAAAACAAAGAGCAAGAGGGTGGAAACAGTTCTTCAGAAGCCTGTTAAATAAACCATCAACTTTCTCTATACTGGGAGTATACACATTGGCTGATGAAATACCTTGTAAGGAGATCTATTACCTGGCCTTGTCATGCAGGCCTTTTATTTATTCTACATGCCAGACTATTACTTTTAAAATGATAAATCTGGAGGTGTTAATGGTAATAGCCAAGATTAAATAACATCCATCAGTATCGTTCATGGTAGAAGGGATCTGATAGTCCAGGGATCTTCAAATCAATATTGCAACAACCTCTATAGTTAGCCTTATAATTCACAGAAACACATGTGTGTATCCAGGAATCATGAAGTGATGTGGAATATTTTTGTGACCGAGTCTCCTGAAATCAGGTTTGCATTAGAGTTGAGCGGACACCTGGATGTTCGGGTTCGGCAGGTTCGGCCGAACGTCGAAAAAATGTCCGGGCCCGTGCTCGAACTTGACCCCGAACCCGAACCCCATTGAAGTCAATGGGGACACAAACCTTTGGCCACTAAAATGCCTCTAAAAAAGTCCTGGAAAGGGCTAGAGGGCTGCAAAATGAAGTAAAATGTGGGTAAGAGTAGGACAAGTGCCCTGCAAGCAAATGTGGAAAGGGAAATAACTTCAAATAACATAAAATACATACAAATTACAAATACAGCTGAGCCATAAAATAGCACTAGATGGAATCTTTGATTTTAGCTTTGGAAGAACATAAATCTAAATCTAAAGCATGGCTGCCATGAGAATCAACAGAATTATCCATTTTAGAGAGGGTTGGAGTGCAGGGTATTCTCTTTCAGTTTATACTAAGAGACCCATAGGTTGAGGAGGCGGTGACCGTGGCGGTGTAGGTGGAAGCGGCGCTAGAGGAGGAGGAGGAGGAGGTAGCCAACACTGTTTTTTATTTGTTTTTGTTTTTTTAAATTGGGGTAGCCCCCAAAATATTGGGACATATAACAACAGAAAACAAAGAATAAGTGCACTTGAGTATAACAATGACTGGGTGAGGCCAGTATAAATGTCTATTCTGCTCAAGGTACAGAGAAGTCTGGTGGGATCCATGCCTGGTTCATCTTAATAAACGTGAGCTTGTCGTGAGCTTGTCGTGAGCTTGTCTGAACAGTATTGGACTGTTCTATTTGACTCTCAGATATGAAGTACACCGCAAGACTCAAATGTACTATTTAGCACCCAAAACAATTAGAATTTTTCAAAGTGCGCTGTAAGCACAGTATTGGACTGTTCTATTTGACTCTCAGATATGAAGTGCACCGCAAGACGCAAATGTACTATTTAGCACCCAAAACAATTAGAATTTTTTAAAGTGCGCTGTAAGCACAGTATTGGACTGTTCTATTTGACTCTCAGATATGAAGTACACCGCAAGACTCAAATGTACTATTTAGCACCCAAAACAATTAGAATTTTTCAAAGTACGCAGTAAGCACAGTATTGGACTGTTCTATTTGACTCTCAGATATGAAGTGCACCGCAAGATGCAAATGTACTATTTAGCACCCAAAACAATTCCAATTTTTCAAAGTGCGCTGTAAGCACAGTATTGGACTGTTCTATTTGACTCTCAGATATGAAGTACACCACAAGACACAAATGTACTATTTAGCACCAAAAACAATTACATTTTTTCAAAGTGCGCTGTAAGCACAGTATTGGACTGTTCTATTTGACTCTCAGATATGAAGTGCACCGCAAGACGCAAATTTACTATTTAGCACCCAAAACAATTAGAATTTTTCAAAGTGCGCTGTAAACACAGTATTGGACTGTTCTATTTGACTCTCAGATATGAAGTGCACCGCAAGATGCAAATGTTCTATTTAGCACCCTAAACAATTAGAATTTTTCAAAGTGCACTGTAACCACAGTATTTCACTGTTCTATTTGACTCTCAGATATGAAGTGCACCGCAAGACGCAAATGTACTATTTAGCACCCAAAACAATTAGAATTTTTCAAAGTGCGCTGTAAGCACAGTATTGGACTGTTCTATTTTACTCTCAGATATGAAGTTCACCGCAAGAAGCAAATGTACTATTTACCACCCAAAACTATTAGAATTTTTCAAAGTGCGCTGTAAGCACAATATTTGACGGTTCTATTTGACTCTCAGATATGAAGTGCAGGACGCAAATGTAATATTTAACACCAACAAATTGCAGTATTTAAAAATGCCTAGATGTTGCCCACTGAGCTAACAGAACAAGATTAAAGTCATGTGCCTGGCACACATGCAGTTCCAAGTGCACTGCACTCTCTGTGGCACTGGGCTCAGGGCAGGGTACAAATATGTAGTATAGCCCCACTAAAATAATCACTGTAATTTGAATAATCGCTGTAGTTTGAATAATCGCTGTAGTTTGCAGATTCAACACCAGAATTTTTTTAAATCTGTCCCTCACAGCTGCAGCATCCTCTCCCTACACTAAGAAGAGCTCATTTGATGTGCGTGTACGTGACTCCAGCTTATATATAGAGGGTGGGTCACATGCTGCACTGGCCAATCACAGCCATGCCATTAGTAGGCATGGCTGTGATGGCTTCTAAGGGCAAACGAGTAAAACGCTTGTTGATTGGCTGCCCTGCAGCCTTTCAAAATGCGCCATTAAATCGCCAAACCCCGAACTCCAACACGAACATACAGTGGAATGTCCGTGTTCGGGTCCGGGGTCAAAAAACCGAAATGTTCGGTACGAACCCGAACAGTGCGGTTTGGGTTCGCTCAACACTAGTTTGCATCTTTTGATCTTGTTTGTAATTTTCCATCTCTTGATTGTAGTATTTAATGTGTTGATAATATGGAGAATCCAGGACTGTAGTCTGAGAATTTAAAGATTCAGCCAATTCATTTCTTTAGCTGCAATCTTAGGTATCAAAAAGGATCTTCCACTGTCCCAGTCACTTAGTGTTGTGCATATTAGAAAAAAAACAACAAAAAATTGATCTCTCTCTCGTTCCCAGAGTGAATTCAAATCAATATTGACCTTTGGTGGTGTTTTGAAGAATTCTGTTTGGCCTTTGTAGCTTAGAAAATGGGTGGGAACTCCTTTTATTTTACTGATACCTGTGCATATAAATCATGGAAAGATTTTTGAATTGCATAAGGAGAGATCTCACTTTAAACTATGCCTGTATCATTGCCTACAGCCTAGTTCAGAAATCTGGCGATAACAGGTTCTGAGGGTCTCGCAGATTGCTCTAGACTCAAATCGTGGCCTTGTTAGTTGATTGGCCTGTTACTCAGGTATTTTAGAAAGCCATTGTTGTAAAATGGAGCTCAGTTCTTGGTTTATTGATTCAGGAATGGCGATAAAACACAAATTGTTTCAGCAACCTCCGTTTTCGAGATAGTTGATTTTGGTTTTCAGAGTCTGGATCATTAATTAATAGGACTAACTCTCTGTTCGTTCTCTAGATCTGTGACCTGAGACATGTTAGAATGTGCTAGCAGAAGGAGTTCTCAGGGGTGACTGAGAAAAAAGAACATGCAGATGAGAGAAGGGTCTGGGTGTACAGGGGTTATCTTTGCCCATTTTGGTTGAACTTTTCTTTTTATGTTTTTTTTCCCATGCTTTGAATAATAAGCTGGCTATTAGACATGTGCATTCGTTTTCGGACTAATGCATTTTAGTCCGAAAATAGCAATTTCGTCCATTCGTCCGAAAAACGAATAACGAAAATGCTAAGCTAATGAAAGCCGAATGAACGAATGGTTAATAAACGAAAATCATTAGTTCATTCGTCCATTCGTAGTACTATTGCATTCTATAAGCCAAAATAGAGTCGGTTTATAGAATACAATAGCATAGTACACTTACATTCCATAAACCGACATAATGAACGACTTTCGGTTTATGGAATGCATGTAAGTCTATTGGCATTCTATAAACCGAAAGGTCGGTGTATAGAATAGCAATAGGATTACATGTATTACATAAGCCGACAGCCTATAAACCGAACGTTCGGTTTATAGGCTGTCGGCATTTCACTACACGGAGACAAAGTCTCCATTCATAAATTTATTATGAAACGAATGCAGTAATGAACGAAATTCGTTTTAGACAAAATAAATAACATTTTCATCCGAATGGACGAAAACGAAACTAAAATTTTAGTTTTGCACATATCTACTGGCTATAGCAATAGAGTCACCATGCTAATGGGTATAAAGAAATAAGTTGCAGTATTTAGTGTTTAACCAATACTTATTATTCAACCAAACTGGTCAGATATTTAAGTTTTTTTATCCTCCTTTTGGGGTCAAAGAAGAGCAGTATAATAAAAGAATCTACAGTCACAGAAAAAATACCTTGGTTTTCAGGCAGGTGTTATGCAGTCCTTGTGTAGTAAACTGGGACATTTGTTTGATCCTTTATACAGCATCTTTACCATAAGATATATTGCAAATTTTGGCAGTCTTGTTACGCCATATGTTAATTTAGAGTAGATTGCAGCTATTGAATTCAGAGATTTGGTTGGTGTCTTATCTAATGCTTCTATTTAAAGGAACACTCCCACTTACATAAGATGTAACTGGATTACATTGTCATTTAAAACAAACACAAATATAAGACGTGTCTCTGTGTTTTTCTATATTTGAATAATTTGCATATAAAAGTAAAAATAAAATTAGGTGATTATTTCCAGCATCTATTTTGAGTATTGTACCCATGATGCAACATCCTCCAAAATCTTCCAGCAAGTCTTACTTTACAACTGTGGCCAAAGCTTGAATGATGATATCATAAGGTACACCCCTGATCTCTTACTGGCTCCTGTGTATCACAGTGGGCAGGACTAGGTGGCTGTGTACAACTTTTTTTTACCTGCCCTCCAACACAAAGTGAGGAGATTGTTAAATACACGGAGGCTCCTATTATGCATAAACTCTTTCTTTATTCCCTCAGCAGCAAGGAAAGATAAAACATAGAATGATAAAATGAAAAAATGTAGAAAATTAGATACAGTCTAATAATAACCCCTCTGTGGCTTCTTAAATAAAACCAAGTGCACAATAAAAGCTCCTCCTCTTTCTAAACTGCTCCCCTCAGATAAGTAACTTTCTCATTACCATTTTAATTACTATTAAAGCTTTATTTGGGGTATGCATACTTATTATGGGATCTATACCCTGGTTGCTAGGTCAGAGACTTGTCTCCTTGTCACCTTAATGCGCTTTTTACCTCACTGTTTCCACCTTTTCCCCCCTCCTATGCTCCAATGGTGTTTATGCCCCCTCTCCCTCCGTTTTTAGTGCCTGAGTGGTTTTTCCACCTATCTGTGTGGAGCACGTGTATTCCTTATACATGCAGCTCCATTTGGTGTCCGTTTTTTGGCTCTTTTGTTGGCCGTCGCGCACATGTAGTACGCCCAGAGGCACCTCACAACCTAGACCGGTGGTCTTCCAAGACATTAGGACACCAGTCCCTCACTTTTTTCCCTAGAGAGGTCGACCTTGGCATAGCTGAAGTGTCCACGGATCATTCCAACATAGACAGATGTATGGTAAGTCCAATCTCAGTTCCCAATTTTTCTCATGTGAAGGTAGGGGGAAGGTTGCAACATTTCATAGACATTAGGTGTTCTATCACAGCAGACCCCTGGGTCTTGCAGACCGTAAGGAGCTATCTCAAAGATTTTGTCACACACCCATACCAAACAGCACCAAGTCTGTCAGTTAATATACGTGGAGGTCTGGGCTTTACTGACCAAAAGGGCCATTGTACCAGCCGAGTCTGGTGTGACCAGTTTTCTCAGCAATCTGTTTTTAGTACCCAAAAGGGCGAAGTTCCCGTCCAGTCATCAACCTTCACGCACTAAACGAATTTGTGAAGTATCAACAGTTCAAAATGGAGGGCATACATTGTCTCCGGGATCTCCCATGCCTTTAGGACTGGATTATCAAACTGGACCTCCAGGATGCATAAGTTACGGTTCCAGTCGCAAGGGTTCACCAAAATTTTCTCCAATTCCTATGGCAGGGAGGGGCTTGGAAGTTTGTATGCCTTCTGTGTAGTCTCTCATCCGCACCTTAGTGCTTAACCAAGTTACTAAGGCCGGTGGTGGGCCACCTTCGCAGAAAAGGCGTCAAGCTTATCATCTATATAGATGACATGCTCATCATGTCACAGGACATGGACTCACTTCATCTTCATATGTCATGGACCATTGCTCTCCTTCAAAACCTAGGGTCCCTCACCAATTGGGACAAATCTGTGTTAACAGAATTTCTGGGCTTCATAATCGACTCTGTTGATGGATCAATGCACCTGCCAAAAGAGAAAATTAAGCTTATAAAGAGGGAGCTCAAACGAGCACTGTCTAAACCCACACTTATGTCCTGCAATTCCCCCGAGTATAGGACTGTTGTCAGCCACCATTCAAGTGATATTCCAGGGCCCGCATCATTACCGTGCTCTCCAATGGCTCAAAACCCTCTTGTTACACCAGGTTGTTCCTTTGGATTGCAAAGCGACAGAAGACCTGATGTGCCGGTTACGTCCCATGGAAGCCTGGAAAGGCAGAGCAATCTTCAGTTCATCCCCGGATCTGGTGATTGCTTCTGATGCCAGCCTTCACGGTTAAGAAGCTCTCTGCTCAGATACTTTCATCCGAGGGTGATGGTCTCTTCCATAACATGAATTACACATCAATTGTTCGGAGCTCTTAATGGATGCGTTTGCAGTCAAAAGTTTCACACACGATTTATCGAACTGTTCAGTCTTACTCTATATGGACAATGTGTCAGCGGTGCGTTGTATCAACCATCTGGGCGGCACGAAGTCCCTTGCTCTCTCCCATCTGGCGACAGACTTTTTTTTTGCCTTGAAAACAACATGTCTGTTCAAGCTACACAAATTCCGGGTTTAGCACACTTGGGAGCAGATTGGAGTTTACGTCACCTCAAGGATATGAGCAACTGGCAACTTCTCCCATCAATTTTTTGAGGCCTGCAAACGTTGTGGGTCCCTCTGGATATAGACCTGTTCGCTTCACAAGTAAACACCTTCCAAGGTTCTTCAGTTAGAGACCAGCCCCCGAGGCGGTTGCTACAGATGCGTTTCTTCAGACCTGGCCGATGAACAGAGATTACACTTTTCTTCCATTCTGTCTCGTACATCTGTAACAATCCAAAACGTTGGCTGTCCTAATCACACCTTAGTGGGAAACACAACCATGGTTCCCAATGCTGTATGGAATTATCAATAGACTGGCCTTGCATACTCTAGGCAGTATCAGACTTACTGTCGGACCTGGAATGGAATCATCATCTGTTGGTCCAATCAAGCAGTCTAATGTTGATAGCATGGTGTCAGGTCCCGCCGCGCAGCACATCTCCGGAGTACCCAGCCCTCGCTGGGTGTCACGGAGTAGCGGGGGACCTGTGCTCTGGATCGGCAGCCTCCCATCAAGCGCGCGTCACCAAGGAGTACTGTGCTTGGTGATTCTTGTACGTTTTTTGCCTAAGCTGCCTTACCTACCTTCCGTTAGTGACCTGGACTGTTTGATCGTGTTCCCTGTCTTCTCCTACCCGACCTTGGATTGTACTATTGGATTTTCTTGCTTGCCAGTGCCCCTGACCTGGACTGTTTCATCGCTTACCTGCCTGCCTATGCCCCTGACCTCGGATTGTTCTAGAACTTCCTCATGGTAATTAGTTATTTTCCCTGTGGATTATAACCATCTCATTGCTGGCTTACGCTGCAGTTCCTTGTGGATTATAACCATCTCATTGCTGATTTACGCTGCAGTTCCCTGTGGATTATTCCCATCTCCTTGCTGGCTTACGCTGCAGTTCCCTGTGGATTATGACCATCTCATTGCTGGCTTACGCTGCAGTTCCCTGTGGATTATAACCATTTCCTTGCTGGCTTACGCTGCAGTTCCCTGTGGTTTATTAACTATCTCATTACTGCTGTATGCTGTATGTCCCTGTGGATTGTGGTCATCTATTGAACTATTCCACGCTATATTGTTCCAAGTGTATTCTGCATTCTGGGGAGTACCTTACTCTGTGTATATTCATGTACCCGCTTACGGACCTCCTATTGCCAACCCTGACATTGACGTTTCACAGTTAACTAGGACTCTCTTGGCAGGAGCTTGGGCACCGGGTACGCGAAGATCCTAAATTGATGATTCGAAGTCATGGGTTTATTAGTGCATGGAACATGGTATGGATCCTGTTTCGGCACCTGTGACGTGTAGTCTGAATTTTTTTACTTCAATGTTCGACGGTGGACTGGCATATACTCCAATCTTTGGGATGTTAATTTACCACTACGGTTATTATGAAAATGGGGTCACCCAATAGAGACCTTTTGTTGAAACAGTTATCAGCAAAACTGGTCCTTTCTTGTTGTCTGATTTCGTGTAAATGGGTGTCGGATGTTAGAGTTAGACATTAGTTCTTGGTCTTTCTCGGGTCTTGTTCGATATCTCCAAAAGGACAAAAACTTTGATCAAGTAGTTTTTTTTATCACGCTTTCCCGACACATCTGCAATTATGCCCAGTACTGTGCCGTAAAGAATACGAATACCGACCTGCCCAATGGCGTCAACCAGCACATCCAGAATTGTTTCTTGCTTTACGTAGATGTCATGCTCCAGTATCTACAGGGTCTCTAGCCAGATGGGTCAAATGGATCTTCTGTGCATAAGGTGTTGATACTGCTGTGTTTGGACCTTATTCAGTCAGGTGAGCAGTGACTTCAAGAGCTCTCATTTTGGGTTGTAGATTAGAAGATATTATGAAGGCAGCAGATTGTTTTATTTTAGACCATGTATTCATTTTGCATCTACTGTTGTAAATCAGCTTTAAACATGCATAATAGGAGCCTCCGTGTATTTATAAATTTTAGGATTTTGCTAAGTCATGACATAAAGTCATGATTTATAAATACACAGAGGCGCGTATTATACCCACCCGGTATGTTGGTTTATTTACCCTACCCGGATATTATGTCATGTTGATTTATTTTACTCTTAATTTGGTGTACTTATGATCAAATTATTATTATTTATTGTGAGTTTACACCATGACGAATACCTGTCAGAAGCCCTGTAATATCTCGTCAAGTTGTCTTCCTGTTCCAGTGACTTTTGCATCAGTTATATCAGTCTGGATTAAGAAGTTTGGGTTTCCGAGTTTTATCTGGAAGATCTGAGTTTATTTTCCATCAGGAGCTTTTATTGTGCACTTGGTTTTATATAAGAGGGGGGGAGAGGTTATTATTAGACTGTATCTGATTGGTTACATTTTTCATGTTCATTCTATGTTTTATCTTTCATTGCTGCTGAGGGAATAAAGAAAGAGTTTATGCTTAATACTCGCCTCCGTGTACTTATAAATCATGACTTTACGTTATGACCTAGCAAAATCCTAAAATTGACCTGATCCAACAGGATCATAGCTCCGCCCCTTGTGATGTAATAGTTACATTACCCTCCCATTCAATGCAAGTCTATGATCAGAATTCTGACTTATAGACTGCATTATGTGTCCCCAGCCTCAAAGTGAGATTTTACTGCTGTAAAGTCACTGAGGGGTGGTACTCAAAAACACTATATTTCACAAAATGACGGCGCCCAGTAACAGTTGTTTAGTAAAATATTTCAGAAAATAAACTCACATAACAATAAAAAAAGATCTGAAATCAACATTTCAAAATAAAAAAAATAAACCCTTTTTATTATTTGGTGGGAGTTTGCCTTTCAAGTAATGTTGGGATCCACTGATAAAACCATGTAAATAGGCACTGATAAGCCATAACATTATGACCACTGACAGGTGGCAAGACGATGGAGGCAGTGTGTTTCTTTGGGCAATGTTTTGCTGGGAAACCTTGGGAGCTGCTATTCATGTGGATGTTACTTTGACACGTCCCACCTACCTAAGCATTGTTGCAGATCATGTACATAATTTCATGGAAATTAAATGGTATTGCCTGATGACACTGGCCTCCCTGATCAGTGTATGTTTACATTTGTTTGGTGTAAAGAACGTCTCAAAAATATAAAACTTAGCTTTGCAAAGGTTAGCCCAGATCTAAACATATAGTAGTCACCCAGATTAATGGCAATGACCCTATTCTTGTGATGTTATATTGTCCCCAGATCTCCACGTGAGTTCAGGAGCATATAGTTTTATTCTGACTTATTGTGGGCAATGTCCCTTACCCACATTTTGTCTATCACTGGACTCACATTGCTTTGGAGAGTCTGTTGCCTAATGTTAGGTGGCAGTTTTTGACATCCGTGAGGGTGGATGGATGCCCGTAAAGCTGATGTGGAAACCTCTGCAGAATACTCTCTCGTTTGGCTCCTTCCCCAGAAATCCTTGTCCAAAGTATTGTTGACTGGTAAGTTCCCACCTAAGTAAAAATATATTCTTAGTGAGCCAGAAACCATAGAAAAACAGTATATAGTTTTGACAGGATCTGCCCTACCATTTGATATGAATCACAAAATGCAGCAAGTCAGTTGTTCACAAGGCACGTCATACTTTAGGCAAACTGTGATATTTATGTCCTGCTACTGCACTGGTATTTTGCATGAACACATATAATAAAGTGCACCACGCTGTACGGCAATGTTTCATTCATCCCTATGAAGTGTGACCAACATATTTGACAAATACAATATTTAGATATTTAGCACATGTATAAAGTGAAACGAGATGCTAATGCTTGTAGCTCATACCCTCCTGGATGCGTAACTTGGAACATTTCAGCTCTTGCCGGGGCTCTCATTGGACGTGCAGATAAGAAAAAAAACATCTGTGTCTGAGAACAAGGAACACTGCTGTCTGCTCAAAACCTTTAGAAACATATCTGGGATGTACAGACTCTGATCAGAGTACAGTGAGTGCGTCATACTCCTTCAGACTGACACACAGATGTTTTTAAACCTTTTTACAACTCACGGAGTGCACAAGAATGCAAGCACAACTCTTCTGTTATTGTAAAGTGGTGTTGCCAATGGAACATTTTCGACGCTTGTAAAAGTGTCACTTGCAAATGTTTTGTGGAGTAAAGTGGTTTCCAACTCCAGTGCTAAGTAAATAGTACATACGGAATCATCACCAACAGTAATTTATAAATATGGGAGACTTTTCCAGCACGTCGGATATCCATAGGATTCATTTGAACAAAAAGTTGTGTTATAGAACGGCCTGTCTTTTAATAATTCTTCTACCAATAAAACAGGTAAGGACATGTATTATGACAACATTATTGCTAATTATATAGATAGCTATGTATGCAGCTCCATAGTGATGAGTGCCTTATATTCGTCTTACTTGTGCAGTGGATTCTTTAAATTAGAAATCTTTCAGCTGTGCACTTAACGGATCATGTTTTATGATAACATTCCAGTGACAAATATCCTCGTCTATAGAGTTGTTTGACTTTAACCAGTTTGGATCTTCAGATTTATGACAGATGAGGGTGCGGTTTCAGTATAGAACATGCTGGGGTTTTTTAGTTCCATTTTTTCCTAAGTATCTAAAAAGCTTATATTAAATAAGTAATGAAACTCACATCTTTCTAAATTGCTCATCAAATATCAATGTGAAAAAAAATATGCTTCCATAAAGAGTTTTAATTACAAAATGTTTAGGCTATTAATAAATAAAATACATTTTAAAAATATCTAAAATATCTACGTTTTAAACATATCCGGATGCACCTTTAATAATATTTGTGTTCGGATGTAGACATTACAGTGTATTGTAATCTAATTGTTTTGTCAACATTTTCAATGGAATTATGTTTTTTTAAATTATGCTTTTGATTAAGTTTTCAATGAGTGATTGTTATACCGGATCTTAATATTTACTTTAAATTGCCTGTACTTTGAATAAATGATGCAAGTAATGTATTCAAAATCATTTGCATTCAAATTGTCACTGATTTGGTTGCATCTATTATGTGATATTAAATAGATGTCATCTGTAGAATGGAAACAATCTCATTCTGTTTTAGTTTGGAACATGAAAAATGACCTGTTGACATTTACCATATGGAAGATTTTCCCCTGTTCTGTTTCCAAGGCTTCCTGTGGTTATTAACAGTTTTCTGTGGTGGTGAAATATTTGTGCAGGACTTGAACCAGGCTGTTAACATATTCTTTACAATGATGTCATTAGATTACGACAAAGTATCTTTCATTTGTGGAACCTGTGGGTGCATTGAAATGTTCCAGATTAATATTTAAAAGGCCATTATTTAACACATTAATCACACACTGACATGGGTTTATTCAATAAACCAAGTGGCACCAAATTAAGATTTATTGATTTATATTTAGGGGAGAGTTTGTATATATGTTCTGGTCTACGATCATTATTATTTTAATGGGAATGTAACTAGTTATAGTTTACCTGGAGAAGTGTACAGTGGATAGGTACTTGGCTTCTTTTAATTGTAGGAATAACTTGACAGAGTATTACAGTACTGGTACTAGATCTTTGGTGCCCAACTACAGAAAGTAAGGTGTGTGTTGTTCAACATTTCTGTGAATAATCAGCAACAAACAAAGGCTTAACATTTAATTACAATTTTGAATAAACCACTTGTTAAAATGAGTATCATTTTGTCTATTAATGAAAAGTATATTTATGCAGCAGTATGTGTCAAATATACACATAAGCTCATATCACATATATATATAAAGAGAGATAGATCGATAGATAGATATGTCCTTCACATATATCAAAGATAATTGTTTGCATTAAACCACACGTGAAATTAACAACATATAAAACTGGTTCAGTTCCTCCAGTCTTGCCATTATCATAATGCATCAGTCCAAAATGTTTTTATAATTTAATACATATTTACTGAAAGAAAATACATATGGAAAAAGATGGTAAAACATGAGATGTTTTATAGATGAATTTTGCCGATATACAAAGATTGCAGTCGATTAAGCTTGAAGGAAAACATGAACAATGAATAAGAAGGCGCTTCCTTATAAAGATATGTATTTTTATAAGGCCTGGTCATAGAACAGAAAATGAGTTATGTTGCAATCATAGGATACATTCTTAACTGTGATATATTGCAATTCCTGCAATACTTTTAAACCTAAAGCCGCCCAGCTAGGATTGTATTTGGAATTACAGTGCAAATCTTAAATTGTTTATAGTGCTGAAAGCTCTCTGTATAAAACATAAAAGGTAACCAAAACCTATCAATCTTATTTTTTCGTTCCGGCTCCAAAACGGGAAGAGTCCTAAAGCGTACTCTGTTTTGTCTTTTGCCAATTACAGACTATATATTAAAAGCACATTTCTAGGATAATGCAGCACCTGCCTTCTAAAAAAAAAAAACATTTGACATATGCCTCTGAAATAACAAATATGTCAGCCATTTTTCTCCGTTAGAATTTATAATGAGCGGTAGAGCAGGTATGAGTGGAACGGAAGTGGTAGATTTGGGAAAGTTTGTGTCAAATGCAATAGGGTATGAAAGGTGCATCGTATATATTATAAATAGGGGTCTGGCAGATAGGATCAAAATCTAATTGATTCTAGGAACTCTTAAAAATAGGATCTATGACATGATCTATTGTCGTCCTCTTCTTTTTTATGTGCAGGATACACTGACTGAGCTTTCACTTACAGCACAGGCTTGCTATACATTTATAACAGAGATAAATATGGACAAAAAGAGAAACGTTTGTTATCAGAAGAAAAACAAGTATCAAGGCGCTGATACTTTTCTAGAAATCTGATAAGGAATCACTCTTAATAACTTGGGGGGGGGGGGGGGGTATTTTTACAGGACCCATCCCTTATTTACCTCTCATGTTATGTATATAAAGTGATAAGGAAAGTGTTAATGCAATGAGAAAATTTCACAGGAAGTTGGACTCCCCTGGTCAGTGATTTGATAAAAAAAAAGTCTAACACATTACAGCTGGTGATGTTTTATTCCAAATTAGTATTTTTTTACCAATAACAAGATATTCCTTTACCAATGAAGTGCGGTTTAAAAGAATATTCCGAGAAGGATTTTTTTTTTTCTGAACCTCTTGAAAATTCCATGAATCTTCAGTCATAGAGAAATTAGAGGCAAAGCTCCTTTGGTTAACACCAGTTTATTTAGCAGTATGTGCATTTTCTAATATGTCTCCTAGTCTTCTAAGCAAAACATTGGAGCTATCTAACTAGAGTCTGAAGACTACATGTGGCCAAACGGTGCTTCTGTAATGGCTCGCACTGTATTTCTGCCTAGGCCAATTAGGCCTAGGGTTTGTGACAGCAAGCTGGAGAGGGTGAAAGCAGTGGGCGACAACTATCTAATTTCTTTATCCTGCCTGCACAGACATCTGGGCTGCATTCACTAGATCACCAGGGAGAAATATGGTGCAGTAGAAAGAGATGTGGGAGC
This sequence comes from Pelodytes ibericus, assembly GCA_036172795.1. Classification (NCBI taxonomy): domain Eukaryota; kingdom Metazoa; phylum Chordata; class Amphibia; order Anura; family Pelodytidae; genus Pelodytes; species Pelodytes ibericus. The sequence goes on from CM069862.1 coordinate 126,027,603, forward strand.
AAATGGTGTAGTGGAAATGGGGAGATATGGGGAGAATCTGGCTCTGTAGATAGGGATGTGGGAAAAATCGGGCACTCTTGCAAGGTGTGTGGGGGCAATCTAGTGTAGTGGGAAGGTCATACTTGGAAGGGGTGCAACCTGGAATGGAAGAGGTATGACAAATGAGGGTTGAGGCATGCATGAGATAATTCAGGCCACAAAACCTAAATATACCAGTCTCTTCCATTTGTTAAGGATTATAGGTTTTAATACATATAAAAAGACTTGTGTATCTATTAAGAAATAGATACAACTTCAATGCAAGACTAAAATACCAATTTCCTATGACATCATTAGAAGAACAGCAACAAGCAATGCAAGCAGAATGGTATCCAGTGTGCTTATTCTCTACATTGTGGCTGGGGAAAGCTGGTGCACATAGTGTATCCAAAACTAATACACCTTATAAGTGTTAAGCAGACTTTTTGTGCACGTAACTCTTAGAAATACCTTTCTATTTGTGATTATTGCTACAGATACTTTTGCAACAATCTAATTAAAGGTCACAGATGGATGATGCCCACAATCATTTGCGTGTATTAATCAATACTTATTTTAGAGCAAAATGATTGTGAAACAGGTCAGCTTGAAAAGACCGCTATTAAAGACATAGTAATAAATATTACAATCATCAAGGGATGGTCTATGATCAGTAAAATATTCCATTAATTTATAACTCTATTATTTAAAGACCTGGGAATGATTTATATTGTAGACGCTGGCAATCTTGATGCAGCTTAATTCTGCAATGTGATTTAAAACCACATATTATAATAACCCTTACTGAGCTGAAATCTCACACTGCCTATCAGTAGATACTGTCCAGTGAGGAAAGAGTAGGCCCTTCGATCATAATCCCCTTAAGAACACACGTGATTCAATGCCAGTAGTCTGTCACCATCACAATCTGGGCAGAATATGCATAAGGCAAAATTAATTATATATGTATAGAAACTGTCTGAAGTCCATGTTATTTGTTGAAATGCATCATTATTTTATTTGTATCTTCCCCTGCAAAGATAACTCTAATATGGTGCTTCTATCTTGATATTGCTCCCAGAAGTCTGTGTTTTTGAATGTAACCAAAGAGAAACCAAATTGAAACACATTTTAGTAGGGTTGTTGATTCATTTATTTGAGAAAGCTCAGAACCCCAGTCTGATTGCATTTAGTGTATTAACTACAATACTTATTTTTTGTATTTCTCCTTATTTGGTTTTAGAGATAATGTGGGCTACCTCACACAGCATAATTTGATAAATAAAGTTTATCTATTTTACCAATTATGGCCGGCTGTGGTCATGGAATATTGTTATCTACACAGTGGAATTGATGATCTCTTACATGGTGGTCACCCAGGCAATGTTCCAGTTCTCAAGGGACATACATATAGTTAATGATCTTTGCCTGCAATTAATATTAAGCATTTGTAAACATGTTACGCATGTCAGCTTGTTTATTTTGTGAAAATGATCACTGGGGAATAGAAGGAGAAAGCAGAAATTAATTCCATTTTTATGCCACCCATATTAATTTACACCAGATTTATAAATCCCAAAAATCCTTTTTGAGAGGCAAATCAGTCACCAAATTCTTTATGTATTTGGGTGACGGTCTGTCTTAACGATGTGTATTAACACTATACTCTTGGAAATAGTACTCAATGGGGTGTCTGAGGATTAAACTAAAAACAAAACACAGGCACATTAATATTCAAAATGGATTAGAAAGCAAATGCAGAATACCTGTACCTAGGTTTCCCACCAGTTTAATGGTGGCAAAGTGCAGGACAAGCAGTGTAACCAAAGCATAGGCAACTGACCCATCTCCTTGTTGGTGGTTGATCAATTAACAATCTCTTTATGTGTTGGTTAATACTCTAGTACTGCACCGATTCCTAACCATATTGAGTATTTTTTGTGAATTTATTTTGTTTGTAAATAGTTAAAGTGTGCGACCTTAAATGACGGCTTTAATAAATATACTGTGCCAGTCTCCATTTGGAGTGTTCAAGCAGCAAATTCATACAAACACTTAATTTATCTTCTATTTGAAGTGCTTTGAATGTTTAGTAAAGGGTAATAATTCAAAGTGGCCTGTTTCCTTACTAATGTCTAGTTACCAATGAGTCACTCGAGACAAGAGGATGGAGCAACACACAAATATGGAGATTGGGGAATCGGATCACACAGACGATAAATATAGAGTCATACACCATTCAAATACACCATGTTACTGCCATTCAAACTTAATCATCAACCCTAGTAGAGAGTTATCCCAGCTTACATATTCAATCAATCAGCCAACATAACTTGAAGACAGTAGGGTTTATGTATAAAGAGCAATTTGCGGTAAAAGTTCTAGAACTGATTGAATCAGCAGAAACATACCAATGGTCGCCATGGTGACAGACCCTTTCTTAGAACTACAGAAATGTATTTGATAAAAAAATGCCAACATTTTTCTATCCTTGTATTGGATTCTTAGCCTCAGGACTCCATCAATACAACATGTGTTATAAGTTTGGAACTCTTGGCCAATTATTCAACGTCGAAACCCATAAAGCAGACCCTGCAGTTTCCATCATTAGTAATTACCCATCACTCAGCTTGAAGAGCCATGTCTATTATATTTAAACACTTTCAGTATCCTACAAGTTCACTCTCATAGACCTTGAGTAGATCAGGATCTGCATTGCTGTAGATCTAGAGGCCCTGTGGGTTTTTTTGGCAACCTGTTAGAAAAAACACAGTGTTGTATGATATTAATTAAAAAGGGTTCAGCCCTCCTCTCTAGCTGTGGTAATAAGTTGAACTAGACAGGTATGTATCACGTACTTCCATGGACTGAACTTGGCAAAAGCAGAACTGTCCGAACGCACACTAGAAATTTAAATCTCTAACTTAGCAGCTAAAACTATTTTTGGAATACATTTTGGAATAAAAAAAACTTTGAATAAATACAAAATGTCCCTATATCGTATATTCATTGGTCGTGGTTGAGCTCCTTAGAAGGAGTTCATAAAACAAAAACCCCACAAATAATGACTGATGAGTTCCACTGAACCTGATGCTGCAAAATCTAAATACCTATACCAAAATGATGCTTTTAAAAAGCTCTGTTCTTCAATAAAAAATACTAAATGAATGTGATTTCATTTTTACCACTGTTTTCGGACTGACTGCTAATACTGTATATGCTTGAATACAACAACCCTGAATATAAGACGATCCCCCCAAACTTTGGATGTTCATTTAGGAAAAAAAGAAAAGGTCTCAATGTAAGACTACCCTAAAAAAAAGTTTTACTTGTAAATATTCACATGTAAACTGTTTTTTCATATTTAATAAAATTATGATAGGAAAAAAAAGGCATTTCTTCTTTTTATTTTTTTTATTTGCCAATGCTTCCCCCCACAGTCACATGCCCCCCAGACTTTGCCAATGCTGCCCCCACCTATCCCAAACTAAGCCAATGCTGCTGCTGCTCACACCCCAACCCCCAGACTTAGCCAATGCTGCCCCCACATTTAAGCAAAGCTGCTCCCTCCCACCCTCACCATTCATCAATGAATGCTGCTCCCTCCCAAGCCCCTGGTGGCTAGTGGGGGCAGCCGGTGGATGTCTGCATGATGCGTGCAGACATTCTCCGATGCTGCCCCACACTTCCGTCTTCTATGACAGAAAGCTGGAGTTCGCGTGACCTCCAGGTTTCCGTAATAGAAGTCCCGTGGAAGTGCCGGGCAGCACCAGAAGAATGTCTGTGCATATCATGCAGACACCGACTGCATCTGAGCAGGCTCCCTGTCCCCTACAGATCTGCGTGGGACCTGGATCACAGTCTTATAGTCAGACCTCTATTTGAGTTCTGATTAAAAGACGGAGCTCGAGGGCCATTTTGAAGAGCATTTACTTATCTTATATTCAAGCAAATACTGTATATACCAACATTGCATCTGTGCATTTTACTTACGTTATCTGAAGCATCTTCAGAGGATGTATTATGTGCTGCTATTGCTCTATTATCTAAGACTAGGGCTCACATTGTGAGTGTCTTTTATCATGAATAAATTGTCTAAAATGTATGTGCGTATTTTACTGAGCTGTGTTATTTTTTCTATTTTGTGTGTGTTTACATTGATGCACACAGACTATTTTTATATATAATAAATACTGCCAGCAGCCAGAATATATCTCCAACATTCCAATATAGAGGAAAGGGGTAAGATATTTAGATAATTGATGCCATAAATGTTATGGTATTATCTCATGAAGTTAATAATGTCCACACCCCCAAACTAATCTTCTACATGGCATGCAAACCACCCAGCCAATATTTTACTGGTAGACCAGTAAAAACATTTGTCTTGAGACCAATGTCAAGTCTATGGAGGCAATAGCTTCTTGAAGAAGAGGTGACAGCCCTAAACCCACCACAATAAGAGGTTGGATACACTAATTTAGATAATACAGAGTGCTTGCATATGTAAAAATTAAAGTCAAGGTTTGTTTTAAATCGTTTATTTTTTTTGTATCAAATGGAGTGGCACAGTTAGTATGATTGTTCCATTATATTATGGGACAGTACTTCTGATTGTTCTATTACAGTGGGATGTGTCATTGTCCCATTACAATGGACTGTAGTTCGTTTGATTGCGCTGTTGGCAGATCTAGTGCAATGGTTGTGCAGAAACTGCATAGTGGAAAACAAAAAACATAGCGTGTGTTAATAAAAGCAAACTGTATGTCACGTTAGGATTGAGCAAGTTTCTGTTAAACAGGTTCAGATAAAATACAGACATTTTCTCTTTTTCTGTTTATACACTTTGACCAGTATTTTCTAAATATTTAGTGATGAATGAGATATGTATGTTAACTTTAGTGCAAAATATCCATAATGGTAAAATAAAAGAACACAGTGAGAATATAACTTTGCCACCTTTTCAAATGTATTTTATGATTACTGCAAAAATCCTAATTACTCAACAAACCCTAACCTCCTAGCGTTTTTTTGTCAGACACCCTTGAGCTCCTAGAATACACTATCCCACTAAAGTATCTCTTTACATCGAGACACTGCTTTACTGTACTTTGTATTTATCTCTTTACATCAAGGCACTGATTTACTGTACTTTTTATCTCTTTACATCAAGGCACTGCTTTACTGTACTTTTTATCTCTTTACATCGAGACACTGCTTTACTGTACTTTGTATCTTTTTACACCCAGGCATTCCTTTACTGTACTTTGTAACTCCTTCCATAGAGACATTGATTTACTTTACTTTGTACCTCTTTACACTCAGGCACTGCTTTACTGTACTTTGTAACTCTTTGCACAGAGGCACTGATTTACTGTACTTTGTATATCATTACACTGAGACACAGCTATAACGAATTTTGGATCTGGGTATTTAAAAAGACTACGTCACCTAAAGACTGTTTATTTTGTGACTATAGAAAATAATAAACGATCGATACATTGGGAAGCCAGAATTGTAAACTCATAAATTAAGAGCAAAATGTGGCTTTTAGAGTGTCTGCAGTGTCTCCTGTGAATGGCATTAAACGGGACGTCATATGCAAATGAACAATATTCAATGTGTAATTTCAATATCAGTCTACAAGATCATGTCATTATCAGGAGACACCACAAACACATTTAAAATGCATTTTTCTCTCAATTTCTGCATTTGCATGGCATTCTGATAACACATTTTCATTATTTTTAGATTTACAGTGTGGGTAATGTTTATGTTTAATTCCTTTTGTGACTATAGGTTGCCAGCTCTAAAATACTGAACAAGATTGAATCATTTTTTTTACTAGGCAGAAATCACAAATAAGGGATAGTTTGGTTCAAAACCAGACACCTGGTAACACTTTTTAAGACTGTTCTAAGTGACAACAGTGGTTGTCACCAGCTGTTAATGTAATGTCTTTTTGGCATATTTTAATTCCTTCATGATCCACATGTACATCCTATATTAAAATGAGCGGCGTTCATATGGTGTTGGTGCAATGCCTCAATGTCAAGGCCTTCAGCAACATTGAATAATCCCGTCTTTTGTCACTATGACCGCTCCATGGAGCAGCATGCCCTTTTAATATGGCGCTGACCTGTTGTGGGCAAGAACCTCAGAAGTGATCAGTGATTACTTCCATTGTTCTTTGATGTTGCTAGACTGCCTCTAGAGGGAGCCAGCAACATTACACTGAAAAAATAGATCAAAGGTTAGGGTTATCAATTAGTACTAGAGTTAGGTTGGTTTTAGTGCTTAAGTTAGCGTGATGATTAGGGTTGAGGTAAAAAGGTCACTGTCCTAGAAAACGGTTTAAAAAAATCTATTTTCTGTTATTGCCCTAACAACAGAAAAACATGTAAACATTGGACATTTCTAAACTCATGACAAATATTAGAATCTATTTAGCAGGAGAAGCAATTGAAGCTGTCTAAATCCACAAAAGAACAGTTGTTAGCTCTCTAAGATGTTTGGAACAACCTACCTGCTGAATTCCTTAAACAAACTGTGTGCAAGACTACATAGAAAAATGGCTGTGGCTTTGAAGGTAGAGGAGTGTCAGACCAAGTAGTGACTTGATGAGATTTTTTTTCTGTTCTCACTTGATAAAAATCAATGATTAACATGTCTATTTTGTCTATGTTCTCTGCTTACTTTACAGCATTTTACACACCAACTTTTGCACAGTGTAATATGTACAGTTGCACAAGGAAAATACATACATTTAAAGCAACTCTGTAATAATCAACATTTTCTTTCCAAGTGCACAATTGCAAGCACTGGGTGCTCTCTAAAGAGAGTCAGTACTGTGTATATTAAATGACTAGACGTTTGGTTATGGTCTGCGTTTGTCTCCACACCATGCACTTGACATGGTAATAGTTCACCTGGTGGCACAGCTGTGACAGCAGTTAATGTGGACTGTCCTGAAATGGCTTTATATTTCTATTGTGACTAAATTACAACTGGTGTGATATATTTCAGTGATCATACAGCATTGAACATGAAATGGTGTTTTCATTTGGTGATAATTCAGCTAATTTCTAGGTACTATTAGCAGGTTTTAATATTCATATCATACTTTTCCAGGTCTTGTAATCATGAAAGCAGTCTTCTGAGTTATTCTTAGGAGCACGGCATGGGATATTTGGCAAACTGTACAGCCAGATGTTCAGAAAAGGTCCCATTTGTTTTATAAGTGGATTACAGAGGTTATGTCCTGCTACCACATTTACAGCAGTAAATAAATAAAAATATGTAGGGCAATTCACAGAAACACCCTGTGCAGAAACTATAGTATCTCCCAAAAATATCAACTAATACATGGTATATCCCTAATGATCTGACATCTCATGAAAATCCTCATATTTATCCAAAAATAAAATACATGATTTATGTAACAATGTAACATATTTGTATTTCTGAATAACCATTTCTTGCAAGATCTGAGTTTAAAATAGTAGTATCTGATGTAACACTTGATTCAAGTTGCAGTGACCATTCCCTTTAAATAATTATTTATGTAGATCTTTCTCCACTAGAGATTTGGATTTTTTAAATAATTGTTTTCCAAATGTAAACTAAGTTCACACTTAATACCCCCAGCAGTGATAGCATTCCCCATCTTATCGATACAACCCATCCCACATAAAGTACTCACCAATCTTCTGTTTTCTTGCTCAAGTACAAGTAACTGGCCATAAATCCTGGTAAAGTCACTCAAAAGAGTGAACTTGCAATAAGGTGTTAAAACAAGTTTTTATGCGAATAACTAGGAAAGGAAGTCCCAGAAACCAGGGGAAGAACTACTACCCCAGATGATTTTCAATCAGTTTTCAGAACACAAACCAATGATTAAGCTCTAATTAGTGCCAAACGTGTCTGGTGTTTCCACTCCACATTTAAGGGTCCGTTTCTCTCTCTATTCCTGGTGGATGTCCGTACCTGTATTGTAACACAGAGGAAGAATCAATAAATAACTCATGTTTGCAGATACAACTGATTTCTGTGTGTTTCTTCTGGTGAGAAGTTTAGCCCATCTCTGTGTTTCAGACCACAAACATCTGGGACAAAACTGGTATATTCCTATGTGCAAATACTGGGCAAGGTTAAAATAATAATGAAAATTATGACCTGCTCCATTCAGCCTTAATCATAGTCACACATATTACACATGTTAATGCATTCTCTACCAAAAAACATTTTAAGATATTTAAAAAAGCTACTGCCCTCATGATACACAGTAAGGTTACAAGTTCTTAAAATGCTATTTACAAGCAACGATTTCTTATTATTAATTTATTATTTTCCCGTTTAGTAAATATCTTAAGTTTGATAAAAACCAGACAAGCAAAGAAGTTTATAAGTTTAGAGAGTTGTTTATAGTGTTACGGTTATTGGCTGGCAGCCAATTAACTACAGCAAGTTTTATAGCAACAGAGTCAAGAAATAAAGTTCATTAACTAAATGAGCACTTTCAACATAATCAGGACCCAGTGAGAGTTCATCAAAAGTTGTGATGGCTGCAATTAATTATTATTATTAGGATAATGGGACAAGAAACGAAACAGTATCACAGTTGAGCTCGCTACGGTAATGGATATCTACATACTTGAAAATACACTTGCCAATATATTGGGCGTATTATAAACAATTCAAAGAGTATGTATCATTAGGGAAGGAGTCTGAGAAAATATGTAGTAAAAAGGGTTGTTGGAAGAGTAGATAACTCAGCATTTCTCTATGTTATGACAAATAAGTAGAATTATATGGCTAAATCATACATTTTTGGCTAAAACCTTTTTGACATAAAAATATTCTCAAAAAAGTGTGCTAAATTAAAAGGTAATCTCTATGATGTCTTCTGAGTGGAATTTCTACTAAAGAGTTTACTCAGGATTGGGATCCCTATTAAAGAGACTACAATGCCTCTATTTATTGCATTACTTTTGTCCAATTTTACTTGTACCCTAAGCAGCCATCTTTCTTAATCACACTTCCTGAATTGCTACCGTTTTCTTGCTATTAACCTGAATAGATCTTACCTTAACTCTAGTCACTGTCTTTATCTGAAGGGCTTCAATCTTACTGCTTTAAAATTGACCATTTCTTCTAAAGGGATTTCGCACTACTTCCATTAGATACTCACAAAAATAGTAGAGAGTCAATTATATTGTTTTACCATTTTTGGAATATCTAATTTTCTATTGTTTGTTATATTTGGGTTACCCCTTTTAATAATATCTACATGTTTTTCAGATACAATTTTATAAAATAAAAAAATAAAAAGTGTTATCTATGTTTGCTTGTGTTTCTATTGTACCAGTTTGTGCTACTTGGGGAAAAAAATCTTAAATAGACTGTAGCAACTGTTTAATTTATTAATGTGGGATTATTTGAAATTAATTTAAAGCCTTCAATAACATATCGGCCCTAGTCACTAAAAAGTGAACTATAATGAAGTAATAAAAAAGAATTGTAAAAACTAAGCCACAATACTGAGTTGGAAGAATTCTCCCACTTGCCCATCTTTCAAAGTTCATTATTAATGCCTTTATTTTTGCTTTTCAGTTGTCAGTTCACCACATTACACAGTTTAGTTAAAATATGTCACTTTCTTTATATAAGTAGGCACGGAACATTTAACACCTTTATAAAGAACTGTAGGAAATATTTATACATTCTTCATAATATTTTTTTTCCAACAAATATTATTACCACTCAATAAATGTTTAACTTTAAATGATACATTTGATGATATTAGCATGTCAAATTAGAACTTTTAAACAGTAGGAGAAATGTATTCGGTGAAGTATGGCTTAAGTCAAGGCAGAATACAGATCTTTATATATTATATGCAATGGTATAAAAAAATTATAAACATACATCCTTGTTAGTAATGAAGAGTCTGTTTCTTGTTAACGTCTGGTGGTCTAAGTCCTGTAAAGTTAGGAAAGTCACACACTTGTATATTAAAAGGTGTGTGGCAACCTTAGCCATACATTATACACCTGTTAAACAAAAACATGCGAACGAGTGCTCTGTAAAGCATCTGTGTGATGTATATATGTATGTGCATATGCCAAGTATAATCAATTGGGACACTTTGATTGTTGCTTTTCTTTCCTTACAGTCTCCAGCCAAATGTTGCAGAGCTGGTGGGAGTATTAGAAGGAGCTGCAAACTTGATATTTGGTCCTGTTGTTGAACATTACACCAGAAATTCTCTCTCTATATAAGTCAGCTATTCAGTGGCATATCTTCTGAGTGTGCTAGTTGTGCGCCACACACATATACACGATCCCACGCTAATGTAGAAGTGGCCGCCACAGCGGTCCGCAGGAGGTAAATTGGTGTTGTGAATTTGAACATGCCAGCACACAAACCCCAAAAAGTAAACAGTCGATTCACCCAGATGCCGAATTCATATTTCGTTTACTTTCGGGTTTGTGTGCTGTCAGAGCATACCTGTCTCTCATTACTGGTATACACCCCTGCAGCTTTTTCCTTTCCCGAAAACATAATCTTATACACCACTAGCACTGTGTATGATATGCATGCAGTAGGCTTTGTGGTATTGCCTGGTGTACATCACTTTCAGTCTGTTCAAGTTATATTAGTCCTATGGTATTTAAGATATATTACAACAGCCATAGCACAACTATAAAATAGAAGCATAAATTATTTGAAGCACTGTCTATCACATTTCCTAACAAAGTATGCAAGATATACAGCACATGTGCAAATATAATCCCAAACACTAAATTCAGTCTAGTTCTAAGTCACCTGATAACAAAATGCACAATACCACAGCAAGAACCAAAGTCAGAATCAGAGATAGAAACTCATAAAATATCTACGAGATAATATATATATATATTTTTTCTTTTTTCTTTATTAAATAGTTTTTTCACTAAAGATTTAGCTTGGGTTAAGTCGTCAGCAGATTGCAATTCAACTCTGTAATGTATTTACTGGAAAATTACATTCTTTCAAATTGCATCTTATTGATCATTTACGTTTGAAAAATGACTGTATGAAAAAGGGAGTGCAGACCATTAAATGATTAACCTCAGGTCGTGGCCAGAAAGGAATTTGGCAGCTGATGAAAGCTAGGGTCCACATTTGGTCTTAGGGGCTGTCAACCTGTCTTTCTGATTGGGGTATTTTAGCTTACATACCTCCAAATGAATGGTTCACTTTCCTGTTCTTGTAATAAAAACATTACAGTATATTTCTGAAAGGCCATGATATGGCTCAGTCATCGGATGCTAGACTGCGATTTCCATATGTGAATGCACACTAACACTGGTATTGGATGAGGTGAGAGCCTTGCACAATTAAAAGCGAAGCCGCAAGACATTTACCAAAATAGTTGGAGAATTTGGCTATTCTCTTGTTAACTTACCATAGTTGTTTTGTTTTTTGATTGGGATACTAAAATAATAGATTAGGGTGGTGCAGGAGACATCGGTTATCTAGATTTTAGTAAGAGTTTTGACACTGTCCCACATAGAAAGATAATCAATAAACTGCAATCTTTGAATTTGGATTCCAATATTGTTGAATGGATTAGACAGTGGCTGAGTGACAGACTCAGTGTTCTAGTTGTAGTCAATGGAGTATATTTGGATCAAGATATTATTACCAGTGGGGTACTTCAGGGATCTGTACTAGGATCCATTGACTTTAATATTCTTATTAGTGATGTTACAGAAGGTCTTGTTGGTAAGGCATGTCTTTTTACTAATGGCACCAAAATTTGTAACATGACTGATGTTCCTGGAGGGATAAGCCAAATGGATTTAGGTAAGCTAGAAAAATCATCAAAGGTGTGAGGTCTGATGTTTAACCCCTTAGTGACATGACCTTTTGACCTCGTCTTTCACTTGGTGACAAGGGCTGTTTTGACATTTCTGGGGTGTTTGTGTTTAGCTGTAATTTTCCTCCTTCTTACATATTGACCCACACAAATTATATAATGTTTTTATCACCATAAGAAGGGCTTTCATTGGATACCATTATGTTAATCATATCTTATAATTTACTACAAAGAAATCATAAAATATGATGGAAAATGAAAAAAAAACCTTTACTAAGTTTGACCTAAAATATAAGTTTCAAAAATACAATCTGTAAAAAATACTCCATCTAAATAGTTTCAACATTTTGTCACAAGCATAGAAATATAAGTATTTCCATGTTTTTCTGCTGTTTTTTGTGAGTTATAGGGCAATAACCAAAAATAGTGTTATTTGTTTTATATCCATTTTCACCTTTTGACCCCAACCTGAACCCTAAATTTAACCCTAACCCTAAATGTAACCCTAAATATAACCCTTAATTTATTCTAATTATAATTTAATTGTAACCCTATCCTTCATGCTAATCCTAATTTAATTGTAACCCTAAACATTATTCTAACCCTAACCCTAGATTTAAGCTAATTAAGTCTTTTTTTTTCTCATTGCAATGTTGCTGACGGCCTCTAGGGGCAGTCTAGCAAGATCATCAGAGAAACAGAAGTTTTCACTACCCACAAGAGGGCAGCAGCCAAATTGGAGGAGCATGATTGATTGTGGGTGCCCCAGAAGAAAATTTTCAGTGCTGCCTAATGCCTTCGACATTGCGGCATTAGAGCAACCCCGCCAGAGCAGTTTTTGCGTTGATCGCGAAAACTGCTCGTTCCACTGCAGGACTTGCCAGGCACGTCCTTTGTCGGCAATGGAGTTGACAGCTGGACGTGCCTGGAACATCCTTTTTCGCGATGGAGTTAATGTGGATAAGTGAAAAATGATGTAACTTGGGTGTTAAAGGGAAAATATAGAATATTTGATAAAGTCCTAACCTCAGTATCTGAGGAAAGGGATTTAGGGGTAATTTTTCAGAGAACTTGAAAGGTAGGCTGACATTATTTGGAGAGAGTTCAGAGAAGGGCTACTAAACCATTTCATAGATTAGGTTAAGATCTTTAGTTTGGAAGAAAGATGAGACAGAGCTAATATAATAGAAACATTTAAATACATAAAGTGAATCAACAGAGTAAAGAAGGAGAGTATTATGTATAATAAAACCCTGGTTGTGCTCCACAGAATCAACCCGGAGCACTGTGGAGAGGAACAGGGTACAATGGTTCACATTTGGTGGAGCTGCAGGCTCATAAGGGGGTTCTGGGAAAATGTTAATACAATGATTGTGAAGCTGACTGACACGCCCCCACCCTTTACTCCAGCGATTTACCTGCTACACCACACCACTGACTCGATCTCCAGCTACAAAAAATTGATTGTTAAACATTTACTGAGCTCAGCTAATTTGTTTATACCCATCCACTGGAAATCTGTAAACACCCCAACACTGCAGGATTGGGTATCAAAGTTGAGGAGCTCAACTGGCACGATAAGTACAGAAACACATGGTTTCATTGGTTAGAAATGACATCTTTGCGCAGTTGCTAAATACTTGATCAGTCCGCCACACAGTGACAGGGGACCCCTATGGGAGGCCAGGGCCCACCAAGTAAGATACCACAGGTCAGCAGTAGACTGGCCTGGGAAATCACTGTTACTCCTTTTCCATTGACCCCGTTAGGTAGACCTCCAACTCTGGTCCCCTTATCACCCACATAGGCGGCAGCTCCCTGTCTACAATAGCTCTCCTTTTTCTCACATGCATAACGGGTAGTCTCAATATACTCTTAGGTAATTCCGCTGATTACTTGGTCGAACCACAATGTATCAGAGCTTACCGTTGTAAATAAGCAGAAAGGTATTTACAGCCCACAGTTCTTGGACACTTAAAATAGTAAATAATTATAATGCCCTTAAGGTGACATAAGCACAAAGTGAAACATAGGTGAATAAATGTCTCAACAGGATATATATCCTTTTGTTATAAATCACGGTTGTTATAAATGCATATGGTAATACAATGAATATTGTACTGATGAATGGCATAGGTAAGGTAATAATGGAGGAATAAACTCACAAGCGCAGCTTCTAAGTCCTAGGAGCGTGGAAAAAGTGCTTCTGAGACAGTGATGCTGGCTCCCACTTTCTGAGGATAGATAAATGGTGGGAGGATACAAACTGCAGCAACCGGTCACTTCATTAGAAATCCAAGGGTTTCTTAGAAACCAGACAAAAAAGAAAAAGCCACCACAATAGGGAGATGCTTTCTCATACAAAAACACAATATTTTTAAAAACAAATGAACAGAAAATTGGTGTATCACCCAGTCCTCTCGACTATCAGCCTGCCTTGCGCTTCGGAGCTGAGTGGGACTTCCAGGTGTATGAACACTGTGAGTACAGTGGCTGGCAGAGTTCAAAATTCGCCCAACGCGTTTCGTCCCACATAGGACTTCATCAGGGGAGTGTTTGAACGACAAATCTTCATTGCTTATATACCTCCCTTCAGATTCGTCTTTAATGATGAACCGAAAAAAGCCGACAAAACGGCATGCCTGGAGTAGGGTCTTCTAAGACGAGTTTGTTTCAATACCCAATTCGGATAAATTCGTCTAACCAATATGTGAATGCAGTTCGTATATCTCAAAACCGAAATAGTCTCAATGCCGAATTCGGTTTAACACATCCACATATGAATAAAAAGAAATTCGGATATCTTCAAAAACTGAAATGGTCTCATTGAATACAGTCTCTAAATGCCGAATTCGGTTTAACGCATCCAAATTATAATGAATGGGAATTCGTATAGCTTCAACACACAAAACAGTCTTATTAGATACAGTCTTTGAATACCAGATTCGGTTTTCATTCGTCTAAGTCCATAAGATGAAATTGCAGCATTTCTCATGGTTTTAAGTGTTTTTATAGTCAAAAATAGCACCATGGATATAAAATATACTAAAATAGATGCATTTTATTAAATATACATAACATAAGTATAAATAGTATTACACACTGACGTAGGTATAAATTTTATTGAAAAGTATATATATTAAAATCTAGACACATTAGGAAATGGACCTATCTGGAAAAATATATAAAAATCTATATAAATATAATAATAAAAGAAAAAATATTTACTTTTATTATTTCTTGCTCTTAAAAAGGACTGTTAAAAAGGTCTTCCCAAGAAAAGTGTTTAGTGTTTGAAGGTTATAGATCCAGAATGCCTCTCTCTGTAGAAGCCTCCTGGATCTATCCCCCCTTTTCCATGTAGCAGGAACAGATTCTATCCCCATAAATTTGAGCTCCTCTATTTTTCTCTTGGGACAGTTGTGGCAGTGGTTAGGAAGACTATATTTGAACCTATCGCACTCTTTGCCCATTGGTCCTAAATGTTCTAAAATTCTTACTTTAAGGGGCCTTTTGGTTTGCCCTACATATTGTGCGCCACACCCACACTCCGCTAGGTAAATTACACATTTTGTGTAAATATAATGTAATCTTGTATTGTGTATAATTTGAATGAAGCAACAATGGCTGTAACCCCAAACCTTCACGCCCCCTTTCTTGCATTTCTGCATCCGGGCCACCCCTACTAGACATGTGCAAAACGAATATTTTCATTCAGTTTTCGTTCATTCGGACGAAAATGATATTTATTTAGTCTAAAACGAATTTCGTTCATTACTACATTCGTTTCGGACGAAATTCGTTCATTATTTTCGTTTCGTTACATTCGTTTGTACAAATCAATTGACCTAATAGTATTCCATAAACCTAAAATCTATAAACCGAACAACGTTCGGTTTATAGATTTTCGGCATTTGGAATACATGTAATAGTACTATTGGCTTTCTATAAACCGAACTAGAGTCCCCATTCATACAAATTTATGAATGGGGACTCTGTTTCGGTTTATAGAAAGCCCGTAGTATTACATGTATTCCATAAGCCGAAAGTCTATAAACCGAACGTTCGATTTAAAGACTTTCGGCTTATAAATTGCATGTGTAGTAGTAAATGCTATGAAGTTGACCGAATGAACGAATGGTTTAATATAAACGAAAATCATTCGTCCATTCGTGCTATAGTATTGGCATTGCTATAAACCGAAATAGAGTCGGTTTATAGAATGCCAATAGACTTACATGCATTCGATAAACCGAAATTCGTTCATTATGTCGGTTTATGGAATGTACTATGTATGTGTAATGCTATTGTATTCTATAAACCAACTCTATTTTGGCTTATAGAATGCCAATAGTACTACGAATGGACGAATGAACGAATGATTTTCGTTTATTAACCATTCGTTCATTCGGCTTTCGTTAGCTTAGCATTTTCATTATTCGTTTTTCAAACGAATGAACGAAAATGCTATTTTTGGACGAAAATACATTTGTCCGTAAACGAATGCACATGTCTAACCCCTACCCCTTCTTGTGTTTTGTTTTGTTGAAAAGAAATAATAAATAAATATTTTCAACAAAAAAAAGATGGGTAGTATGTTTAAAAGAAGATAAACTACCGCAACAGGAGACCATAGTCTTAAATTAGAGGGGCAAAGAGCTTAAAGTAATGTCAGAAAGTCTTACTTTATTGAAAGGTATTGGATGCATGGAACAGCAGAAGTGGTAGAGGTTAATACAATGAAGAAGTTTAGCATGCATGAGAAAGGCATTCAGCTATCTTAGATATAAGATAAGGGCAGGGACTAATGGACGGTTTTTTTTTTTAAGCAGAAATTGGGCAGACTAGATGAGCCAAATTATGAGTGGAAAGTGCGCTGTCGTGAACCACTTCACACAAATATAAAAGAAAATATGACAATTGCCTTAAATGTAGATAGAAGGTTCCACAGTAGTATTCTTCAGTCTCTCACAATAATGTATAAAAAGAGAAACAGAAAGAAACATAGACCATAGTGTAGTATATTCTAGGAAAGTGGAATGAAAATTGATATATGAGAACAATAAAATGCTGCAGGGTAAAAAATGCTGCAAAGTAAAAGAAAAGTACGTAATAATGGTCAAAAAAGCAGTAGTGGTGAACACACGATGCGTTTTGTCCGGTTAAGAGGCTTCCTCCAGGCGTGTGGGACTAATACAAATAGAAATGTTCCCGATTCTGGAACTCACACTTCAAGACACAATGACTCCTTAGAATCCATCAAATTTCATGTCTTGTCTCAGTTAGGAGATACATCGCCTATTTTAGATAGAAAACATAGGCTTTTAAAACCATTACCACAAGACACGAATGTTGGAAGAAAATATGACAACATACCAGAAACACGTTTTTTAGATCAGGATCAAAGATCACATATAATTCCACCAAAACCTCAAAGATATCACAGTCCAAAAAGAAAACTACTTTTTTCAGGTAGAGGAAAAAGAGGGGGCAGATTGGTACAGAAGAGAAAGGTGAAAAAAACGGATAGTACAACTCCCTCCTTCTCCGGTATCTTTAATCTGTCCCATAAAATCCTTTCCCAAGAACAACTGTTGATACTAAATAAAGGTTTAAAGTTTGCCCCTACTAAAAAGTTTAACACATCCGCAGCATATATTAATGTGAATAAATTTGTGATGCAAGCAACTTTAAAAAGATTTTACACCCTAAAACCTAGTACTGAAAGTGAAAAAGTCCAAGCGGAAAATATTCATCATATTACCCCTTCAAATTTAAAAAAGAAATCCAATTTTTATCCCACTTCATACAAATCAGGCTCACTTGATGTATTTGAAAAATTAGTTACAGAAGATCTAAAGAAAATGAAACATACAAAATATGATGATAACAATTTCACAAAAAAAGAACTAAAAACCCTGAGAGAATTACAAGAAGATGAAAGTATAGTCATCAAACCGACCGATAAGGGTGGAGGAATTGTAGTTTTATCCCGAGAGGACTATAAAATGGAAGCATATAAACACTTAAAACATCAAAAAGTTTATTGCCCACTCAAGGACAAGTGCTTGCTTCACTTCTATTATTTTGCTGCTATCACAGCACGGACGGAGCACCACACAGCCTGAGGTATTATTGGAGAACTTTCCTAATATATCTTCAGGTGGAGCCGGCAACTCCCTAACGGGAACCCTTTTCTTCCACTCAAGGACAACCCTACCAATACATATAAAAAGATACTATCAACCTTTCTTGATAAAGGAAAAAGTAATCAGTTTATAAATAAAAAAGAGGCTGATTATATTAATATTTTACATCCAAAAATTCCAACTGTATATTTCCTTCCAAAGATTCACAAAGACCCTATAAAACCACCTGGAAGACCTATAGTCTCTGGGATAGGATCCATCTTTTCAAATCTATCTGAATATTTAGACATAGTATTACAACCCTATGTCCAAAAACTAAAATCCTACCTTAAAGATTCTATAAGCCTAATACAACTTCTGGAAACCATAGAATGGCAAGAGGACTACATCCTTGTATCAAGTGATGTGTCTTTCTTTTATACCATTATAGAACACCATCAAGGGTGTGAGGCTGTTAGAAATGTTTTGGAAAAAGAAAGTGAAATTACGCCCTCTCAGATAAATTATATTCTTGAGGGTTTAAAGATTATCCTCGAGAACAACCTTTTTTGGTTCGAAGAGGTCTTCTACTTACAACTAACCGGAACAGCAATGGGAACCAAGGTAGACCCCAGCTATGCAAACCTCTTTATGGGAAACTGGGAAGATCATTTTGTGTGGAACAAGCATGGCTGGGAGGCGAACCTGGTTGTCTATAAAAGGTACATAGATGACCTATTTTTTATCTGGAAGGGCGATCAAAATTGCCTTGATAACTTCCTCATTTATTTAAATAATAACAATATAAATATTATTTATTAACACAGTATTTAGTAAGACAGATATTCAATTTCTAGACCTCACCATTTATGTGGAAGAACGATTGTTAAAAACCAAAACTTGTTTTAAAAAGGTGGATTCTAACAGTTTTATTAGCCATAATAGTTGCCATTATCCACCATGGCTTAGAGGAGTCCCCAAAAGTCAATGTGTGAGGCTTACGAGAAACTGCACAGATATCGAAATGTATCAACAACAAGCCCACATTCTCAGAAACAAATTTGGGGAAAAAGGCTACGATCTAACCACTCTAGATAATACATTTGAAAGTATAGGATCCACAGATAGAAATATATTACTACAACCAAAAAATAAATTTGAAGAATTATCTAAAACCTATAATATGCCTCTAGTATTTGATTATAATAATAAATCGTCAAATATAAAAAAGATAATAAAAAAACATTGGAACATCCTTTTAAAAGATGAGACACTTAAGCAATGCATACCAGAAAACCTCAGCTAGTCTTTAGAAGAGCCCCAAATCTAAAAAGCAAACTTACAAGAAGTTTTTTTTTTAAAAAGAAAAAGATAGAACATTTTCTGACTCAAAAGATAGGGTTCTATGGTTGCAAAAACTGCGAAGCTTGTAAAGTTCCAAAGAATTTCCAATTAAACAGTTTCTGACGTGCTCCTCCGCCAATGTGATTTATCTTATAGAATGTCCATGTGGTCTACAGTATATTGGCCAAACATCTAGGACTCTTAAGAAAAGGTTGGGGGAGCACGTCAGAAACATTAGAAAGGGAATTACAAAACACTCTCTCTCCAAACATTTTTTTGGAAGCACATAATAAAAACCCAAATGGTCTCAAATTTTGGGCTATAGACAAAGTTAAAAAAAAACATTGGAGGGGAGGGGATAACATTAAAGAAACGGGTAGAACAGAAATGAAATGGGTGTTTGACATAGACACCAAACAACCCAAAGGCCATAATGCAGAGTTTGATTTATTTAATTTTTTATAAATAAAAATGTATTTTTCTAATATGATCATTATACAAACTTTTTGTTGCATGCACTATATTTGTTTTATGGTGGAGGTTATATACCTTGCATTTTTTAGTATATGCTGTAAACGCAGGAGTACAGTACACAATATTTTTTCAGGATAAGATGTGTATAATATGTATTTTATTTTTATTACTATTATTTTTTTCAATGCATATATATATATATATATAACATTTTTTCTTTTTTTCTTTCTTTTTATCCTATATTAAAACGTTTCTAATAAAGACTTTTACATAGATGTCAGACATATGTGCATTGTATGTATGGCTTATCAGTGCACATGTGTTTATGATAAGACATAAGTTCTCCTTTTATTGCAATATAGATAGGTCTGTACTCCTGCAAAAAAAACCTTTTCATATGTAAATGGCCAGTATAATATGCTGCCTCTGTTTTTCCTGTCTCTTTATGTACTGTTTTGACGTATAAACGCCAACCATGACATCCAAATGGCCGCCGCTCGCGAGATTTGGCCATCCGATCACGTGACACAATAGAGTCGCGTTTACGTCATCAAGAGGAGGAACCCGGAATAGGACGCAGCGAAAACTATAGGATTTAAACGACTGAAGCAGTGTGGTGAACTAGTACTACTGCTTTTTTGGCCATTATTACGTACTTTTCTTTTACTTTGCTGCATTTTTTACCCTGCAGCATTTTATTGTTCTCATATTGGATTTTATCGATAGTTTGCCGGATATATGCTGCTTGCGTCATCCTATGCCAGAAACTGGGGATTTAAGACTGCATACTCCGTTCGTGCTGCCCTGCTTACTGTAATGTAAGATACTTTTGTTTTTTGTATTAAAATTTATATTCTACATATACTTACCTCATCTTCTTGATTCTTTTCCTACTGTATATGAGTCTGTACTATCAAAAGCAAAAAGATCCTACATATATATGAGGAACACCTTTATATCAACTAATTTTGTAAGTGAGACAACTATCAATTTTCATTCCACTTTCGTAGAACATACTACACTATGGTCTATGTTTCTTTCTGTTTCTCTTTTTATACATTATTGTGAGAGACTGAAGAATACTACTGTGGAACCTTCTATCTACATTTAACCCCTTAGTGACATGACTTTTTTTGGCTTGTCCGACGCTTGGTGACATGGGCTGTTTTAACATTTCTGAGGTGTTTGTGTTTTGCTGTAATTTATTTCTGTCTCATTTAGTGTACCCGCACAAACTATATATCGTTTTTATCGTTATAAGAAGGGCTTTCTTTTGATACCATTATTTTGATAATAGCATATAATTTGATGTAAAAAAAAATAATAAAATATGGCAAAAAAATTGAAAAAATTATTTTTTATGACTTTTATTTGAAAAATCGTATACTCATGTACAAGAGACAACAAAAAAACACTGCTAAAAAGTTTCTAATATATGTCCTGAGTTCAGAAATAGCCCATGTTTTTATGTTTTTGTGCTTTTTTATTCATGTTACAGGGCCAGAACTATAAGTGGTGCAAAGCTATTTTAAAATCCTTTCTTTCAAAATTAGCGATAGTGACATTGTAACACTGATTTCTGTACTAAATCCATGAATGACCCCCAACATGTACATATTTTTGAAAACTAGACAACTCAGGGCATTTAACTTGGGGTATTTTGACACATTTCATGTAGCCATTTTACCACCAATCTATGCCAAAGTTTGCAGCAAAAAATCTTATTTTTTAATTTTTCACATATATTGCAATTTGGGTAAACATTACCTTAAAATGTGAAGGGGTATTTCCAAATAACATCTCAATATGTGTTCAGCAACATCTCCTGAGTACAGGGATACCACCCATGCATAGGTTTGTTGGTTTGTTTTGGGGCTAAAAGGCCACATTTAGGGGGTTCGCATTTTGGTTTTCCAACTTGGAATTCTGACATGCAGAAAACTTGTGCCCATGTCCCATTTGGGACATTTTTGAAGCCAGAAAGTGTATTCTACCCCACAAAACCATATATTTTTTTAAACTAGACACCCTAGGGTATTTCAAATGGTAGTATTTTAACACTTTCCATGCACTAATTATACTACCAGCCTATGTCAATGTTTTGGGTAGTAATTTTTTTTCACATACATTGTACTTTGGGCATGAATTCACAGATCCTGTTATATGTCAGTGCCAAACAACACCTCAATATGTGTTCAGCAACATCTCCTGAGTACAGGGATACCACCCATGTATAGGTTGGTTAGGTTATTTGGGGGTTAAAAGGCCACATTTGAGAGGTGCGCTTTTTGGTTTTCCAACTTGAAATTCTGACGTGCAGAAAACCTGCGCCCATGTCCCATTTGGGACATTTTTTTAAGCCAAAAAGTGTATTCTACTCCACAAAACCATATATTTTTGAAAACTAGACACCCTAGGGTATTTCAAATGGTAGTATTTTAACACTTTTCATGCACTAATTCTACCACCAGCCTTTGTCAATGTTATGGATAGTAATTTGTTTTTCACATTCATTGTACATCGGGCATGAATTCACAGATCCTATTATGTGTCAGTGCCAAACAACACCTTAATATGTGTTCAGCAACATCTCCTGAGTACAGGGATACCACCCATGTGTAGGTTAGTTAGATTATTTGGGGGCTAAAAGGCCACGTTTAGGGGGGGTGCATTTCCAACTTGGAATTTTGACATGTAGTCAGCCTGCGCCCATGTTCCATTTGGGACACTTTTGAAGCCTGTCAAAGTATTTTACCCCATAAAACCATATATTTTGGAAAACTAGACATCCTAGGGTATTTAAAATTGTGGTATTTTAACACTTTCCAAGTGCTAATTCTACCACCAACCTATGTCAAAGGGTTGGGATGTCATTTTTTCCCCACACACATTGTAGTTCAGGCAGGAATTTTCAGATTCTGGTATTTGCCACTGCCAACCAACACCTCAATATGTGTTCAGCAACATCTCCTGAGTACAGGGATACCCCCCATGCATAGGTTTGTTGGTTTGTATTGGGTCTAAAATTCCACATTTAGGGGGTGCGCAATTCCAACCTGGAATTTTGACATGTAGTCAGCCTGCGCCCATGTTCCATTTGGAACATTTTTGAAGCCGTCCAATGAATTTTACCCCATCAAACCATATATTTTTGGAAAATAGACATCCTAAGGTATTTCAAATGGTGGTATTTTAATACTGTATAGGTACTAATTCTACCACCAGCCTTTGTAAAGGTTTGTGGTAGTACTTTTTTGGGAGTTTTTTTTCCACATGCATTGTACTTCAGGCATGAATTCACAGATTCTGGTATATGTCACTGCCAAACAACAACCCAATATGTGTTCAGCAACATCTCCCGAGTACAGGGATAGCACCCATGCATAGGTTTGTTGGTTTGTTTTTGGCTAAAAGGCAACATTTGTGAGATGCGCATCTCAAAATTCCAACTTGGAATTTTGACATGTAGTCAACCTGCGTCCGTGTCCTTTATGGGATATATCTTTGAAGCCAGCCAATGTAATTTATCCCCACCAAACCATATATTTTTTTATCGGTAGACCCCCATCACTACTTGTGGCAAGGGCTCAGCAGCCACCGATACATCGCTAGATGATGCATCAGAAAGCTGAATAGGGTCAAAATCGAACCCTGAGTCCGCGGCCTCAGAATCAGTGCGTAAGCAGTGATCTCGAGCAAAGAAGGGGTTAATAGCTCTTAGAAGAGCCTATCTAGTACTGTAATACATTACAGTACAAAGAAATTAATCCATAAAACAGTGCAGACAGCAAAACATACTGTTGCTGTGCAAGATTACTGCTTACACAGTGATGAATGGCAGGGAAGGGGTTAATACACAGTGAAAGACTTTCATAAAACCTGCCAATTTTATAAAATGTTATTTTATATCACTAATACTGATCTGTCTCTTTCCGTCACAAAAATGTAAGTGAGGAGAGGGAGGCAGATCAATATTTGTGAATATTGATCCGACTAATTTTGATCTGACCAGGGCGAATGGTGAGCTTAATTGAGAAATCACCAAACCGCCTTTGCCACTAATTCGCTGTTACTGATCGCTATGCGCTCAGGCAGCTTAAAAAAAAAAACTCAAATATTTTTACTTTACATGTAATCCCCTAGCAGGTATGTGTAAAAAAAATAAAATAAAATAAAAATATGCAGACAGATAAAAATTGCTTTGGCGTCAATATCATTGCGTAAGCAGTGATCGACGGCAAATAAGGGGTTAATAACTCTTAGAAGAGCCTTTTTAGTACTGTAATAAATTACAGTACAAAAAAAATTAACCCCTAAAAAATGCACAAACAGCAAAAATAAATGCGCTGATGTGCACGATCACTGCTTATGCAAGATCAGTGGCAGGGAAGGGGTTAAACGCAGGGAATTGCTTTAATAAAAATGTTTTTATTGTTTTATTATTTGTGTGTTGTGTATTTATTGTTTTTTTTTTACTTTTACTTACTTTTAGAACTTTGATCTGTCTCTCTCCCTCACTAAAAAAAATGTGAGGAGAGGGAGACAGATCATAACTGGTCAGATCAATATAGAGTTAATATTGATCTGACCAGTCAGTGGGGATGTTCAGCAGAGCATCCCCACTGCCTGTCAGTGTGCCTGGCAGTCACTGATTGCCTCTGTGAAGAGGCAATCGTGTGACAGCCAGAGAGCACAGGAAGCAGGTACTTCCTGCCTCCTGTGCTCTTGCCCTTAGAAGGGCAGCGCCATCTTGGTCACTTAGTGACCAAGATCGTGCATTTTTTTTTTGTGTTTCTGATTGCCTCGACTTGCGAGGCAATCAGAAACACTTTCTGAGCATAGGAAGCGAAAATTTCGCTTCCTATGCTCGTTTTTTAATGCCCGTCGTTTTAAAGGCTCTGTGCCTTTAAAACCGGCATTTCGATCGCTCTCCGGAGCGATCGAAATGCCGACGGGCATTTTTTTTAGCATTGTACGATGCTTCCACATGGAAGCATCGTTACAATGCCCTTAGAGCACTGAAAGCGGAAAAACTCCGCTTTCAGTGCTCGTTTTGACACAGGACGGACTAGGTCCGTCCTGTGTCACTAACCCCTCGGCACACAGGACGGACCTAGTCCGTCCTGTGTCGCCAAGGGGTTAAGGAAATTGTCATATTTTCTTTTATATTTGTGTGAAGTGGTTCACGGCAGCGCACTTTCCACTCCTCATTTTTTTCCCCTTGTTTTTATCACGTGTGAACACAGAGAAACACACAGGTTGGTGCTGCTCTGTGATAGATCTAGCGCCAGAATCTACCTCTTTTTCTTGTATTTCTCTAGATGAGCCAAATAGCTCTCATCTGCCAACACGTTTAATGTGTCTATGTTTCTAATTCACTGTTTAGTGAATAAATCTCTCTTTTCTGTATAGAATTGTCATATATTTATATAACTTGAGCAATAGTAAATCTTCCAAGAAGTAATAATTTAATATATTTTTAAGCCAATACTCCTGAATAGTGTTGAGCGAACCCGAACCTCACTGTTCGGGTTCATACCGAACATAACGGGTTTTGGACACCGGACCCAAACACGGACATTTCACTGTATGTTTGGGTTGGAGTTCGGGGTTCGGCGATTTAATGGCGCGTTTTGAAAGCCCAATCAGAAAGCCCATAGCATTACATGCATATACATTGTATGTAATGCTATTGGCTTTCTATCAACCGAAATTGAGTCCCCATTCATACGAATAGGTCAATTGACCTATTCGTATGAATGGGGACTCTATTTCGGTTTATAGAATAGCAATAGCATTACATGTATTACATCTGAGAGTCAAATATAACCGTAAAATACTGTGCTTACAGCGCACTTTGAAAAATTCGAATAGTTTTGCACTTCATATCTGAGAGTCAAATAGAACAGTCCAATACTGTGCTTACAGCGCACTTTGAAAAATTCTGGCTACCTCATCCTCCTCCTCCTCCAGTGTCGCTTCCACCTACACCGCCACGGTTACCGCCTCCTCAACCTATGGGTCACTTAGTATAAACTGAAAGAGAATACCCTGCACTCCAACCCTCTATCAAATGGATAATTCTGTTGATCCTCCTGGCAGCCATGCTTTAGATTTAGATTTATGTTCTTCCAAAACTAAAATCAAAGATTCCATCTAGTGCTATTTTATGGCTCAGCTGTATTTTTAATTTGTATGTATTTTATGTTATTTGAAGTTATTTCCCTATCCATATTTGTTTGCAGGGCACTTGTCCTACTCTTACCCCCATTTTACTTCCTTTTGCCCTTTCCAGGACTTTTTTAGAGGCATTTTAGTGGCCAAAAGTTCGGGTCCCCATTGACTTCAATGGGGTTCGGGGTCAAGTTCGAGCCTGAACCCGGACTTTTTTCCGAAGTTCGGCCGAACCCGCCGAACCCGAACATCCAGGTGTCCGCTCAACTCTACTCCTGAACACCATACTGAGCTATAATTATAATACTGTATAGCTTCACTACCATGTAGTCTATAAATTATTAGAGGGAAAAAAACATATCTTTTTGAGCCCATGCATATAGTGCCACAGGATTCAGAAAAAAGACCCCACAAACCTTATTAAGTTTCTATGTTACTATTGCTAGATCCTAGATCTAGGGTTCTGGTTAGGGTTACAGATGAGGTATGGTTGTAATTAGGGTTAGTGCAAGGGTTTGATTTAGGGTTAGGGGTAGATTTAGGGTTAGGGTTAAATTTAGGGTTGGGGTCAAAAGGTCCCTGTAGGAGAAAATGGTTAGGAAACAAAAAACACTACTGCAGGTTCTTGCCCTACAACCTGCAAAAAACAACAAACATTTAAGCATTGGCATTTCTAAACTCAGGAAAAATTATAAAAATGATTTAGATGGAGTCTTTTTTTACCATTTTTAATGGTATAAACGATTTTGCAGGTCACATTTAGAAAAAGTTTTTTTTTTTTCCATTTTCTCGTTATATTTTCCGGTTTATTTTTTATAGTCAGTTATATCATATGGTGAGAATAATGGTATAAAAAAGCCCCATCTGTCCTTGATATATAATTTGTGTGTGTGCACTGAACATGAAGAAAGAAAATCACAGTTAAACAAACATATGACAAAAATGTTAGAAAAATAAAGGAATTCTGGGTTTCAAAGCACATCAAATGCAGTATAGAACTCTGTCCCTAAGGGGTTAAAAACAATATTCTGTGTGAAATGCAATAGAACATTTTTATAGCATCTCTGCATTAACGAGCATACCGGATTTTACACAGACAGAATATATTACCCTCATGTAACATTTTCATAGAACTCTTTATATTATATTATAATCTCCATATGTTCAGTTAAATCAGATCGAACATTTTTCATAAGTGGGCAATTTCTTGCACCTCATGTATTGTTAGTATAGTCTAAAATAGTCTTAAAAAAAACATGGTCGTCCCTGACTGAACCCATTGATCCAGTAGAATAGTTCCTATGCTGGTTATACGTTTTTATTCCAGATTAATGACCTTCTATGGGTACAGAATGTAATAAACCGAGAATACATTTTGATAAAATGTCTCTGAATTTGGGAGCGATTTACTTTTTATTGTACATATGTAAATGCAGATCCTGATTCATGTGTGAGTAAATGACTCCCACGTTCAGAATGTGATCCTCGTTTAATATCTTTGTAATATTTCTTTCAGTGTAAATATTGTTCCTCTGCTTTCAGGTCAGGGGATCAATGTTAAAGGACACAATGAAAAAGTGGTCGTTGTATAAACAGGAATGTGCAGAACAACTGGAAAACCAGAGGAGTATGGCCACCGGTAAGAAATAAAGTAATTTAAATTAAACACTATATTTTAATGGAACAGACATACAAAATACTGCAGAATATTCTCCTAGGGAACCAATGTATTACTGTAGCAAATCTCAGTTTGCTTAAAAGGGCTGCATAAATAATATATACTTCTTCCGGGTCTACGACTATTCTTCGCCAGATCAGCAGTTTCATCACAGATGTTATAGCGGTCATTTCGGTGCTGAACTGTGAGCGCTGATACGTAACCTAACCCCTAACCCAAATACTAATCTAGTACTAACCCCACAAGTTACCCCTACCCCTAATAGTAACATTATACCTAACAAATTACTTTAAAGGTACACTACCACTTACATAAGATGTAACTAGATAACCTGATCATTTAAAACAAACATATATATAAGTTATATGCCACTGGTTTTTTTTATATGGTTGAATTAAATGCATGTAAAAGGAAAAATAAAATTAGGTGTTTATCTCCTGGCTCCATTTTGTGAATATTTCCCATAATGCAACATCGTCCAAAATCTTCCAGCCAGTCTCACTGGCAAAACCTGCATGATGATGTCATAAGGTACCCTCCTTTTTTACTGGCTCCTGTGTATCATAGTCGGCAGGACTAGGGGGCTGTGTACAACTTTTTTTTACCTGCCTTCCAACACAAAGAGAGGAGATTAACCTGGTCAAACAGATCATAACTCCGCCCACTTGTGATGTAATACATTACCCTCCCAATCAATGCAAGTCTATGATCAGAATTCTGACTTATAGACTGCATTCTGTGTCCTCAGCCTCAAAGAGAGACATTTGTGCTGTAAAGTAACTAGGGGGATGGCACACAAATAACACTATATTTCACAAAAAGGTGGCGCCCAGTTTTAATTACAAATTTTATTAAATATAGTCACATAACAAAAAGAAAAAGACATATCTGAAATCAACAATACAAAATAAAAAAAAACATTTGGTGGGAGAGTCCCTTGAGGTCAAACGCACCGTGACAAATCTACCGCACTGAACTGTCATTTGCTGAAATGGCCGCTCTGAAAGCATAGCGAGGAATAATCCCATTCGGCTTCAGATCTCACATTTAGGATTTTTCCATCTACCACTCAGACCAGGCACTGCATACGTATGTCCAATACGTTTTCTATCTACTAACCATGGGGTACATTAAGATAGTATCTGGTTTTCAAGTACATACTGGAGATGTAAGGGATGTGACAATTACCCAATTTAAAGATGCTATTTTATCTCCCTCAGAAAAAGAAAGGCCTGAGTCAAACCTGCTGCGAATTGAACTTGTAACCTTGAGGATTGAAACAATTTTTTAACCTAACTTACCAGCATATATCTGTGTAAAGCATCATTATTAATATATTATAATAATTATAATAAATTTGTATCATTATAGATGGATGGACACAGATATAGTCAGAGCTAAATAACATACTCAATACTCTTATTTAATGCCTGGTCTGAGTGGGAGTTATAAAAAGAAAAGGAAACAACAAAGCTAAATGTGTGCTCTTTTACATGGCAAGACTCCCAGCCATTTTCTGAGCTGTTGCATTTATTTAAATCATCCTGATTTTGGAAAAAAACAAGAATTAAAAAATAAGATAATATTATTTAGGACAAATGAAATACTCTTCTGTCTGGCAATGAGGATTATTTAAAGAACCACACAATGTTTTATAAACTTGTGCTTGTGTCATAGAAGATACACCAATCAGCCATAACATTATGACCACCTGCCTAATATTGTGTAGGTTCCATTTTGATGCCAAAACAGCCCTGACCTGTCGAGGCATCAACTTCACTAGACCTCTGAAGTCCTGTAAGTTGTGAGGTGGGGTCTCCATGGATCTGACTTGTTTGTCCAGCACATCTTACAGATGTTTGAGTGGAATGAGATCTTGGGAATTTGAAAGCCAAGTCAACACCTTGAACTCGTTGTGTTCCTCAAACCATCCATGAACCATTTTGTTTTGTGGCAGGGCGTGTTATCCTGCTGAAAGAGGTGAATTCCACCTGGGAATACTATTTTCATGAAATGGTGTACATGGTCTGCAACAATGCTAGGTGGGTGGTACATGTCAGTGTAACATCCACTAGAATAGCAGGACCCAAGTTTTTCCAGCAGAACATTGCCCAAAGCATCATACTGCCTCTGCCGGCTTGACAAATTTCGTGGTCTTAATGTTATGGCTAATTGCTGTATAATTACAGTGACCTTAGTATGATTATAAAATGGCATGTACTTTTTAAGATATCCTTGGTGAAATGAAGTACAAAGACTACTCAAGTAAATATTACATCTATCTGTTTCTACTACGCCAATGTAACAAAACATAATAAAAACATTATAGCTTAGGCAAATATATACCACTCATCTTTTGGTTTATGGATAACACCTTTTTAAAAGAGGCCCATGCCATCTCTATGTGACTCATTATAATATCAAAGTATTTAGTCAGTAATGGCATGTTGAGATATTCTCTTATTTTCAGGTATAACCTGGAATTTTACTTTTGCCCAACATCCATGGATGTTACTACAAAACTAATAATACTCGTTTTCTTCAAAGGATAAAGGGCCAAGTTGACACCAACAGGAATGGAACCCTGAGGATTAAACATAATTCTACACTTGGCACATTACCCCATTGAGCTAACTCACCAGCCAACTCAAGTCATTCCCATTTCCTTCTTACCTTAAAACTATCTTCATTGCTCTCTCTCCATACCTACTGTCTAGCTTTACTACACATCAGAGGCGTCGCTAGGGGTGGGCTAAGGGGGCTGAAGCCCCGAATGTAATGAGCAAAGCCCCGAGTCTCTGCAGCTCCGTTATAGCTCCGCCCCCTGACATCACACAGACAGTGTGTGAAAGCCCTACACTGATAGGAGGCTGAGTGATGTGTCAGCCAATCAGTGCAGGGCTTTTACACAGCATCATTACTGTGTGTGAAAGCCCTGCACTGATTGGCTGACACATCACTGAGCATCCTATCAGTGCAGGGCTTTTACACAGCATCGTCACAGGGATGTGAATGAAGCTCCACGTGGGACAGTGAAGCAGCTCTGAAGATATCCTTGGGAAATGCAGAACAGGTCTGTTCCCATTCAGGTAAGCTCTGGGTATGGTGGAGAGAAGGGAAGGTTGGGGTCACTTATTTACATCCACCTTTGTGTATTTAAGCTATATATTGTTGGTTTGAGATTCCTTATTACAGGACTGCCAAACAGCATAGGAATGATTCATGTTACATGTGTGTGTAGATATATATATATAACATAAATCCTTCCTATGCTGTTTGGCAGTCCTGTAATAAGGAATCTCAAACCAACAATATATAGCTTAAATACACAAAGGTGGATGTAAATAAGTGATTTATGCTATATATGCATAATGATTTATAATATATATATATATATATATATATATATATATATAATCATAAATCATTCCTATCCTGTTTAGCAGTCCTGAAATAAATAACGTCACACATGTGTGTTATGTGTATGTGTGACATGTTTTATTACAGGACTGCCAAACAGCATAGGAAGGATTTATGTTTATATCAGGGCTTGACAAATTTTATTTAGTTTTAGGAGCCAGCAAAAAAATTTAGGAGCCAGACAATGGCACATCAGAAAAGCATACATACACAGAGACATTCACATGCACACACCTCACAGACATCCAGTCAGTCACATACACAGCCAGTTACACACACACACACCAGTCAGCAAGTTTTTTGTTTTGTTTTTAAACAAAAAAATAATTCCTTAATGTGTCCCACACGTCACATGCACAGCCAGTTACATACATATTCACATACAACACATACACAGCCAGTTACATGCATACACACACAACACATACACAGCCAGTTACATACATACACAACACGTACACAGCCAGTTACATACATACACACACAACACATACACAGCCAGTTACATACACACACAACACACACACAGACAGTTACAAAGATACACACAGCACATACACAGCCAGTTACATACATATTCACACACACAGCCAGTTACATACATACACACACAACACACTCACACTGACATACACACACTCTCGCTCACACTGACATACACACACTCTCGCTCACACTGACATACACACACTGTCGCTCACACTGACATACACACACTGTCGCTCACACTGACATACACACACTGTCGCTCACTCTGACATGCACACACTCTCTCTCACTCTGACATGCACACACTCTCTCTCACTCTGACATGCACACACTCTCGTTCACACTGACATGCACACACTCTCGTTCACACTGACATACACACACTCTCGCGCACACTGACATACACACACTCTCGCTCACACTGACATACACACACTCTCGCTCACACTGACATACACACACTGTCGCTCACACTGACATACACACACTCTTGCTCACACTGACATACACACACTCTTGCTCACACTGACATGCACACACTCTCACTCACACTGACATGCACACACTCTTGCTCACACTGGCATACACACACTCTTGCTCACACTGACATACACACACTCTTGCTCACACTGACATACACACACTCTTGCTCACACTGACATGCACACACTCTCACACTGACATGCACACACTCTCACACTGACATGCACACACTCTCACACTGACATGCACACACTCTCACACTGACATGCACACACTCTCACACTGACATGCACACACACTCACTCACACTGACATGCACACACTCTCACTCACACTGACATGCACACACTCTCACTCACACTGACATGCACACACTCTCACTCACACTGACATGCACACACTGACACTGACATGCACATACTCACACTGACATGCACACACTCACTCACACTGACATGCACACACTCACACTGACATACACACACTCTCACTCACACTGACATGCACACACTCACACTGACATGCACATACTCACACTGACATACACACACTCATTCACACACTGTCAGTTTTTAACTTACCTGCTGCAGGCATCTCTTTGCTTTGAGCTCAGTGTGAAGGAGGTCTCAGCCAATCATGGGAGGCTTCGGAACTGATTGGCTGAGACCTCCTTCAATCAAGCTCCCCTGGACAAAAAGACTGCTGCATAGAGCAGCAAAGTGCCGCCCCTGCCAGGGTGCTGCCTGCGGCAGCTGCCTTATTGAAGGACCGGCCCTGTGAAGGCTCCTAAATTACAAAACTGGCATGAAGCTCAGAGCGGTGAGCATATATTGGTAAGTGCCCGTATGGTTCCATTTAAAAAACTAAAAAAGTCTTATGGGCTATAGCCCCAGATCTTTTGGAAACCTAGCAACGCCTCTGCTACACTTATTACGTTTTTAAAACTCTATGCACTCTCCCTAATGTTCCTTACTCCCCTATTGCTCCTCCACCCTTCTTTATGCCTTCTTTTCTCCTCCCCAACCTTGTCCATGACCCCATTATCATCTCCTTGCTGTCCCTAATCTTTTTGTTCCCAATATTTTATCCTTGAAGCGATTCCTGCCTCCAAATCGTGTTTTACTTATTCCAATCTGTCAACCTAATGCCCTCTTGCAATTATTTCCCATCTTTCAGTCACCATCCTCTTTCACCTGTTTCTATTATTACCTGCAACCCTGGTCTTCCTGTTGATATTTATCCTCCACCCCGCACTGCCAACGCGCTCCTCGTTGCCTCCATATTGCTCAAAAGCAATAATGTGCAATAATCCATAATTTATTCGCTATAAGTTATAACACGGTTCTGGTTATAATGCGGTGCAACTATGACTAACACGGAGCCTTCAGGGCATCAGATCTTGTGATAACATCCGTATTAAAGCGATAGTTTCAGAAGATCTCAGGACTCACATTGTGATTCCGCGTAGTTCCCCATTTGTATCCCAAGCCTAGGCTTATAGAGGCGCTCACCTGTATACATTTAATTTTTAATTGCCTCACATTTATTGCAGTTCAGGTTAGTGTCTGAAAGCAATAATATGGCAGAGTAGTATTTCATTAAAACCTCTGGTTAGTCAACTGCTGTTTTGTAATACATCATACTGATTTCCAAATATGCCAAATAAGTGTTCTGTGTTATTCCATTAAATTAAATTACTAAATGCCAATATTTTTCTTTTGTCCCTTGGATATGTATTTCTGAAAATGTCAACACTATTGCATTTTTATTTATTCTATACCTTGTGCTTATAACGGGAACTACCTTGAGCGGAAAACATGGGGATCCAGATTTACTGTTGGGATGTGTAATGCTAACCCCCTGAGACTAAGGACATATGGAGGTAGGTTTGAGTTTGAGAGTGGAAGCTTCTTTATTGGCTGCCCAGTCCCCTCATGTCTAAGTCACCCTATGCTTTTTGGAGCACATGGTGCTGGGAAAACCAGTCTGGCCTGCCAATCCAGACTTTTGCAGACTAACCAGCTTAGAGGACTCCATGCTCCTGACAAACCTTGAAACTCTGAAGACACCTGCTGAAGACACCTCGGCTGCAAGGATAACCCTTAAGGATGACCCAGAGCAACATGTTCAAAACTCCCCAGACATGATATCCACAGGGGATCCCTGAGTTAGGAGCCAGGGGCTAATTAGATTATAAAAATTCTATTGTATACTGTACTGAGTTCATGAGAGAACCAGATGAGGAATAGTGTTGATTTGTGTGTCCTATTGTCTGTTAATTGTCTTTTCTGTGTATAAATAACTGTGTGTGTGTGTGTGCCTAATAAAATGGTGCTTTTATCTAACATGGATTCTTGGCTAGTGACTGAGTGAATTGAGGTATAAGAATTGTTCCTGCTTTATTTCACCATTACTTTTGTCTGATGTTCAGGACAGCCATCAGAAATTGTGGGGCCCTTACAGACCGAATAATCTGGTATTTTGATCTCCCCAGCCAGCACCTGTGCCAGAAAACCTTTTTTCTAAGCTTAAAGGGGCCCCTAGGACCACCAGACCCCAGTCTGGTGTATCGCCTTTCACACCCTGATGACCAGCCCTACTAATCATTGGAGTAACCCACCATAATCAACTCTATTCTCTTGTGGATTCAGATGATCCTGGCTGGTGGAGTTCCTGAAGGTCGTCCATGGTTTTGTGAGCACAGTTTGGTGGTAGTATATGTCACAGTCCTTATTTAGAAAAAGAAGTGGATAGGTGTTTGGCAAGCTGAATATTTTTAAATGACATGTCATAAACATTTATTTATTCATGAAAAAAAACATGTTTCAGTTTATAATATGTGGTTTACCATTATAGGAAATATTCAAATCCTGCATTTAGGGATGCATAGAAAACCGTGGCAAGACAATTTAATCTAAACAGAAGCTACTATGAATATAAATTGTTAATTACAGTCTCTGGGTTATATTTTCCATTTTTATTTCATTATCAAAATGATGCTACTTGTGTGTGATGCTCCTGTAGTGTATTCTGGAAGAGCAGATTTGCTAATAAAAGTAAACACTTTAAATTGAAAATAAAATTAAATCCTACACTCTATCTAGGATGTTCCTTAGTGTAGAATTTGTGTTTTTATATATCTGTAAATCTTTATTATAACTAGACACCTTGTGGTCCATTAATGCATCGCCAGTGGGTCCCTACATATTTCCAGACTGGAGATAACAATCCAGAATTTCATGCAAACAATCATGCTATATTAATTTTCTGTTGTCCTGAACACCAGAGAATGATAATGAAGATAGTGGTACAACTGGAAGGTTTGCAATAAGTATAAGTATGGGTATCTTCAGGGGTAATTTTATATTGGAGGAAATTGTTTGGTGCATTCAGTGAACGTGGAATGCATCCAAATACCTACAGATAAGAAGCACAGATGACCATACCTGAACCTAATAGAGCTTTCAATAGGCATAGAGCTTTGCAGAAGCCCTACCGTCAGCTTTTCAAAATATAAGCGGCCAATGTTTACATTGCAGACATCTGCCCAATACACAGTTCCTGTTATTTTCCTGTAGTAGCTGGAAATGTATTCTGATAAACAGTAGTATTTTCACTCTGCTAGCAGTAAGTTACATAAGCAAGATTTTTAAGAATAAATAGAACAATAAATTATCAGTTGTGGAAGGATTCATCTGCCTCTCACATACCAGAGATATAGTAAAGATAGATAGGAGATAGTAGATCACTGGTATTTCAAGAAATTGTAAAACTAATATACACTGATAACCATCTCTTGTAAACATAAATGTTGAATATTGATAGCATCAAAAGGGAGTTCTAAATATTATAGCCTTTGGAGCCAAATCATATAAATAAAGATATTGCATGGTATGACTATGAATTATGCTTATATAGTATCATAAATACATAAATGTTTTTATAAAATACATAAATGGACCTGAAATGTTTTGATAGGAATTCTATCCTCTCCTACACTTTATGTTTACACTATACCTGATGGACAAATGCTAAATTCTACAATTATCATCACAGTCAGCCATCAATCTGCAGAAAGACATCTTTACTTCAATATTTATAGAAGGAGAAAATTATAAGTATTTTTATTATAATGTGTACTCTTTATGTGTTTCTCTTAAGTCCTCCATTATAGCCGTAGTTGTTGGTATTCATTAGGTGTATATAAAGGAATATGTACTAGATGTGAGAAACCAAACTAAAATCATATTCATTTCGATTAGCACTTGCACATGTTATACTCATGGCGTCCACACGTTTTTTTCCATAGGGGGCAAAATTTGGAATGGAATCACGGCGTGTGAAAATAAGCAATTTATTTATTTATATATAAATATATTTTATAAGAAAATTGGTGAGACAAATCCATGGAATCAATAACAGTCAAAGTGATATCATGAGGAGGCAGACCTCAACTTCTGACAGCTTAAAGCATATCATGCTATTAGCGCAAAATATCTCCAGTACCCCTAATACCTCCTGCCTCCTCCCCATTGTTTACCTTTGTTGGAGAGGGGTTTCCTGGTGGGAGGCAAATGTTACAAACGTTACCCAATAATAGGACAAGTATGTAACCATGGTAGTAGTAGCTAACAGACCAGCATGTTCCTGAGCATTATGGGAAGTGTACAATAGCAGGGGTGGTAAAGATTATCCACTATTACCCCAGTCTACAAATCTTATGGTAATCAACCAGTAATGGGCTGACTGCATATTATGGGAGCTGCGGTCAACAACAAACAAGTTAGTGTGCAGTGTAACGATCCCAGTCTCTAACTACACATCCAATAAAGTTAAGCTAGGAATATATTATTGTTGAATATTATTGTAGATGTAGTCAACAAAAGTTAATGTTTGTACTGTAGACTTCCCCATCCACAGTTAGCAACTAACAATGTTATTTGCTTAACATCATAGAAGTTGCAGTCAACAAAAGTTAATGTACAAAATAATGCTCTTCTTACCAGTTAGCAGCTCCTCCACAGGCAGAGGAAACATGGAATAAAGTGGAGGGAATAAACAAAAAACAGCCAATCCCAAGGTAAAGAAAGTGAGAGTGAATGGGAGAGATATAATGACAGGGATCTAAGGGAAGCTGGCCAATAGGTTATGTTACTGTTAATGGCCAATGGGGTGAATGCAATCAATAGTAGTTGGAAGAAGCTTATGGAATTTGGGCAATACCATAATGAAAGGGGTTTAGCGGTGAGTTTGGGAAATCATACAATGAGTAATAGTTTAAACCAGTATAATAGCCATGTTTTTATTGTTTTTATTATCAAAGGATAACCTTCCAGTAGAAGTGGTAGGGGTTAATACAGTGAAAGAGTTTATGCATGCATGGGATAGGCATGAGGCTATCCTGGACTAACTAAAGAGGCTTGTCTGGGCCAAGAAAAACCACTAGTGGACTACTGAAGACTGGACGATCACCATGCAGGATTTATTGTGCACAAAACCATGGTTCCTCAGTGTCAAACACAAAGGAGGAAGTGTGATGATTGGCTTCCTAAACCAAAAGGGCTACCACAGCATTTTGCAGTGTCATGTAATGACCTAGAGGTTCAACCTACAGCAAGATAATAATCTCTAGAACTACCTTCGAAAACAAGTTGACTGCAAATCAGCACAGTCTCTTGACTTAAACTCCACCAAGCTGGTTTGGAATGAAATGGACAGATGATTGAAAGAAAAGGAACCTACAGTTATTGGAACTTCTGCAACAATGCTGGAAAGCCCTTTCCAAAACAATATTTAAATTCCACTGTAGAGAGAATGCCACGACTGTATGTGGTTGTTATATCTGCAAAAGCTGGCTACTTTGAGAAGTCAAACATGTAGATTAGATTTTGTTAATGTAATTCAATTTTTTTTTATCTGTAATTGTTTATTTGTACATTGAGACATTAAACTGCGTAAATTTCAAAATTGGACATGTACTAAATCTTTTTGACATGTGTTTCTCCTAATATATTCATAGTTATGAGAGTTGCCTTGCCGAAACAGGTAAACTCTGCGGATAAGGCAGATGAATGTGGTACAGTTGATGCTTGATCCATTATCGAATCCTTTTTAAGTACGAAATTCATTCCTAGCCAAAAGAAATATCCATTAAAAACTACACATATGCTATGTTAACATTTTTTAAATACTCATTGGTGTTTAATGTATATCACATTTCAGTGCTTTGGCACAGTTAGTCAATGAAAGGAAATCATTTGATCACTCAGCAGGTCTTTACATTTATACAGACAGATGTTGGAAAGTGATGATGAGGCTATAGTAAGAGAACATCCACATCAGCATCCTGTACAAATCTCAGTGGGTAAATGGTATGTTCCAGTTATCTGCTGTTATTGTCTGGAAAGCATATTAAAGCAGGCAACTGGTTACTTAAAAGAAACCCTCATAAAAGGGATCTAGCTCGAACTCATGGAGAAATCAGCAGTTTGGCTACCTAATATGGTTGACTTCGGTATGAAATGGGCAATTTCCTCCGTTTTTCGAGATGGCTTTTGGCCATATTCAGTTCGGGAGAGTAGAGGGGGATCAGACAGAAAAATTCTGGCCCCATAATATTAATGTTATATGTTATAATAATATATTTACATTAATATAAGCATTTTACAATTGCAATAAAAAATGTTATTATTTTATGTTAATTTGATTTATTTTTAGGTATTTACCGATTTTTTAAATTACATTTTTGGTCATTTCGCAAGGGAGGACCTTTGGATATAACCGAAGTCCTCCAATTGACTTCTATGAGAGGACTTTGGCTAGTTCCGTAATAGCCGAGGTCCTGCCAAAATGGCCCCAAAATAAGTTGAAGTCCTTCCTATAGAAGGAGGGCCAAGGCTAACAT
The DNA here is from genome assembly GCA_036172795.1 of Pelodytes ibericus. Classification (NCBI taxonomy): domain Eukaryota; kingdom Metazoa; phylum Chordata; class Amphibia; order Anura; family Pelodytidae; genus Pelodytes; species Pelodytes ibericus. The sequence continues at coordinate 126,066,578 of CM069862.1, forward strand.
GTCAGCAGCCAAAACTCCGCAGGAGTTAGGCTTCTGAAATGCCAGCATGAAAATCGGCACCGAAGTGATCGGGCTGGGTCCAAAATTCTGAAAAATCTCGAAAAACTGAGGAAATTGCCCATTCTAAAGCCTTCTGCTAACATCCTACTACGTTCAACTTGCCTAAAAAGTTACTACCGAAGACTGTAACACTAAAATTAACATGACCTAGGCTGTAGATCTTTTAGTTGCATTTTTACTTCCTTTATGTTTTTTTGCAAGTGGGAATTTGGTGCATGCTGCCCATAAATTCTATTGCCAGAGCTACCCTAGCCAAGTCAAAGACAACCTCAAGACATGGGGCTCGGTCAGTGAGTATAATTTTAATGTCTTCGATGGTGATGGTAAAGTCTGGTGCAGAGATAGAGCTTGTTAATTTCTAAACATTTAGGAGGTTATTTACATGGAGAATTTATGGGGCAATCTGGAAGCGGAGCAATCAGCACGATTCTACTTGTGATTTCTATGGGGATTGTTGCACGCTTTACTGTCATGAACTTTGCTCCAGAAATGATCTTTGTATATAAACAGTCCCCTTTATAATCCAACTTCTGAAATTTTAACAAGAAATAGTGAAGCATAAACTCTACTGAATACCAGTTCCAAGAACAATCACAAAAATACTTACAAGACATTAAAAAGCTAAAACACTCCAAAGAATGTTCTTAAAATCTAAACTATTGATAGTGTAAATATGTGCATTAAATATTTGCATACATATAAACAATATTTACACAGAAGCACAAGATATATACATGTTCCAAACAATTTGTTCTGTTTTTTTCCCCTCCAGGTGTTCACTGCAATGGGACATTTGATCAGTTTGTTTGTTGGCCATATTCCGCACCAGGAAATATATCCGTCCCTTGCCCCTGGTATTTACCCTGGATGGAGCAAACAGGTACCTCTCATCACTGATTGGTCTATTCGTTTGGGAATTTATAAGTGTTGGAAGGGTGAGGACAGCAGTAATCTCTCCAGAGAGGGTAGATTGTTATTAGATCTGTCCAATAACTACCTTAGGGTTACTGGCTTAACAACAGGCAGCTTAATGTAAATAGCCTAACATTTTTAATTGTTGAACAGTTCTAAGAATAAGTGTATATTAAATTACAGTATACATACGCCACAGATCAGGCATAAGATGTTGCCTTGAATTAAAGCAAAGAAGAATCTGAGTTCTTCTCTTAACCCCTTCGCGACAAAGGATGTGTCAGGCACGTCCTGCTGGGAACTCCGTTTCCGACAATGGACGTGCCTGGCATGTCCTGCGGTGAATCAAGATGTCGAGGCAATAGCCAGCACCAAAATTTATTTTCTGGGTCACCCACGATCGCCCCACGGAGCGATCGTGGGAGCCATATTGATGGAGCAGCATGCCCTCTGGTTGTCTGAGCTTCGGAAGTGAAAGTAAATTAACTTCCGTCGCTCTGAATATGCTGCTTGACTGGCCCTAGAGGTAGCCAATCAGCATAGCAATGTAAAAAAATAAAAATAAACTATTTAATTAGCTTAAAACTGGTTATATAGTTAGATTAGCCTTTAGGGTTAAAATTAAATAATTTTTAGCATAAGGGATAGGGTTAAAATTAAATTAAAATTAAAATATATTAAGGGATAGCATAAGGGTTAGAGTTGGGGTTAAATTTAGTGTTAGGGTTAAATTTTGGGTTCGGGTTGGGGTCAAAAGATCAATATAGGAAAAAACTCGCAAAAAAATCCAGAAAAACATGGAAAAATGCATATTTCTGAACTCAGGACAACATTTAGAAACTTTTTAGATGGGGTATTTTTTAATGATTGTATTTGTGTAAATTATATTTTAGGTCAAAGTTAGAAAAAGTTTTTTTTTTTAAGTTTTTCATCATATTTTATGATTTTTTTTGTAGTAAATTATAAGATATGAACATGATGGTATCTAATGAAAGCCCTTCTTATGATGATAAAAACAACATATAATTTGTAAGGGTACAGTATATGAGAAAGAAGAAAATTGCAGCTAAACAAACACCCCAGAAATGTCAAAACAGCCATTGTCACCAAGTTGTTAAATTACTTCAGTAAGTCATTTGAGACTTTGACCCTCACATGGGAAAAACCAAACATTTAAGAGTTCAAATCTACCCCCATTTAGCTTAATACAGAGCAACTCTGATGTTCGGAGTTAATTTCAATAGGCCAATAAACCAGCCTTCTGGCTGTCTCAACATCATGGGAGTTGTAGTCCAAAGCAGCTAGGTTACCAGATGTATTAGGCAGAAAGACACATGCCTAGTTTTTCTACACATGCCATGTGTCTTCAAACTGTAAATGGAATGGATGACATATAGTGCCTAGCTTTCATTCATTGCTTTCCACTGCTGATTTCACATCTGTTCCATCTTAGAGCCATTATGCCCTCACACTTGCATGTTGTATACAAATATACGCATGCATGTTCATTTTTATGTTCTCCACCTGTTCCTTTTCTTTACAAATGTGTACATTTCCTTTTAACTTGTGTCCTGGGGGTGCAACAAGGATCTTTGATGGTCAAACTAAACACACTGTAGTATTCCAGCCTCTAAGACACGCTATGTTATAGAAATCTATTTTTTTACATTTTTATAAAATTGCAAAAGCTTAAATTGTATCATACAGTCAATAAACATATTTACAAACCTTGACGTAAACAGCTTTCAAAATCCTTACAATGCCTTGAGCGATGGAACTTTTAAACGTTGTTTTATCATTTTTAGTAGCACGTCATACACATGAATGTATATTACATTTAATCGCCCTTAACATAAGACGTCCACATTAGTTTAAATCTTCCCTGTGAGTAATTTCACAAAAACACTAAAATGTTTATAAAATATAGAGCAAATCTTTTAGTCCTCTAAAATGTGGAAAGCATGATTTTTACAATTCTGGGGAACTTATGTTGTAAGTATGTCGCAGATGAGATTACATATACTACATTATATTATATACATAGGGATCCAAACAGTGAAGTGGTGCTCATTAATTTAATTTAATTGTACAAAAGTTTTATTCTCTACCGGGAATTTCATTTGACCCATGAGATCAACTCCACTGTTTGGATTTAATTTTGGCATGCACTAGGGCATAATGTCTGGTTAGTCCGTGGTGTGCAAGGATGAGGCGTATTATAGGTAAATATATATAAATATTGAAACTACATGATTCCAAAACCAATAAGCTCTATACTATTTAATATATTTATTATATTATATATGTTTATTATGTGTGTGACTGTATGTATATAACTATTGGAATTATATTATGAAATCTAAAATTTACATGGTTACCATAGGTCCCAATATTTGATATTATGTTACTAATATGTATTTTAAGTTTATGTGACTGTGTGTGCATATTTTAATTGGTGTGTGCATGTGTGTGTGTAAAAGTAAAGCACACACTCACGAGATGAAGTACATATACATTGTATTTATTTCTTTGTGAATCAAAGCCTTTTTAATATTAGTTTAGAAGATTTGTTTATTTGATCCAACAAGTTTAGTTCTTGCCTATTCATCCTATACAGCGCTCATACCAAGTTCTAATAACCTAGTACATTGCCTACTGTCAACAGGGCCCCAGAGGTCAGAGAACCCTTTACCTGCCACTAAATCAAATATATGCTCTGCCAGCTGGTAGGGCATCTACAGAGAGGGGTATAGCATTTGGAGAGGGGTCTAGCAAGGGATACCATTGCAAGGGATTTGATTTAGTAGCTACTGAAGTACTGGAAGACTTCAATATGATGAATGTTCAAATGGGTGCACTGGTTTAAACAGGATAACCCACAATTCTATAAGGGGGCTAAGTGTGCAAACATTAAAGGGACAATAAACCTTTGTTTTAACCCTTGCTTCTTCATTAGAAGAAGCAAGGGTTAAAAAATAGTGTCCCTTACTCCCAAGAAAATATGACTAGTATCTTTTCAGATACACACCTCACAACTGACAAGCAATAGGATCTCCCAAAAATATATGTATGATATATGCAGCTGGGTCCCACTGTCAGTGCCACTCACTTCAGATTAAAAGAAGATCGGGGTTTGTATGGAGCTAAACTGCAAGTGCAGAGAGAGGGATCACCATTTATAAATCTTCCCTAACTTGTCTATGCATGAGATACACTTCTGTACAAACATGATATATACATGTATTGCTTCTGTACACATTTAATACGAAAACATAATAACATGATTAGTCTAATCATTCAAATAGGTGATAAAATAGAATAATAAACCTTCTTTATCTCCTTTAAGACAATAATAACATTTCATGGTTGAACACAGAGCTTGTTGTGCATATAAATCTGGACATATGTGCATACATTCCAATTTATGTACCCGGCTAGTCATGACGCTGTGGGGCAGAGCTTGGGAGGTCAGAGTGTCAGCCCTAGTGCACATGCAATCCCAAATCCCCCTGTTTCATGGAGCTCTACCTCTCTCACGAAAAGCTGGACAAAAATAGAACTTGGCAGGACAGCGGGACACAGCCTCCAAGTCGGGACTGTCCTGCTCAAACCAGGACAGTTCAGAGGCTTGCGTATGTGGCTTCACATCCACTTTTTCATTAGCAATATTTCAGTTTCTCAGTAGACATTACAATGAACAGTGATTTTTCATGGAGAAAATGCACTGCAATGCTAATTTTCCTTTTGCTAGTATCACAGTCAGATTAACAATCATAGTTACACATTATGTGATATGCTGAATTTTAAAATCATGGCACAAGTTAGTGGTATAAGGCCATCAACTTCAAGATAACGATCACACTTTTGAAGCATTTTAACTTGCGTTTTATGGGTATTATGTGGCCAACAGGATATTAAAGCAATAGATGCCACTTTAAAGTGGGGGATCTGAGGAAGTCAGCATGTAAGGCACTGATGAAAAATGTGTGTATTGACCGTTTTTGTTTAATTCTAGGAAACACAGGGTATGTATATAGATACTGTTCTGACAAGGGTATTTGGCAAACGATGGAAAACTCAACAAACATTTGGCGGGATATCACAGAGTGCTCTGCTAATAATCTCTTCAAAGAAAATGTGAGTCTGAATTGTTTCTGTTAGACTTTCACACTAATCCCAGTGGGATTCACTGGATTTAGTGATGGCTATTTTAACACTGTAATGTACAGATTTAACGTTATGAATGTAAAACATTGCGTGAAAGAAGTGTTCATTTTAAAGAACTAGATTGCATTTTACTGATTTATTATGTGTGAGGTAAATGCATATTGCTTCATCCAACAGATGTAGGCCCAATTCACAAGGACTTAATTCCAAATATGCTTAAATGATGACATGAAATAGTTATAGGTCAGCATTATGTATATTGCAAACTTTATTGGTACACTTGAAGCATTTATTATTTGAGTACATGTTATGACAGATGTTCTATCTCCAATGAACCAAAGTGTGAAATAGCAAACAAATGTACAAACAAAAAAAAAAGTAAAATAGTTTAGTGTTTAGCAGCATACACTGTGTATATCTATCAGAGAGAGAGGGAGATAGGTATAATGTGTATAGAGTACACAAAGGGATAAGTTTCAAACAAAATGTCTCAAATGAAAGCCCTATTTGTCCTTAAAAAAATTTTTTTGCCCTGACATGGATCTTGACCTCTCCAATACAGCTCTTACTTCTCATTATCCCAAGACAACTCTATCCCTTTGATAGACAATTGAGCCCCATCCTGCTCCTCCAGAGACTCCTGTAGACTGCACACTTTTTCTTACTTATGGTGGTGCCATCTAATAATCCTGGTCTCACCTGCTTACATTTTTTTTAACCTGCTGTTTTTTTTATCATTGCTTAAGCATTACACAGTTTAATTTTAAAATGTTTTATTGTTTTTTGTTGTGTGGCAACTCGCCGGTTGCCTGAGCACAACCTCTACAGGTTAACCCCTGCCTTGAATGGGCGGGAGATGTCATTTTGGTCGCCTCAGCGATAAAACTGATGATTTTTTCCCCATGATATCGTAATGTTATGGGTGGCCTTTCCCACAAGGGGGTAATTCCCTATTTTCATATCTCACCTCTAACTCTTTTTCTTTTACCTTAACTTCCCTCTTAATCTTACTTCATCATCTACCATTTTTATTGTTCCTCTCTATCAGAGATAATGTTTTACTCCCCTCTCTGTTATGTTTATTTAACACTATTGCTTTGACTTTACAATGTTTACTTTATATCCTGCTCACATTGTAATGCAGATTCTTATTGAAATTATATTTAGAAAAGACAAAAACCTAAGATTTAAAAAAAAAAGAACTGTTCTTTGTTTTACAACATCATGGTCAGCTGCTAGTTCATGTCTGCAAGATTGTACATGCAATCAGACCATGGACAGCTACATCAAATTTCATCATTAGAGGAAAGGCAAAAGGTTGTGGAGTGTCTCCTGATGTGCTTGGCTTATCAGGACCTCTGGGACCCGCCCACTCGTCACACCCGCAGATGTATCTGCAGGAAAAGAAGATGTTTAGCACATTGCAATACAGAATGTAGACATCACATGCTCTTATGTTTTACATGCATTCTTATCTGAATCCTGAACTATGGTTCATTGACATTCCTAATACAAATGAACCCCTTTTAATGATCTAACTTCATCTCTGCAGTTATCATGGCTATTCACAGACTCCATTACCAGTTACATATCACAAGGGATTACACATTCCTATCACTTTAATGTGCACTTTAAGTAGTGTGATGTCATACAACTGTACATCCATGTCCACATTTCTGTGCCAGAGGTATCTTACTATATTAGCATTAACATCAGACATGAATGATGTGGTGTTCTGTGCCCTTATGACTAAGCATTGATAGACACGAAATGTGTGATGTGTCTGCGTTTTTTTCCCTCATACCTTGAACATTTTGTAAGGCTTTATTTGCACATTTTTATCTACAATAAATATTGGATTTAATTGGATCTTCGAGTGACAAGATTTCTTCTTATCTAAGGTTTGCATTCCAGCCTAGTTGACTGCCTGCTTTGTGCACCTGAGATCCATAAACTTGAAACTGTGTGTAGTCCTGCTTTCCCCACCATCGGTAATAGTAGACGAGTTGTAATTATTCTGAAGAGCTGCTGATATCGAGAATATTTCTGTTGCACATATTTCTACTATGGGCGAAATGCACATACATACACATGTATTTGTATAAATTAATTACCATAGACTGGTGAAGAGGTATCCAACATCAAGGCTAGCAGAGCTGTCTGATCTGGTCAACTCAGATGAGGAGCTAACAGATATGCACTGCTACTTTGGACTGCTACTCACATGGCCCTTAACTACTTGCAGCATAAATTTGTACATGTTAATTGCTGCAATGTCCTGTTTCCTCACCCTCTCTTTAGCTGACATGCTCTGCACAGCTACCATTCACTACACACACCCTTGCAGCCATGTGTGGCAGCCATTTTATATGTGCAGACAAATGCAACATTTCTTATGTGTATAGTCCTAGCTATCCTTGACACAGCTAATACATTTGTTACATGAATTACAGAGGTGCGAGTTCAGTGTGTGGTGCAATGCTGACTAGGGTGTACATGTATTTTAAATGCACTTCCCTTTTCTTCACCACCTCCTTGGTCCTGTTATTCCCACCCAATGCATTAACTGCATCACTGCATCCACAACCTACTGCTAGAGCTCATTCTTCCGCCTATGACTTGTCCTCTTGGCTCCTGCACCTATCATCCACTCGTAATTTTGGCCTGGTTCTCCTCTGCTGATGCCTCTTAGTCCTTGACTTCCCACTCTCTTGCTAACAGTGTCCCAGATCCCAAAAGCAGGCTGTCTGAGAGCAAGGTGAAGCCCTACTGATTTCATGGCCTATAGTCTCATTGTCCCTATAAATGTACACTTTTGTTTCAATAAGGTTCATTTAAACTTATTTTGAACAGTTTTTGAATTAATGCTAAATAAGCAAACATGTTTATGGCTAACAAGCTATTCAACACTCACATGTTTTCCTGATTATGCAGCCCATGTCATAAAGAACTTGGATGCCCCTGACTTAGCACATTATAGTTATAATAACATCATATAAAACAGTGAGTGGGAAGAATTAAGGTGCAAACATTATAGTATTTATGCATTTACAGACATTTTCCTGAATATATAAGCTAATATAATGCAATGTACATTAAGCCTTGACATAGCAATTATGTAGCCGTACTTGTAAACTTTCCAGTAAATGTCACTGTTAACTTATCATACAGTATATTACAAGCAGACTGTTTACACTTTAAAACCCAGAGAAAGAACTTTCAGGTTTGGTCTCTTAATCTTTAAAGGAACAGTAAGGGGCACAGAAAATGGTTAGCCATAGGCAGGGCCGGACTGGGAGAAAAATTCGGCCCGGGCATTTTTTGATCACAGCGGCACGCTGGTACCTGCGACTGTTCCCTCGTGGTGAGAGGTTCACTCTCGCGAGATCCGGTCGTTGCTATGGCAATGCTCCGGATCTCGCGAGAGGAACCCGGTGGAGCTGCAAGTTAGAGCTCCGCCGGGTCCTCTCTCCCCGCCGGCGGCCGTATTTGAAGGCATGTGGGCCGGTGAGGGAGATCTTTGATGTCCTCACCGGCCCTTCATGTCAAACAGCGGGGCCGGCGCTCGGATAGTGCCGGCCCTGCATAGACCGGCAGGGGAGATTCTGGGACCTCCCCTGCCGGCCTCGGCCCATGGCCACCGCGGCCCACCGGGCATTTGCCCGGTGTGCCCGATGGCCAGTCCGGGCCTGGCCATAGGCATAGTTAGGGTGCAGCTTTGTGTTGGTGGACTATCCAACCATTACAATAGTAGAAGACTGAAGTGCAACTTTCTTGTGTGGATCAATTTATTACCAAAAGTAATCAATGTATATATGTGTATACTGACAAAGGTATACAGCTACTGTACTATAATAAGGTACTTTCAACTTTTGTTTATTTTATGTAATAAATTGAACCACACAGGGACGTTACATCTTCTGTCGTCTATTTGTATAATTGTATGTTCTGTGGATGTTCAGAGAGACGGATCACTCCATTGAAGAGCCTCATCCTACCATGGTTTAATTCTAGCTACAGAGACTACTGGAGAATACTGTGAAACTGTCAATACAAATGTATAGTATTGAACTAGATGACTTTTCCATTTAAGAAATTCATTTATATTGACATAATATAATTTATGTTGCAGGTTTTTTTTTTTTAGTGCAGTGTGTATTTTGTATTTTCTGAACAATTATCATAAAAAATCCATAGGATTGGGTTCTACTGAATACAGTAGTTCATTTATACACTGCACTATCCTTATTGACAACATTATAACTTTGTAGTGTAACAATAAAATATTTATCATCTTTATATTTACATTATATTGCATATCTTGTCCTAATGCAGGAAAAGGAGCATTTTTCGCTTTTGTTGATTCGCATTTCCTATACCATTGGCTATTCAATTTCCCTTGTGACACTGATCCTGGCCTTGTTTATCCTTCTGGTATTCAGGTGAGTAAAAAATAGTTCATCAGTGATACTCTGCAGTAGTGCTAATTAGGCCCTCTTTAACAATTGGATCTGAAAACTAACAACTTGGGCAGTGGGAGAAAGTTGACCACTAAAGAAACAGTTATTTTTAATATGTTTTTTTAAAGTTCAATGATCTTGGCAAAGTAGACTGCATTGATAGAAGATGCCATCTTGTTTAATCTCTAAGTCATACTCTCTCTGATAATTAATGTACAGTGTATGACTATGTAATTGTGTTATTTCGTTTGTGGTTCTGATTCTGCAGAAAACTCCACTGTACCAGGAATTATATTCATATGAACTTGTTTGCTTCATTTATAATGAAAGCTGTGAGTGTTCTGATGAAAGACATGGTTTATACCAACACCTATGCCAAGAAGCCAATTGATGAAATCGGGTGGATGTCTTACTTAAAGGGGGAGGTAAGGATTTTACAAATACGGATTACAATTTGCCCCTTCTTATTAAATAACCATTTAAATGATCACTCTGGTCAAACATTTCTGTTTATGCTTGTCTTCAAGAAAATAGGTTTACAAACTTTTACTCCACCCACCTGCCTATATTTGTAAAAATCTAGCTGTATGCTCAGAACTGGGTATACGTGGAGGTGACGCCATGTATGTCTCACACATGCTCATACACAGTCCATAGGCATATTGATAGTCCCTGTCCATCGGAAAGGGAATATTCTGGTTTCCTCTGAAGAGAAGTCAGCACACACAGACAGGTGGACACATCCCTAGAATGAAAAGGTAACTTTCAGAGTAAATGCAAACATGATCATAATAATTAATGCATACTATTACAGGTTGAGTATCCCTTATCCAAAATGCTTGGGATCAGAAGCCTTTTGAATTACGGATCATTTTGGATAACAGATCGTTTTCACCAATAAGATATATTAAAGCCTCTCAGCACTCATGGAATACAGTAGTATCAATGTAAATACTGTATAGAGCAAAGAAATCACTTGTGAGACAATGTGAGACATTGTTGGGAACCTGCCATTGGGACGTCAGGGCTGCTCACGTGCCATTGTATTACCCTTTGTGGGTGTGGGGGAATCTGCGCATGCAGGTAAAGGATATATCACAGCTTAAGGGGGCTGGATGATGAATAAACTGTTGTGCGCTTGCATTCTGACAGACAGGAATTTTCAACCAGTGGCAAAATACAAAAAAAGTTTTGATAATGGATCATTTTGGATAACAGATGTCTGAATAAGGGATAATCAACCTGTATTGAAAGGAAAGCTGTAACATGCATCCTTTGAAAGACTAGTTATACACTTTTCACCAGGACTCTGCAGGGTTTCTCATGGTAAAAGAGCATAACCTCTTGGTAAAAGAGCATAACCTCTTCCGCTCTCACCCATTCCTGTTTTCCAGGAAGCCACCGCATGCACGGTCATCCAAGTTCTCATGCACTTATTCATTGGTTCAAACTACTTCTGGCTGCTAGTAGAAGGGATCTACCTGCATACAATACTGGTGACAGTGGTGCTATCAGAGAGGGGGCTCCTGATGAAATATTTTGTCATTGGCTGGTGTAAGTGAGATTCTGGTTTTATTAATGGATAGATGCACACATAGCAATTGTTCTATTACCCCACTGAGTCTGCCTTGGTTAAAGCTCTGGTGTTTTTTTTTTTTAGAATCCAATGTCCTTAAAATACTAATCTACAGCATTTTTTAATTTTTATTCAAAGAAGACCTTTTGATTTTAAGACAAATTAATTTCCAGGAAAAAGTCGAATATAACTAATATTTTTTTCCATCCAAAACAAAAGAAAAAATCAAACAAAAGCAAACAAATTGCTTTTGTATGAATTACAAAATAATACAAAATTAATAAAAAAACAAAAAAAAAATTTTAATCAACAGAAATATATTTTAACACAATTACAAGCTTTATCCTGCACCTAGTATAAAAATGTCATCTGGTAAACGAACTATTAATTGTTATTTAGTAAATATGATTTATTTGAAAAAAAGGAAAAAACTAAAATCCATATTTTTAATAGTTTCATTTATATTATCTAGAAATTAGAAGCAAAAAACATAGCTAAGAGTCTTTTTGTTAGATTGGTTGCTGTGCACAATGTGTAAAAGTAACTTTCGTAGATTGCACTGTGCGTCATACACCAGAGGTCAAATAATGTCAAATAAACACCATGGTACACACACGATTTGTTTTTAGCACACAGAAGTATTTTTTGTTCTTCTAGGCCAGCTCTGTCATAGATGCAAGGCTACTAATCAACATTATTAATTGAACCCAAGGGAGCAGTATTATGCTGAGTGTAAAACAGTGGGTTGAGGGACTAATCTGGAAGATTTACATGATATAATTTATTTATGTAGTCTATTATTTTCAAGGAGAATCATTTTTCTTTGATAAATACACTGCTGTTTTTTTCACATCAAGAATAAAACAATGACCCAAAATAAATGAACTTAAGTCAGGTTCTACATACATGTGATCCAAACCCTTTTTTTTTTTTCAACTTCTTACTTGTTTTAAATCCACAAATCTTCATATTAAACTGTACAGAATCTATTCACCTCTAGGGATTGCATTATTATTAATATTTTATGAGAACATATCTTTCTTAGTATATATATATATATAACTGCCAGTTTATTTTGGAATATTAAAATCGTTGTAGTTGGGAGGTAGTTACTGAAATTCCCCTAGCATGCCAAGTTCCAAGCAGGTATTGTAAAAAGTACTTCTCTTTGGATTTAGATGAACCTTTTGAATATGTTTTGCCTTTATGTTACCTTCACTTTCCCTTGGTGATAATGGCTGTTTTGACATTTCTGGGGTGTTTGTGTTTAGCTGTAATTTTCTTCTTTCTCACATACTGTACCCACACAAATTATATGTTGTTTTTATTGTCATAAGAAGGGCTTTCATTAGATACCATTATGTTCATAATATTTTATAATTTACTACAAAATCACTAAAAATCATAAAATATGATAAAAAATTTAAAAAAACACACTTTTTCTAACTTTGACCTAAAATATAATTTATACAGTCATTAAAAAAGACCCCATCTAAATAGTTTCTAAATGTTGTCCCAAGTTCAGAAATATGCATGTTTCCATATTTTTCAGTATTTTTTTTTTACGTGTTATGGGGCAAAAACCAAAAATAGTGTTTTTTTCCTATATTGACCTTTTGACCCCAACCAGAACCCTAAATTCAACCCTACCACTAAATTTAACCTCAACTCTAACTCTTATGCTATCCCTTACTATATTTTAATTAAATTTAACCCTATCCCTGATGCAAAAAATATTTAATTTTAACCCTATAGGTTAATCTAACCATAATACCAGTTTTAAGCTAATTAAATCTGTTTTTTTTTTTTAACATTACAATGTTGCTTGCTGCCTCTAGAGCATATTCAAAGCGACGGAAGTGAATTTTCTTTCATTTCCGAAGCTCTGACCACAAGAGAGCGTAGCCATATTGTGGTACCCACGATCGCTCCATGGGGCTATCGTGGGTGCCCCAGAGAGGAAATTGCGGTTCTGGCTATTGCCTCGACATTGAGGCAATTTACCAGCACCGTTAAAGCAATTTTCGCAATCGTTGATCTGAAAAACCGCTTGTTTCACCGCAGGACGTGCCAGGCACGTCCATTGTCGGAAATGGAGTTCCCGGCAGGACGTGCCTGTCACGTCCATTGTCGCAAAGGTGTTAAAAAGTATTGCAATGAAGAACCTTTAAATGGTTTGAACACCTGCTCGAACACAGTTGCGATAACCTTTAAAGGACATATGTCCCAGTTACGTAACAATGTTAGGCACCTCAGTGATACTTCTAGTCTTGTGCTAAGGCAGTTCAGCGAGAGCAACGAAAAATGAAATTAAAACCTACATGTATTTGAAAAGTAAACACTCATGCTGCATTGCTAGCCATTGTAGTTTACACATGCACACAACTCTGTTTATGATGAATGGCTCACACATGGTTTTTACCATTTCTATTAACTATATATAAAGCATATAGTGTGTGTGAGAATGCACATATTTATATTCACCTGATATGGGTGGGCTCAGTCCTTTCATGTCTCCCTCTCTTTGTATTTTTGCAGTGTGCCCCCTCCTCTTCATAATGCCTTGGGTGGTGGCCAGAGCATATCTAGAGAATGAGGTGTAAGTGTCTGTTTCTATGTATGGTAATTGTATCATTTGGGCCTGGATATTAACTCTTTCACATATCAGTGCTAATCAAACCAGTGACTATTTACCTCTTGGTTTCCTCCATGAGATTCCAAATAGAAATATATTATCATTACATTTGTACACGCAGTGGGTTTTAGTCTGCCATATTTTAAAGAAAAATGAAACAATTGCCTTTAATTCACTCAAAGGATTACATACCACATAACTAATTCTATAATTCCACTCTTTGAATTTGCTAGACGTCAATGTAATTACCGGTCTTGTGAAAACTATGATTATGACGATACAAGTATCTTAAAAAAAAAATCTTAATATGAGTGCAAATACTAAAACGAAAAAAGAAGTGAACACATCTCATGGGAGAGCTTGGTTAATCTGGGGGTCACAGATATTGCTTGAGAAGCAAATGACAGGATGATGCATGATGCAATCTCCAAGGACCAAACATACACTGCAAATATTGATCATTTAACTACTGTATAATACATCAAATGCTACAAGGCAGAACTGATAATGCACACAATGAATACCTGGGGAAAGGGAATATCCAATTTGGTCTACATTATATGTTTCATTAAACAGTGTACTATGGTGAATTGACAAGGGGAATGCTAAAAGTCAGGCCAAAAGCGCAGTTGGAGAAAAGTTAACAACTTGCATATTCTTCCAAATAAAAACAGTGTTTATTCTGTTTTAGATGCTGGGGAAGAAATCAAAACCTTGGAATCTGGTGGATTATTAAAGGGCCGATAGCTCTTTGCATTTTAGTAAGTTTATAGGTTGGTTCTGATTTAGGTTTAAATAACAATGTTAACGATTTTGTGCCAGTTTAATGATATTTAGGTTAGCATTTTTTACTAAATTATACTTGGTCAAGAATATTTGAAAATAAGAGAAATCACAATGTATTCTTCCTGGAAAAATACTTTACAAATTAATAAATATTTATTGACATACAATATTCTATTTATACAGCTGTTTTAGGTAACATCAGCCTTCCAGCCAATGACCAATATTTATTAAATACTAGTGTTTCCTAAACCTTCAGAAGAGACCGGCACTCCAGGGATATATTCAAAGTATTAAAAAATCTTTATTCCAGAAGCCACAAAGTAAAGTGACGTGTGCTGGACAGATAAATGAAACACTTTACGCGTTTCGCCAAGTGTCTGTCCAACACACGTCACTGATAAAAAAAAAATCACGTTTATTCCATTTCAGATTAAATAAAAAAATAGATTGAACCAGGACATATAATAGTGATCACACCTGATGCGTTTTGTCTGTATTGCCAGACTTATTCGTAGGTCTGAGACCTACGAATAAGTCTGGCAATATAAACAAAACGCTTCAGGTGTGATCGCTATTTTTGTGTGTTTTTTGTTTTACCCTGGAGCTGCTTTTGCATTACTATCTGGATTATGCATTTTTTGTGAATTGATTGCTGATTGCCATAAGGTCAGGTGGCGACCTGTTTCTGGATTTTACAAGCTCACAAGGGTGCCAATCATCCTCTGTCTATATTTGTTTCACAGAAACAAATGTCTGAATTTGAATTATTCACTTAACCAGTAGAATGAAATCCCACTCTAAATCAGGAATGTGTAATGAAAGTGGCAAATGGTGCCTTTTTTAAGCGCATGTTTCTAAGACAATGATAGTGTATATTATGTGTACCATACTAAATTAAAATATGGTGTATTTGCAGATCAACTTTATCATATTCCTCAAGATTTTAAAACTTTTACATTTGAAGCTGAAAGCCCAACAAGTGAAGTCTACAGATTATAAACTAAGGTACAAATGGAGAGCATTATTAACAGGTTTATTATTTAAGTCCATCATTGGCCCAAGAATATACAGTTATATGTTTAAACCATGCTTTACAATGGTAAAGGGCCTCCTCAATGTAAACATTGCTTATAATGTGAATGCAGAGAATAACAATTCTCAAAAATTATGAAAAGAAAAATATGTTTTTAATTGGTCTATGGTGTCTCCTGTTTATGACATCCCTTGTAACTAGACATACAAATGAACACATTTTCATTGGGAAATGTGTCATTTGCATGTCATGCCACAAGATGATTATGATAAGCAGGAGGCAACACATACACATTAAAAAGGACACTAAACATATTTTTCAAGTGAAGAATTGGGTATCCCTAGCAGAGGCGTCACTTGGGTTGGTGTCACCCGGTGCATTACTCATGGTGTCACCCCCCCCCCCCCCCTGGATTTCCTCCAATACCATGCCAAACAGATTCCTGTTAATGCCAGTCAGCTGGCCCATTGAATACGCCACATACAGGTGCCCCACAAATTATGTCACACACAGGAGCCCATTAACTATGCCACACACAGGAGCCACATAACTATGACACACACAAAAGCCCCATAAATTATGTCACACCAGAGCCCCATAAATTATGCCACACCAGAGCCCCATTATTTATGCCTCACCATGGAGCCCAATTAATGATGCCACACACACAGGCACCCCTTAATTATGCCACACACAAGTGCCCCATAGTTATGCCACACACAAGTACCCCAGAATTATGCCACACAAAAGAGCCCCTTAATTATGCCACACATGGGTCCCAATAAATATGCCACACATGGGACTGCCATTAATTATGCGACACACAGGAGCCCCACGAGGTCACAATTGTACAATTCTAAAACAGTACATATCTATACACACAGACATATCTCTCTCTCTCTATATATATAACTAGTTGCATTTATACTTATTTGAAACTTGTAATAATATATTCAACTATTTTCAAATATAATAAAAATGTTATTGAAAAATTGCATTCCTTGTTTTTATTCCCTTAATCTGCACCCACATTGCACATAAAGGACTTAACACAGCACCATACAATACCCACAGAACTTGCCATGCACCTATATTGTACCCACAGCACTTGGCTTGCACTCATATTGCACCTACACAATTTGGCATGCCACAGTGTCGATTTGCCCCACAGAACTAGCCAGTGTCACTTTCCTCATAGTACATGTTATTTTGCTCCACAGACCATGCCACAGCATCACTTTGCCAATTAAAATAAACCAGTTTCCCATTAATATGCTAGTACTTGCCCATAAATATGGCACGGCCAATAAGCCTGACAATTTGCCTAATAATATGCCAGTATTATTTTGCCATTTAGTATGCCACCGGCAATTTGCACAATTATATTCCAGTACTATTTTGCCATTAATTATGCCCCAGGCAATTTGCCCAATAATATGCCTGTATTATTTTGCCATTAATATGCCACAGCCAATTTGTCCAATAATATGCCAGTATTATTTTGCCATTAAAATGCCACAGCCAATTTTCCCAATAATATGCCAGTATTATTCTGCCATTTAATATATGCCAGCAGTTTGCCATTCAATATGCCAGTATTTTGCCATTTATTATGTGCCAGTATTTTGCCATTCAATATGCCATTATTTTGCCATTTAATATATGCCAGTATTTTGCCATTCAATATGCCAGTATTTTGCCATTTCATATATTACAGTATTATTTTGCCATTCAGCATGCCAGTATTTTGCCATTCAGTATGCCAGTATTTAGCCACTCAATATGCCATTATTTTGCTATTCAATATGCCAGTATTTTGTCACTCAATATGCCAGTATTTTGCCACTCAATATGCCAGTATTTTACCATTAAATATGCCATCATTTAGACATTAAATATGCAATTCTTTTGCCATTAAATATGGCAGTATTTTGTCACTCAATATTAAAGCATTTAATCCCTCAATGTGCCCGAATTTTGACACTCAATATTCCAGCATTTTACCCCTCAATATGCCCGAATTTTGACACTCAATATGCCAGTAATTTGTCACTCAATATGCCAGCATTATTTTGCCACTCAATATGCCAGTATTTGTTAACCAATATGCCATTATTTTCCACTGAATATGTCAGTATTTTGCTCGTTTTATTCCACCCTCCTCCCCCTTCCCCAGAATTTACCTCCTTTCTGCTCAGTGTCCCCGGTCGTCTCCTCCTCTGCACAGAGGAGGGAAACACAGTCACCGGATGTGATGTAACGTCACATCCGGTAGATATTGATTTTTTACATTTTTTGTACTGAACCTGACATACCCTGAGCAACAATTTAAACAGTTTAGTTTTCCTTTAAAAAATAGGGATCTCTTATTTAATGCATTTGAATGCAATTTTCTAATACAATGTATAGAACATTCATCATACTTTTTTATTCTCTATATATACAGTATATGCAATGTTTAGATTGAGAGAGTTCCTTTAATACATGCATTTTAAGCTATGTACATCACACATTTATTTTATAAAGAAACTTAAAAATGTAGATACTGGAATTTATTCATTTACTTGAGTTGTATTTATAATTTATCGGTAGATTGTCACAAAAAATAATCTATTGGCTTCTATGACCAGAGAGAAAGTAACTCAAATCATTGAGTTACCAGAAATAAAGTAACTCAAATCATTGAATAAAGCCAACTATCTGAGATTATTAGCTTCCCCATATAAAGAAAATACACTAGTGGAGCTAGTCAGCAGAAGAGGATGGCATTTTCATTTTTTGTGCTTTTATTTAAAGTGCCACTAAACCTTTTTTTCACTTGTGCTTCTAATACAGAGTGACCACAATACAAGGATAAACTGGCATGTATGTTTTAAGGTACCTGCCAGCTTTTCCTCTGTTTAGGTCCCTTGTGAAAGGGAACCTCTCTCTGACAGACTGTAAGCACTAACAGACCCTGATCAGATAAGCCTTGCTTATTGGCTGAGCGCACGCTGACACTGTTAGTGTGTGCCAGTATCTGATGAGCTCTGCCTCAGCAGACAGAAAGAGATCAGAACAGACCCATGTGCACTCTATCCAGGTGGTATAAGTCTTTTAATTCTAGTAGTGAAAAGTTAAAAGAATCCATCAGTGCCATAATACAGATCTTAGAAAACATTATGCTGCTTGAATATGTTTTAGTAAAATGATAATCTTTTAGTAATATTTAGTATTATTCTTTTCAGGCTTGCCAGAGCGACTCTGATATTGATCCCTTTATTGGGAACCCATAAACTGATTTTTATACTTGTCAACAATGAGCAGTTTGAGGGGCGTACCAAGCTAGTTCTGCTGTTCCTGGAGCTCACCATGGGATCCTTTGAGGTAAAGTTAATAATCATTATTATCTCGTGATCTAGAACAGCATTGTTCAACTGGTCTGTGAGTCAGATACATCCCCTAGAGCAGGGCCAACCAAGTGGGCCGCATATTCAGAATACAATAATATAAAAGCCAGACAAGTTTAAACTGACTTTATTCAAACAAACGTATACATCTATACTGTAGGTATAATGGGAACATGTTAATTCAGGTGGGCTGCACATTTCTGTAAAACTGGCAACATTTGGCCCACGGGCTGCATTTTGGACACCCCTGCTATTGGGCACCTTGAGGTCATAGTGAAATCATGGCCAATCCAACAGGAGTGAATCATAAAGGACAAACAGTTATATATTGACAATAATAAAGAGAGCAGATTTCCACTGTTCCCACGAGTTTTACATAAAGTATTTAGTCAGCCACCAATTGTGCAAATTCTCCCACTTAAAAAGATGAGAGAGGCCTGTAATTTTCATCATAGGTATACCTCAACGAGAGACAAAATGAGAAGAAAAAATCCAGAAAATCACATTGTCTGATTTTTAAAGAATTTATTTGCAAATTATGGTGGAAAATAAGTATTTGGTTAAGAACAAAAGTTAATCTCAATACTTTGTTATATACCCTTTGTTGGCAATGACAGAGGTCAAACGTTTTCTGTAAGTCTTCACAAGGTTTTCACACACTGTTGCTGGTTTTTTGGCCCATTCCTCCATGCAGATCTCCTCTAGAGCAGTGATGTTTTTGGGCTGTCGCTGGGCAACACGGACTTTCTACTCCCTCCAAAGATTTTCTATGGGGTTGAGATCTGGAGACTGGCTAGGCCACTGCAGGACCTTGAAATGCTACTTACGAAGCCACTCCTTCGTTGCTCTGGCGGTGTGTTTGGGATCATTGTCATGCTAAAAGACCCAGCCACGTTTCATCTTCAATGCCCTTGCTGATGGAAGGAGGTTTTCACTCAAAATCTCATGATACATGGCCCCATTCATTCTTTCCTTTACACGGATCAGTCGTCCTGGACCCTTTGCAGAAAAACAGCCCCAAAACATGATGTTTCCACCCCCATGCTTCACAGTAGGTATGGTGTTCTTTGGATGCAACTCAGCATTCTTTCTCCTCCAAACACGACGAGTTGAGTTTTTACCAAAAAGTTCTACTTTGGTTTTATCTGACCATATGACATTCTGCCAATCCTCTTCTGGATCATCCAAATGCTCTCTAGCAAAATTCAGATGGGCCCGGACATGTACTGGCTTAAGCAAGGGGACACATCTGACACTGCAGGATTTGAGTCCCTGGCGACGTAGTCTGTTACTGATGGTAGCCTTTGTTACTTTGGTCCCAGCTCTCTGCAGATCATTCACTATGTCCCCCAGTGTGGTTCTGGGATTTTTGCTCACCGTTATTGTGATCATTTTGACCCCACAGGGTGAGATCTTGCATGGAGCTCCAGATCGAGGGAGATTATCAGTGGTCTTGTATGTCTTCCATTTTCTAATAATTGCTCCCACAGTTGATTTCTTCACACCAAGCTGCTTGCCTATTGCAGATTCAGTCTTCCCAGCCTGGTGCAGGTCTACAATTTAGTTTCTGCTGTCCTTCGACAGCTCTTTGGTCTTGACCATGGTGGAGTTTGGAGTGTGACTGTCTGAGGTTCTGGACAGGTGTCTTTTATACTGATAAAAAGTTCAAATAGGTGCCATTAATACAGGTAACGAGTGGAGGACAGAGGAGCCTCTTAAAGAAGTTACAGGTCTGTGAGAGCCAGAAATCTTGCTTGTTGCTAGGTGACCAAATACTTATTTTACCAAGGAATTTACCAATTAATTCATTAAAAGTCCTACAATGTGATTTCCTGGATTCTTTCCCCCCATTCTTTCTCTCATAGTTGAAGTGTACTTATGATGAAAATTACAGGCCTCTCTCATCTTTTTAAGTGGGAGAACTTGCACAATTGGTGGCTGACTAAATACTTTTTTGCCCCACTGTAGTTGTGGGTATTATATCAGCAATCAGGGTATTAATACAACATAGCTATAAAAAAAATATATCATGTATGCCTTCTGTTTTGTTTTTTAGGGGTTCCTTGTTGTAATGTTATATTGCTTCAAAAATGGAGAGGTAAGTAAAGCTTAATGGATTTTAGTGTAGTTCCAACACTGATGAGTAGACAGTTATGCATTTTGTTTATGCAACTTAGCAAAATACATTAATTGTAGTGGAGAAAATCTTTAGTTAAAAAAGATTTGGGAATCATTTTTGTTCATATGCTTATCAACAGTATGTAGTGTAAATCAGTTGCTTCAGGGCCTAGTAAGATTTTTCATATTTAATCATTATTTATTGACTGGATAAAAATATGATCATATTGGTATGATATGGTGAGACCTCACTTTCAGTATATTCAGTTATGGCAACCGTTCTCAAAAAAATGAAATGCAATAACACTGAACACTTATGGTAGTCAGCATGATGTTGCCAACCTGAACCAGCAACTGACCATGGTGGTGAGCAATCAAGAATGGTTCAATACCCAGATGATGGAGAGACAGGATCAGTTCCTCAGTAGCTTATGTGTGGGAGTTGCACATATGGAGCAGATGAAATTTGTGTACCAGCAGGAGATTCAGGGTAGAGAACGAGGTACAAGCACACTAAATTAGCTTTTAACTGTGCTACATCAGAGCGTACAGCTGCTCCAGAGGCACAGTTGGTTAAAAGTCAGACTGATGAGGGGGACGATGATGCAGACATGACTAGATGGTTGCCCAGTATATCATCCTCCTCCTTCTCATCAGTTGATGATGACTAAATCACCCTGTAGCATCTTGGTAGCAGCTGCTCTAATCCCACTGCACACTGTGCTGGTAAGGAACAAAAACAGCTAGGGTGTGACATCACAGCTTGCACACTCAGTCTTAAACCCTCATAATGTGCAGCAGACTGCCCATAGCTATGCCTGCAGTCAATGATTACACTGCATTGATAGTTAGACATAGCATAGCTAGCCAGAGAGGGCCAAATTTGTATTGATACATTCATTGCCGCTTTGATATTTTGCTTTCTGGACTACATTTCCTAATATGCTCAGCCAGTCAAAATCTATCTTAGCATCATAAGAAATGTAGTCTATAGTAGGCAGCACAGATCTTTGCTAGCCTTGCTACCATGCTGCTCCATGGATGACGTATCCAGCTGTTGAGGGACCCTCTTTATTGCTGGGGGCTCCACTAGCAGTATTTTTTAGAATAAATAACGTCAATAGAGGACCATTGACAGTTCTAACATGTAACTGGTCCTCTACGTCATTGAATTATTTTCCATATATTTATTTTAATATAGCCTTAACCCTCGGAAAAAAAGTGTTTTTAACCTATTCAGGACAAGGCCAGTAAATGGACGGGAGCCAAGTGCAATGCATCAGTGACAATGCCCGTACATGTACGGGCTGCGTTTAAAATAGAGCAATCACAGCATTTTAGCTGTGATTCGTGCTATTTTACTCTATTGTCACTGGCCTGTCACTTTAAGATCCCCCATGGGCATTCCCGGTGGCCATTTTTCTTTTTACTTCCCTTTTGAAAAAAAAATGGCCAACAGGACCGCCCATGTCCGGTCTTAAAGTGACAGGCCAGTGACAACAGTCACTGACCTGTCAATCACGCCCCTCACCCTATGCAAATAGTGTCTCTGATAGAGGCAAGTCTGAAACACCCAAAAAATGGTCTGTCTTACCTGCAACAGCTGAGACAGGCTTTCTCAGCCATTGCAGTGAGGATTGTGATAGCTCTAGAAGGCTAATCACAATTCATTGCCAAATGAACATGTGCGCTAGAGGTAGGCTGTAGGTAATAATATTATTACACCTTATTGTGGGAAGTGTTGTAATCTTGTTGATTATCCAATATAATATGGAGGGGCATAGGAAAGGGAATGTGCCCCCTTGAGGTGAAACATTCACGAGCTTACAGCACATCAAAATATAGCAGCTATGTACATTCAGTTGATGTGATTGGCTGTCACAGAGATTGGCTGTGTCAGAGGGGATTGACATAGCTGAAGTATCAGTTATGTTAAATGGATTTGTGGTATTTCCTTTTATGACATCACTGTGTGGCTCAGTATGCAAAAACATTTATATAATGGTTAATCTGGATTTGAATATTGAGTCACAAGGTGATGTCATAAACAAGAGAAACCAATGACAGTCAAAAATATATATTTTTTTAAACATTCAAGATACAAACAATGTTTAGATGACATTCTTGCAGCTTTGTAGGTTAGCTTTGGTAAAAAAAAAAAAAAGACCTAAGTCCATCAAGTTCAATCTTTCTACCTATCATTCCTGCTTTTGATTCAAAAGAAGGACAAAAAAAAAACCTTATTAAGCTAAATAGCGGCCCACTGTTTTCTGGATGGCAACCCTACAATCTTAACACAAAGCATGTGGATCAACAATATCACCAAAATATTGTGTATATGTTCGTTCCTGTGCTTTGGTTAGCAATACTCAATTTCTTGTATCTAAAATAATATGTTTAAAAACAATATTTATAAGGAATATTCCAAAACAAAGACTCAATTTTCAAATGTAATTTGTATTTTGAAATGGCACTGCACTTATGAAATAGATGTCTCTCTGCCACAAGGTAGAGATTTATACCTCATCATTGAAAAGGTCAATTAGCTAGCTTCTGCACGGAACAATAAAGCTGTTAATTGCAGCCACTCTAGAGCCTTCTGCGTACAGCTTTATTTGAGAAAAGATTCAAGGACACACAGGAGAAATGTAGTGAGTGGTTTTGTTAATCGGAGCACACAACAATGCTTCAAGGACATATCTCGCCACACAAATGTACCAAAATAATGGATTAAATAATCCAGTATCAGTGTAATTCTGAAATATTTTTTCTCACTACCTCCTGCTCACCGGTTACAAGGATGCAAGCTGACAGAGGATCATGTGACTTGTACTGAAGGGACAGCTAGCATGATTTAGCAGTTATAAAACACTATCTGAGAAGGACAAATTATATGCTGATTCATTGTAATGTCATAGAGTGTCCTAATAACACAAACATCTATCAGAAAGGCATATTCCTAATTAAAGGAACAATAAACTTTTTTTCACTTGTCTTCTTTTATAGAAGTACAATTTAAAAATGTAGTGCTCCAGTATAAGGTTAAACCAGCGCCTATTCTAAGGAATAGTTCTCACTGCATGTTAAATGTCCCGGCACACAAATGGGTAAATTAGATGTTACGTCACAGCAAGGGGTTGGGAAAAAATTTCACCTCATAAGGGCTGGAGCCAAAAGGGATCAGCCCCTTTTGGCCCCACCCCTTTGGCTCTGTCCCAGGACCTATTTTAAAGGTAAAATCTCAATGCATGTTAAAGGGCAACTGTAGCAAAAAATTACTTTTGTTTTATTCAGATTGCATCAAGTGTAGATGGTTTATATAGTGATGCTTTAATGCGAGAATGCAAATAAAATACTTTATTGAGCCATCTTTGCAGCAAAAAGCCCTAGCAGGGAGCTGACAGGTTGCTTACTGTCTTGTGTTGGACCTTCCTTCAGCTGACCCAAGGTGAATGGAGACCTTACCCAAGATTCTAAACAATATGTCCACCACCTAGCAGGGTAGTATGGCAAAAGGAGATTTCAATATGTTATTTTATTTGTATTATTTAATTTATACTTTATGCAATCTTTCAATTAAATATTAATTACATTTTTGTTGACAGTTATAAATGCATAAACTTTGTATTTCATGCCAATCATCAGTAAATGCCATGTACTCTTAATAGTACATGCTAGCTTATCCTCTGATCTGCAGCCACAACCTTTTATTCCCTAGGACAATATAGTTGGTACCTTTGTTCCCCAAAATAAAGCACTGCTAAATTACATAGATTTGGCTTCAATTTTGGCTTACGTAGTTGCATACATTTTGCAGGGACAAACCTGGTGAGTTTTTTAACAGGGGCAGCTCACCTGGTTTGTACCTGCACAATGTATAGCTAAAGTCACCGCAACTCACTTTTAAGTGAATAGCCCCCTTAGAGGGGATACGATAGCAAAAGAGATGTATCCCAATAAGCACAATATGGGAATGTATGTTACTTTTTGTACACTGATTCCACAAATGCATGTCTTGGAATGACGTAATATCTGTTCATCTGATTTCTAGGTAAAAACCGAGCTACGAAAACAATGGAATCTGTTTGTGCTACATTACATTCCATGTCAGAGCTGTTTCCTTGGCAACAAAGCCAAATATCAAACAAAATGTTCAAAGCCACCGCGGCAAAAGTACATGGTAAAGAATGGCTTCTGCCAGGATGTCAAACGACCTAGTAGTGTACAGCTTCTCCATGTGACAGTCAATGTAACCAGTGACTTGGATCCTCAGAGAAGTTCCCCACTTGAATACTTTGCGAGAGGAAGTGTTTCAGAGAGTAGTGATGGTGGTTTAACATTGGGTGAAACCATAGAGGAGACCATGGAAGAAAATGAGACTTAATGAGTTATTTTTTGAAAGGCTGGGATTATATGTGGAAGTTATTCATTAAAGTGAATGAGGCCAAAAGTACAGAAAGAAAAGATTTTTATAGGCCATTCCCTGAGCATTGCTGGAATAATTGAGTTAAAACCTAAAGTTGATAAACAATAATTTTGGCCAATCATTAATGTTTTCTTAGATAATTTTCAAACACATCACCTAGGAAGACATAACAACCTGTAAAAAGAAGTCTCAGTAGATGAACCAAAGTGGCAAATTTAAAAATTTTTCCAAAACATTCCAAGAACAGAAATCCCAACGTTTAAAACATACTGTTGGAAAATGACACAAACACAGGTACGGTGCAAGTATTTTTGTCATCTTAGGCAAAACCCCATATTAGGCACCCGCTTGGTGTGTCTCCCCCCCCCCCCCCCCCCCATGTCCTGCACTCGGTGTGCAACCCATGTTTTGCTCAGATCCCATTTGCCATTTACGTCCCCAAGCAGCTTGCCAGTGCCCTCTCAGTTCCCCAAAAGCTTGGAATTGCCATTAGGGTCCCCAAACAGCTTGGCATTGCAATTAGGGTCCCCAAACAGTTTGGCATCGCCAAGTTGCCCGACACGTCTGTCTGCCCTTCAGATTGATGTGGTCACTTGACCTTCTGGTGGTCGGCCTTAGAAAACTAGGTGGAAGTGTCGGTCAGCAACAGAGGATGTTTATATGCAGCACACAGACATCCTCCGATGCTGGCCAACTAAATACCAGGGAGACTGATTAGACATCAAAGAGGAAATGAAGACTACCAGCCACAATGCATTTGCGAGGAACTCGGCAGAGCCTGAGATGCTGACAAGTACACTGCCCATGATGCCTCCAATGGCATGGAATCTGAGAAATTAGACCAGGTGAATTAGGGTCAGATTGAGGTTAAGGATTAGGGTTAACTCTAATTGCTATTTTAAACCCAGGTACATACATTACACCAGAGGGATTAGCCCTAACACTTATGTTAACCCCCCTAGAGTAAACCCTAATCTCACAGATTTCAGAACATTGGAGGCGGTACGCATCATGCAAGTGTAGTTGTCAGCATCTCAGACTTTGCTGAGGTGACCATGCATCTGTTGTGGTTGGAAGTCTGCATTTTCTCCGATATGTAATTTAAGTGATCATATGCACGTGACGTGCAGTGCACTTGGTAGGAAGATCTGGATTCCCAGATGAAATGTCAGAACACCATCTCTGCACACACAGTGGATTAATGGTATATAAAATGGTTTTCTAAGTTAATACATATACATTGTGGTAGTTTGAAGTGCTTTTATAAGGTTTCTTAAAGTTGCAGTTCCCCTACATTTCTGATTTGCCATAATATGTTATTCTCTGAAATCCACAGTTTATAGACTTTGTTTTGGATAGGGAAAGATTATCTCAGTGGGCTTCTCAAATACCACATTCTTCATAAAGTATACCTTGTATTATTAACAACCATGCGTGGAGTCATGGGCCATCACTGGGAAATAAACAGAGTTCCCAATTTTGTTTGTACATCTATGCTAGGTGTTTAACACCTATTATGAACAGCTGTACAAAGAACACAACATGTAGGATAAACAAGAGGCTATAAGTTCAAAATTGAACTTTGATAGAAATCACTTCACTGGCGATGTGAGTGAAATTACTCATTGAAAGCATAACAAACCAACATGTCATGGGGTCCAGGTGACCGTGGTGCCTGAGCACCCAATGATGGTATTCAAGAGTCACGGTTGTGGAATACCAAGGCCTGGGGTGGGATGACCGCACTCCCCCAGGGGCTTGACCACCCAGGATGGTACAGCCACAAACCATGGCCATGAGGCATCTGTGGCTGGAATGCAGTAAGAAACAGGAATTATCCTGCAGACACCCTGGAAAGGAACATAACACTGCTAAAAGGATACACAGGTTGCTGCATGTTGAGACAGGCCAGGCCAAGCAGAGCAAATAAAAAAATCAGAAAGCAAAGACAGGATACAGGGTACCTGGAATAAAGGACAAAACAGAGACAGGACTAAGGCATGACAGGACAGGAGATGGTAAATAATGATGGTTCAGTTGCTCCTGATGACCATCAGATGGTTAACTTGCCACAAGTGTCAAGGTAACTCACATTAGCATGTTCCTAGTGCTAACCCTGCTTACATAAAACTAAAAAAAGAAACATAGACAGAAAGACATAACTGTAGCAGGACAGACTTGGAAATGAAATACACAACATAAGCAGGCGGGGCACATTTAAATAAAATTCGAGAATCAAGGCAGGAGAAAACAAGGAAAACTCGGAACAGAACAAGCTAACAGGACAAGCTACCGTGCCAAAAAGGAGAGGGCAAAATAAGAATATGGAATAAAAAAGAAACAAGGCAAGAAACAGGAATAAACTGGATACAGTCTGCAAAGCCTTGATAAAGGTAATCTTGACACAACATCAATAGAGAATTCCAGAAAATTAAAATATTTTTGCCCAAACCCTAAACTTAAATTTACCTTAAAAAATGCTGAAGCAGTGATTAATAATTCAGCCTCTATAAAGCCCTTGATGATGCGTAATTCCCTTAAGTTGGGCAAGTATGGTATTTTAAGCAAAAATACACACTTTTCAATTGTAGTATCTGTCAGGGGCCCTTTAAAAAAAAAAAAAAGTGCAGGCAAACGAGGCTTCTGCCCAGGGCCCACTCATTACTGAGGGCCCAAGGCAGCTGCCCCATAGGCCCCCGCTGCCTGTGTGACTGTCTCCATGTGAGACAGTCACATGGGCAGCGACGGGCCGGCGATGTTCTGCATATGCAGACACCGCTGGAAACGTCCTCCTCCCTGCAAATTAAATTAACTAAGCACCAATAGTAAAACTTATTTTTTATTTATTTTATTAAAGTGTATGTGTCAATATGTGTGTGTGAGTTAATGTGTGTGTTACTGTCTGTAAGTGTGACTGTGTGTCTAAGTATGTAAGGGTGTCTGTTAGTGTGTATATTTATGTGTGAATTTCTGTGTGTGTGTGTAAGGTTGTCTCTGTAAGTGTATGTATGTGTGTGTGTATGATGATGACTAAGTGTGTGTCTATGTAAGTGTGTGTATGACAGTGTGTATAAGGGGGTGTCTCTGTAAGTGTATGTATGTGTGTGTGTGGAATAATGACTAAGTGTGTGTCTGTGTAAGTGTAAGTGTGACTGTGTCTATTTCTGTGTGAGTGTGTAAGTGTGGCGGTGTATGTGTGTAGGAAGGCCGATTTAACAGATGTGCAAAGTGGGCACTTCCCAGACCCAAAAAAATGTCTCCCCTCCCCCCCTTGATAGTTTATCAATTAATATGTGACATCCAGCGGATGCGGCCCCCGTCTTTTAGTCACATATTAATTCATAAACTATAGTGCGGCGGAGGGGCAGAATTTTTTCCAGTAATGGGCCCTGAAATTTCTGATGGCGGCCCTGGTATCTGTAGATGCTTAAATAAAATGCTCCAAAGTTTTATAATAGCTCTCCGTTTTCAACATGAGGAAGTTTTAAGAGAACATTTTTACAAAAAACTCAAAACCCCCTCTTAATCAAATAAGGAGGGAATGTCTCTATCTTTTGATGTAAGAAGGTGACATTTGTTATAGGATGTGTGTCTTTAAAACCCAATTGGTGTATAGTCACTAAAAAGTGAGCTGCGGTTAACTGATCAGTTAACTGCAAAAATCAAGCATTAATAGTGGCATTGGAAACGTTCTCCAATTTGCCAATCTTTCTATATTAACTATCAATGCCTGAGTTTTGACATTCATTTGTCAGTACAAGCATAGACCCCATTAGCGTAACAATCCATATTTGATAAAAAAAATGGTTGGATAAATTATAAAATAACATATCTACAGTAAATTTTTATGTAAAACACAAAAATGAAATCATGCATTACGTCTATTAAAATGCACAGATATTAAATATGTTTGAATGACATTTTTTTGAAAAAAGCATCTTGGCATGGAGAGAAAAGTAAAAAAAAAAATATTAACCATTTACACCAGTACGATGGCAGCATTCTTTAGAATCTTGATGCCCAATGTGCCTCTGAAGTATTGTTTTGCAGCCCTATGCTGATTGGAAAGCATATAGGTTCTATTGTATAACCAATTATAATTTAGTATCCCATAGTTTCCTACTATTTGATTTTGTGTAAAGTACCAGAATTGTTGTAAAATAACAAATATGAAGTATGTTATTCATTGTTGCTGCTTTTCTTGCTTTCTAAACTCTTTATTTTCTTGACTGAGCTATCAGAATAAATATTTTTACTATACGAACACTGAAACGTTAACAAATGAATGACTAAACATACAAAACATAAAAAACATTGTTTTTTTATCAAATGTATAACATTTATTGCATTTTTCATATCTTACCCTTTGAACTTGTCTATTATTAAATAAAAATAGAATTATGAACATAATAATAATTTGATGATGAGTGTACAACTTAAATAATAGATAAAAAAGGGAAACAGATCCTGAATTACTTAATCAAAGTACAAGAAGAAAATAAAACAATTGTATTTGTATCATGTTTATTTTCCACTACTGAAAGCTGATCAGGTCAGGATCTTGTTACATCAGGTCTAATGGATTACTACAACTGAACGTATTATGTGGGGGCACTTAAAAGCGATAGTTTTACTTAAAAAAATATATCTTAAAATAAATGTTACGAAAATATACTATTATGGCAGCATTCAACTGTATAGGGTGCATTCACTCACTATTTAGACAATAGGTATCTTAATTCCTTCCATTTTACAGTTTTAGAAAAATTTTAGTAGGATGGTGTCAAAAACAGTTCTATTTCCCCCTTACTGGTTGGTGACATACTCCCACGGTATTTTACCTTAAAGGGTCAGTAAAATGATCAAGCTTTTTTTATAGATTTAAATAATTAAAAAAAGACAACACTGGGTATCCACTCCAGGCACAGATCTAGTAGTATTTTATAATAATATTTGTTTAAAAACATTACTGTCTCTTTCTAAAGAGCATTTTACATTGCAAAGATTGTATAAATGTCTCTTCCGTGTATGTGTATGTTTTTTCTGTTGTACAGTTTTATGTAAACAAATAGTGTACTGTGTTCATTTTACTTTTATCAGACTCTTTGTAACTAATATATTGTATATGGAAAAAAATGTCAATTTGTAAATTGTGCACAGATTTATTTTATAATCTTTTTTTAATTAAAGAAATGTGCTGACAAAGTGGCATCATTTGTAACTTTATCTGTAAAGTCATTTATAAGACATTAAAAAACACTTCTAGTGGGATTTTAAACACAGATCAGAAAGTAATCTTTACAAATACAATTATGTAATAATCTTGCAGTACAAATTAACAGAGTACAATAAATCAACATCTGTAAGTAGGAATGCAGTAAATTAATATAGGGAACATAACTCTTAGATGTCAGGCACTATTAACAGAGCTACAGATTTTCTTTGGAAAAAAAGGTTTTTATTTATACTTGCCCCCTTCTATTTTGTGAAGGGTAGAAAGCAAATTATATATATTTAATAAAATGGAAACATTGTAAACCAATCATGGAGGATCAGGTGCATTCTAGAAAACACAAACTAGGCAAAAATAGTTAAGCTGGAAAATCCTTAATTGTTCCTATCTTTCCAAAACAGCTATTAATACCTGATTAATCCACCACATTTAATTTCTAAGGAACAAAATAAATGTCATTATGTTCAAAATAAAGTCAAAGTGACTGGGTACAAAAGTGTAACATGATTTTGAAAAACATTTCTTAAAGGTACACAGTTACTTAAACATTGTTTGCAGTATGAATGGCAAAAAAAAATAAAAAAGATGTACGTGCGCCCTTTTAAAAAAAAGACATTATGGGGCCGTATTAATGTAAAAAAATCTTACATTAAAAATGTATGTATGTTTTTGAATCCTTCCCATGTTATGCCACAAAATCACAATTGGAAGATATGCAAACGCTATTCCTAGACTTCGTTTGAAAAAAAAAAATAGGATTAGGAAATTTTTTTTATATTATGACATAAATAACGGGGGTCTGGCAATACCCAACGTTAAGAAATATCATGATGCCTCCCTTCTGAAACATTTAGGTAAATGGATAAATGGAAAAAACAATACAGAAGACTGGTGGGTCATAGAAAGTGTCATGACAAAAACTAAGGACTTAGCAATATTACCATGGATACAATCAACAAACAAAATACAAAGACAATAAAATTAAAGGAAATAAAATAGCAGAAGAAATACTTGACTTTTGGAAGAATTTTAAAAGAGATTATAAATTAGAGTGGGATAACATTTTGAGATTAGAAGGCCCAATAAAAATTTTGGAATATATTATAGATGACATGTACTTAACTGAGTGGGAAACAAAGGGTATTTTAACATTTTCAGATCTGATAATTCAGAATCAAATTATACCCTTTCCAGAACTCGCACTAAAGTATGAGTTAACAATGAAAGATATATTCCAATATTTAAGAATTAAAAATGATATAATAACCAAAATAAATAACTGTAAGTATGACGAAGAGATACTAGGAATGAAATTACTACTTACAACAACTGTAAAATAAGTGGATATCTAAAAAATCCATTATTCGTAGGCCCAAAACCAAGAATCTATGAAACCTTAAGTCCAACTTTAAAAAAATATGAACAAGAATTAGCGGATAAAATTGAAATAGAGCAATGGCTCAAAATTATTCCAACCATAAAAGAGAACGTACATTGTCTAAACCTGGTCGAAATGCAATATAAATTAATGTATAGAACCTATTCGGTGCCATCGAAACTTAGTAAGATGTACCCAAATCAAGATCCATTCTGCTGGAGATGTAAAAACCAATTAGGCTCGTATCTACATATATGGTGGTCTTGTAATAAAATTCAGAAATTATGGAACATAACTTTCTTAATCATGAACACTTTAATTAAAATGGATACACCATTAACTCCTACAAAGGC
Source organism: Pelodytes ibericus (assembly GCA_036172795.1). NCBI lineage: Eukaryota > Metazoa > Chordata > Amphibia > Anura > Pelodytidae > Pelodytes > Pelodytes ibericus. Next base: position 126,099,104 of record CM069862.1, read on the forward strand.
CCTTCTGCATTTGGATTTGGGTACGAGGGGAAAAGAAAATAGATATATACTTACACATTCGTTAATCGCTACAAAGATATTAATCGCCAGGAATTGGAGGAAAGAGGAAATCCCTGATTGGGACCAATTAAAAAAACAAATATCGTATCAGCTCCAAATGGAAGACACGGGGGAAAAAAATCAAATAAAAGCATGGGAGAGATGGAACAATTATATAAATGGATAATTTGAGGAGTTTAAAAGAAAAAGGAACCCTGAATGACACAGCCTTAATAGTAAAGATGCGCAATCAGATCGGATAGGATAACAAAATGAGGCATACAACGCGCAAAGAAATAAACAGCCTCTTCCTCTCTGCCCGCTCACCCCCGCAGACCCCCCCTGGAAACCTCCTCTCCTGGCATACTTGAGGTGTGCCTGGGGTGGGAGGGTGATGACTGTGAATGGAGGTAATAAATGCTTATTATGGATATATGGAAGCGGATAAATAGTTTACATTGAGTAGCAGTAATATACAAATTAGTGTGAACAAAGGACATGCATTCACCGTGAGCTATTACTTGTCTTTCTTGCAACGAATGGTAACCTTACTTTTTCTATGTAGTCATATGGATTTTTATCTATTTTAATTTTTAAATGTTTTAAGCCTCCTTTATGTAGTTTTGTAATTTGTATAGTAATGTAAGTCTCTGTTTTGAATGTGGTGTATTCAAAAGAAAAAGCTGAAAATAAAGAAGGAAAAAAAAGACATTATGGAACTAGAGAAAGTGCAGAGGAGGTCTACAAAACTAATCAGGGGAATAGAAAGTTTTCATTATGAAGAAATGCTGGAAAATTTAAATCGGTACACGCTACAGAAGCGGTGGCTTAGAGGGGATATGATGATGCTATATATATATACAGGGCCCATACAAAAGGATTTCTAAAGACTTACAATATCTAAATGGACAGTTCTAGAGATGGATAACAATGATAAAAAGGGTAGAAATAAACCTTATAAGTAAAAAATGGTCATAACAAAATAGCTGTATAAAAGTATATACATTTTAATATATACATATAAATATAAATGAGACATACATAGGACCATTCATGAAAAGAAGAAAAAATTGTTGGGTAAAAGATATGTAAAATGCTTGATAAATGATGAATCTCAGGATAAATGCATTTACAAGAAAGAAACAAACAAAATACACTTAAATGAACCCACTCAGGGTGGACAACTATACAAGCCAAAAGAACAATGTAAAAACTAATAGAAATAAAAACAGACATTCACCTAAACACTGCAGCTGCAATGGATGTGCTGAAAACAAAAGCATACAACCTGGCCAGGTATGCACAAGCAGGACGCCAAACAGAACACGTTTCATATCTTCTTCAGCCTAGAATCCATTAATTAATCATGGTAGGTCCTATGAAATCTCCACCCTGATTAATTAATTTGATTTTGTCTGTGCGCATATCCATCCTACACACTGCTGGGCTGCATTTTTGCATGGTCTTTCTGCAGCGTGGAAATATATGTCCCTGGAAACATGACTGATGTTGGCAACTATGGAATGGTTAGTGGCAACCCTATATGAATATAAAGGAATTCTGGTACAATGGTACAATGGTTCTAACTCAATGTTCCTGCTGATTGTTCTACTTTTAGCACACAGAATCACTGTCGTAAACCCAATTACATATATTGGCTGGGTTACCATTTATTACAAACAGGATTGATGCATAATCATTTACATGCAATAGGAAGAAGGATTCCTGGAAGTATTCATTTCGATGCCATTGGGACAGTTTTAGTGTGAGTTTACCATATAATCTAATAAATCACATATTTACACACACTGTTCCTATCTATCCTTTGAAGGGTAAAGGAGCAGACTCCAGTGGAGTTACCTATATGGAAAATAACTCCTATTTGTAAACTAATTGCTAAATGGGTCATTTAAGGAATATATGTTGCTGGAGCAGATGACCTCAAAACACAGATGGTGAGTTAATCCTGCTAGCATCCTGTTGCATTTGTTAAAGCAGAATTAGACCTTAATACTTTGCACAGAAAGATGCCTAAGCTGATTAAGAACAAAGGACCTGTGTGTGGAGACGATAATTATTTAGCCTTTGTAATGCATGTGATTGAACTAATCAATCACCCACCATCTTTGTTTTAAAAGCAGGAGATGGGGTGGGAACATGCACTGTCAAAATAAATGGAGAAGAACCCAGTTGAATACTCACAGAATCATAAACAGTGCAACCCCTTCTTCTAACAATCAAATCACTGGGGCTTCTGTATGCAGACACTGCAGGTTCAGTTCATGAACAAACATGGAAAGAGACCACAGGCAAAATATATGGACAGAAATGGAGGACAAGTGTGAAACAGGAAAACAAACTGAAATTATGTGGGTCTTGGGCAAGATTTAGGACTTAGATTCCAGAACATATCGAGATTAGAGTAAGAGCCAGGTTAAAGAGGTAGTAATGACACATTTCTGCCTCAATAGAAGTTTAATGTCAACCTTATGCAACACCCTAATCTACCCTACTCTATTCAACAAAAGGTGAGGAGGATTCTGTTGAAATAGGATTGTAGTCTGAAGGAACTGAATCATATATCCTGTAACCAGAGGGGTAACTAGAAACCACCGGGCCCCGGAGCAAAAATTGCCCTGGGGCCCAACAAACCCTATGTTATTATAAACGGATGGTTTATATATTTATATAATGTAATATATATAAATATATGCTGGTTAATATAATATATATGTCTGGTTTATATAACACATATTATTATCAGATATATAGATATATATAAATAATATACATATTATATAAACTAGCCATATGATACATATATATAACATATGGCTCAGGTTTTTTATTTTATATAATTTATGGCTGGTTTTATAATATTTTTATAACAAAAAAATATATATATACATAGTTGGTTTTATATATATATATACATATCTATCTATCTATCTATCTATCTATCTATCTATCTATCTATCTATCTATCTATCTATCTATCTATCTATATATATATATATGTTATATAAATATTATAAAACCAGCCATATATATTATATAAATATACATAATGAAATATATAATTACATAAACCTGAGCCATATGTTGTCTCACACCCTCGCACGAGACAATGTCACACCGGCCGCATATCTCTCTCTGGGGGGCCAGTACTATGCAATCAGTTTAGATAGTTCCGCCACTGCCTTTAACCATGAGAATAAAAGTCCTGAACACAGCACAACCTTCAGAAATCATGGAATCCAGTGTTTAATTTGCTGGGCTCCCTCACAAGACCAGTCACACTCTAGCCCTCAGTCTGATATGTTAATAGAGTGGTTCCTCTGCAATGATGTAAGAAGGCAAAAAAGGGAGTTGCTCTCCCAAGTAGGTATTATCCTACAGGACAGACTATTGCAGTCCTGTTTGTTCTCTGGCATTGTAGCACCCACCCCCTTCTTTGTTGACACTCTAGTCCTTACCCTCCTTCTCTATTAGTCCTTCTTTAGACAGTAGGATACCCAAAAGGGGGACTGATCATGCTAACCTGCTATGAGATGTTGTGGACTACATTTCTCATTGAAATCTAGGCAGCAAAATGGTTGGCAGAGTATAGAAATCATATTCCACAATTGCTAATGTGCCAAATGTCAGCCACCAGTAGAAGAGAAATGGGACAGCTAATGTGGAATACAGTTTCTGATATGCTCAGCCAAACATCTACCTGACTGATAGGAATCCACATCACTTTGAGTGCAAATACATAACAATTGTTGCCACCTCCTCCTTCCCCTTCAGGGCCACTTGTGAAAGCAAAATATTTAGCCCTCTTCCTTTTGGGAATGTGAGAACACTTATACCTGGTGATCCAGTACCATTGAATTTGTGAGGTGTGTGCCCCCAGCTCACTCACACATTTTCCCTAGATTCCCCTGTAAGGTACAGTGTCTGGATGTCATGTGATGCCCAGGATAAGACAACATGCAGGATGTGAGACTAACTTGCGACATGCAAGTATGTAACGCACACTCACCTCTTCTATCCATCATGTGGGCCAAAAGGGGGGCATTAAAGGGTTGTTCTTCACAACCAGCCCTCCTGGCCCAATCTGTGTGTGGCACCTGTTGTCTTGGCACCTAACTGGAGGACAGCCAGCTCCATTCACACTCATCACAATGCACTGTTGTGCCAACACATTTAGGACAGCTGGCCCTGTATACATAATCAGGCAAGACCGTGCTATTGTTGGACAATACTTACATTAAACAGCTGATTTATCCACTCTGAGCATGGCACATAGATAACAAAAGTAATTTTGTCATGTTTACTTTGTAATTCATACAACTGAATAAGTCCCATTTATCATACTAGCAAATCATATAAGTAAAGCCTTTAAGCCTTCCTTCCACAAATGTTTTTAACATGTGCATGTTCCAAAAACAGAAAAAAAAAATCAGTTTTCAAAATAGATGGAGCAATTTACTAAAAGTAACCTACAGTTGAGTTGAGCTAAACATTTCACTGACTTAATTATGTTTTATAAAAGGACAACTCTCGAAAGCTTCTCTAATATAAAATTAGAGTAGCCACTGCCAAATGAATAAAGTTCTTCAAAGATTTAACAATGCGTTATATATATTGCCAGCTCTACCAGTAGGTGAAATTCACCAGGTTAGACTTGGCATAATGCATAATAAAGTCTGTAAGATAAAATGTCAATCAGCAACTCACTCTTAGTGAATGGCTAACAAAGAAAAGTGTTTTTTTTTAGTGACTTTAAAACATTTATTTGTATTTAGAAAATTCCTATACATTAAACATCCAAAACGACTTAGAAGTCGAGGAAAGCACCTCCAATGTATGTCCGTATTAAATCAATGTTCCAAAATCCTTAACATCTGTTAAATTGGTAATCATCTGTAATAATTATTTTAACATAAACATAGATATCAATATTTCTGACTTGTAAAGTGGGAAAACAAGTCCATGCCAATAATGTGATTTATTAAACATTGATTGTTGATGAATGATTCCAGTAATTGTACAGATCTCGATTTTCTCAGCTCACACAATTCTCCAGTTCACATTTCTCGTATGACCATTATTTAAGCTACTTAATACTAAAAAAAAAAAAAACTGCTGTTTTGGTGACTGACTTGCATTACTGTTTGGTACAGTACAGGTACTGAAAATGGAGTTGGTACCCAAATGAGCCAACTTGAAAATTAAATGCTATTGACCTGCATAGCAGCAGAAGTGCTTTATTTCACCCAAGAAGATTTGAAAAATTCCTGTTCGACTGACTTAATTTGCTGGCTCAAGCAGTTCTTGCATATTTCAGCATGTGATATAAGCTATGAGATCATCTCCAACCTGGTTCATTTGCATAGTAAGTAACCGGAACTCTCCATAGAGAAGCATGGGGACTAGAAATGTGTATGCAACCAAGATTGTATTTGCCTTTCTCATTTATTTCTGATTGGCTCCAAAGAGATGTGGAGGGTACTCAGCTTTGGATAGCTCACCAAATATTTCCACAGGATGATTACTCCTAGGAGAAAGCCAGGTACATTTTTAAGGCAAGTATTGCAAAAACAAAAAAAACAAACAAATAGCATGTTTCTGTCTGTCACCTTTAATGTGAAATTTGTTGGGTGTTTTTTATTTTTACACAGAGTGGTACTTTTGATATCTTTCTTTGCACTTGTGACAAATTTGAATGGGTAAATGGTGACTTCTCAGAAGTAAATACTCTGCTCATGATAACGCAAAAGGAGTTAGAATTTGGCCTAAAAAAGTGAAACACAAAACCTACATTGAAAAACCAACATTGCAGACATTTTAAGTATGTTTGTAACACTGATTTAGAGTAAACACCCCATGCACTAGCAATGATTTCGCAGAGTTTTTAATCTACGCATAGTTAAAGGGCTTGCTTGATGAGCTGTAATCATTTACCTTGGAAACAGGTAAGCCAATCGACATTTACTAGACTTTTTTGTACATCTGCAGAGCGAAGGCAAGAAACCCCAAAGCTCTGAGTGGATTTCATGATTTCCCACCACTACCAATCAAAAAGTCAATTGTGTATAAATAGATGTTATTACATATAATCAAAGAAAGTAAATGTTGCGTTGATTGTTGCACAAAGAGTTATTGGAGAGCTGATTTTAAAACTGAGGGAGCGGTGTATTGCATTTTCGCCATCTTCATCTTTTGGCTACATTCAGTGTTTTTTGTGTTTTGAAGGAGAGAAATCATATTAATCAATATAAAAACACAAGGGCCACATACCAACAGGACACAACTGGTGAAAATAGAGAATGAAGCAAAAGAGGTAGAAGAACATCTGATAAGAACCGTAGAAATAAATGAATATAAAGAAAAGAAAAAATGATACATGACAAAATTATGAGATGAAAAAATGATGGGCTTTAAAAATAATTAACTCAAAAGAGATGAAGAAGACTTAGAAAGGTACAATACAGAAATTGGAACAATTCCAATAAAGCCAGACATAGGGATAGATCAACAAGTGTAAAGTGAAATAAAATGGTGGGAACACTTAGGATGCTAATCAATGGATACCCAGAAAGAGGGCCGGCCTTAGGGGTGTGCGACCTGTGCAACACCCGAGGGGGCGGCAGTCTGCCTGGACAAAAAAAAAAGTTTTAAAAAAAAAGTTTGCCAGAAGAGGCACTGGATTGGGGAGATCAAAAGATCCCCCCTCACCAGCCCTCTTCTCAGCAAGCTCTGCTGGATCGTGGGAGGTGGCAGAGCTCACCAGCTGAGAGGTGTAGCTCCACCCCCACCACTTTCTCTTGATGCCCACGGCTCCCCGTGAAGCAGACGCTGCTCTGCTTCACAGGGTGGGGGCGGAGCTACACCTCAGCCGGTGAGCTATGCCCCCTCCCCGGATCCACTTTTGTAGGCAGAGGGAGGGGGGGGATAGAGAACAGGGGTAAGGGGGAAGATAAATACAGAACAGGGAAAGGGAGGGAGTTCCAGAACAAGGGGAAGGGGGGAGATAGATACAGAACAGGGGAAGGGAGGAGATACAGAACAGGGGAAGGGAGAGATACAGAACAGGGGAAGGGGGGAGATCCAGAACAGGGGGACGGGGGAGGAGATAGATACAGAACAGGGGAAGGGGGGAGATCCAGAACAGGGGGGAGAAGGGGAGATACAGAACAGGGGGAAGGGGGAGATAGATACAGAACAGGAGAAGGGGGGAGTTCCGAAACAGGGGGGAGAAGGGGAGATACTGAAGAGGGGAAAGGGGGAGATAGATACAGAACAGGGGAAGGGGGAGATACAGAACAGGGGCAAGGGGGGAGATACAGAAAAGGGGCAAGGGGGAGATACAGAACAGTGGGAAGGGGAATACAGAACAGGGGGAAGGGGGGGAGATACAGAACAGGGGGAAGGGGAGGATACAGAACATGGAGAAGGGGGAGATACAGAACAGGGGGAAGAAGGGGAGATGCAGAACAGGGGGAAGGGGGGAGATACATAATGGGGGAAGGGGGAGATACAGATTAGGGGGAAGGGGGGAGAGAGAGAACAGACATGGGGAGGAGGGGGAGAGAGAACAAGTATGGGGGAGTTGGAGAGAAACAGACATGGCAAGGAAGAGGAAATGGACAGGCATGGGAAGGGAGAGACACATACATAGGGGGGAGGAAAGAGACGGGGGGGGGCACAGGCGAGGCCCGCACAGGCCTGCTCAGAAATAATTTGGGAAACAAGTAATAAAATATATAGGTAAATAAACAAGTAGAAAATGCTCTCCCTGAATAATAAAAGTTATACCTTTAGACACAAGAAAACATTTTTAGGCAGGGTAGATACCTAAAAGAAGGTCCCCCTGTGGTGAGGGATACATTAAGGTGGAACACAAACATATATGCAGTGTACCACTATTTCAAACACTTATGAAAAGTAGACAACAAATAAGAGATGCTGCAGAAGTGGGAGAAATAAGATCATATTAAAAGATACAGAGACAGGAATTTTTAATTTTTCAGGTGTTCATTTAACTGATGACAAAACAAAAATTACTTTCGAGAGGCCTTAAATTTTCCCCTTGTAAGACACCAGATTCCTTTTCTATGTTCATCTATGCACAAAAATGTGTGAGAAAATTTACTCTTTAAAGACATGTCATTAAGAACAAAATATTACAAATAAATCGATGAATGCGTTGCAATTGATGTCGTTGTCCATACCCACCTAAAACCACAGTTCATATCTTTACCCGCATGGGATAAAGGAGAGCACAGTAATGTATTTGAATAAAGAGTCATTTCTGAGTTAGAAAATCTTTGTAAAATGGGGGACAATAAAAATAATATGTCCAAAAAAGAAAATTAAAGAATACAAACCCTAAAGGAAAAATTTGACATTGTGGTTAAACAGACAGATAAAGGTGGTGGGATTGAGTTCATGAATAGACCTGCCTATATTAGTGAGGCAGAGAGACAACTGAAAGATAACACAACAAACACACTATTGAAGAGAGTCCTGACAATGGAGTATACAATGGAATTACAAGATTTACTTAAAAGGATTAGATAAGGTGATTTTAACTAAGTCCAAACATACATATTTATATAGGGAATTTCCAAGAATTCCAGTATTTTACCTATTACCTAAGTTACATAAATGTAAGTATGTGGACATCTATTTGCAAAAATACATAGAAAAAGCAGTCTCTTATTTAAAGTTCACAAGTCATCTTATCGTATCTTCCCTGTTTACTGTGATACAGCATAATAATGGTATATAGGCTACACTTCAGATCTGCGGGACTGCCAAAAATATTTTTGTGGCCAACTGGAAGGATGAAGTGATCTGAAGTGGCAGGTTAAGGATGAGCCTGTTCCTATACATTGTAATAGCTGCCCCACATTCTCTTTGGACAATTTTTTATGAATTAGGATAGATAAACTAAGTCCACACTAAATGGAAATATTATTTAAAAGATTGCCACAAAGAGAAACAAAATGGATCTATGAATTAAAAACTCTAAAACAAAAAAACAAAGGACTCAATACAGATCTAGACATTATGTCTTTCTGTTACATCTGAGCCATTGTTTACAAATAATTTCTAATATTATTCATAGTGTTAGGTTACATTATTGTGCATGCTATTTTACAAATCCCATTTATTTCTAGAATATTCCTGCATTTTTAACCTATCTTCTTCTTTATCCATATTAATCTACTGGCATGTTGCCCTTTTTAGTTCATACATATGTTATCTTTTAATGATGTTTTTAATGATTTTATAATTTGTTATTTTACTTTTTTCTTCTTATATTTTTACATTTCCTACAAATAATTTTTATATTGATGTTAAGAAAAAACACTTTTTTATGTGTAAATATATATATATATATATATATATATATATATATATATATATATATATATATATATACACACACACACATTTTTATAAACATTTTATATATTTCTGTATACATGTTTTATTACAACTTTGACTTGTTCTTTTGGAACAATATACAGCCATTTTGCCATCTTCATCTTTTGGCCTTGGCTACATTCAGTGTTTTTTGTTTTTTGAATGACAGAAATCATATTAATAAATTTGAAAACAGAAGGGCACAGGGTATATCTCCTGTGGCCTGCTCTAAACTGAAGACCACGAGTAACATCATTTAAACTTTGAGAGCTGCTCAAAATATGTCTATAGAGGTTTCTGGAATTCAAAATAGCATTTTGACCTTTTGTACTTCTTCTATGAGCTATCCAGAAGGGAAACCGTGTGTATTGTATATAAGTAGCTTGGCGTGTGCTTGCCGGTAAGGTGTGTGCATTTTAGTCATGTTTCTGTGGTGTTAAGAATCTAGATTGTTTGCTTAGAGAAAGGAGATACAGCATTCTATACAAAAAAATGACACCACTGTTAAATCTGTTTTCATTTTTAAACATTAAAATCTCCTGATGACAATAAGAGGGGAGCAATGAGCATCCATGATATAACATCACATCTAAGCAAGATGTGTATGGTGCAGTTTGAACATACACAGTGAGTCTCCGAGCCTATCCAGAGGGAGCAGTCTTTTCACAGTATAGCGCCTACAAGTGCTGCAACCTCCCTGCTACATGTAAAGAACTGCAATGCCGTTTGTAATTCCAAAATACTATCCTTACATGATCCCTAATTATCTAGATACTAAATCCAGGGACAGATAAGCAGGGCAAGACCATGATCCTACATGGAGATAATGAAATGGTTGCAACTAACTTATTCATTTACTGTAAATGCACACGATCTGCGTGTGCATCAAACTATCACATTATTTCAAATATAAAATATATTATCTATACACGACTAACATAGGGAGCCCTCACATCTTCATCATAAGGTGATATATTTTAAACAGCCTCAGTCATCATTTCACTAGTTTGTGTGTATTTCTAATTACGACATAAAAAGGTATGAAAATGAATAAGTGTATTTTCTTTTTGTATCATCATCATTGTATTATTTTATGTCCTGCTCGTTATAAAATGTGTACATTATTTTAAGTACTTTATGAACTGCTTTGTCTTGTATCCAAACATTTTTTTAAGATGAATTTAACTTGGGTCATAACTGGTACCAAACTGATAGGAAAGGAAAGAAATGATCACCTTAGTATTCTCCAGAAAGATATGTAGAACATTCGAAGGGCTAAACAAATATTAAAAGCATTTTAAAAGAGTATTATATCATTTTACATTTAAAAAAAAAAGAAAATGAGAAATAAGCCAGTTTGTTTTTTTCTAATTAATTTCATTACTGACCATCATGGTGAGCAGCCAAGAACAGTTTTATGCCCATATGATGGAGAGGAAGGATGAGATAGCTAGTTACTTAGGTGCATAAATTGCACATGTGGAGGAGATTAAATGTGATGATCATCAGGAGTGTGAGGCTAAAGCTGAACACAGCAACTGAATTTTTAACAAGCATGCTAAACTAGACATGCAGCATGCTTACTTAGAGAATACCACTGCTTGAGAGGCAATTCCCGTGCTTAACATCAGCACTGGTGGATGAAGATCAGTCTGGTGAAGAGGGCATGATGTCAGTTTAGATTTGGCTTGGATGCCTCTTTGGGGCCATTGACTGCACTCATGATGGACTGAGGACACCATAATATAAGAAGGAATTATATGGAAACTGAAAAGTTGTACTACTCCCTGAATGTCCAGGTCATCTGTAATGCTCATCAGCACATCATGAGTATGAAGTTAGACTAGTGTGTTTCATGTCAAGATGCTATCATCAGGACCCTGTTTGAGAATGGGGAAATTCCTAATGAATGGCTCCTGGGTAAGTACAATATCCTACACATTACTATTGCAATAGCCATTTTACCTGTACCCATTACACCAGGGCTCGACAAACCCCAGACGCAATGTCGCCATGGCGACTGAGAAATTTGTCCTGGCGCCTAGGTTTTTGTCAGCCTGTCAAATGACTGTACCGTGGTGAAAAAATGACCATCACCGGAATACTTCTTCACCGGAAGACTTCTTCACCGGAAGACTTCGTCACCGGACTACAAGCTGCCGCATCGGAAGAGAGCTGGAGACCCGGCTGTGTGACATCACGACACGTGACCTACTAGGCATCACTCACGCGCGAAATAGTCTACCATGAAGCAGCGCAAAGGAGTGGAACGTTTATCCCAGACTGGTTTTACTTGTCCTGTTACTGCTACTGCAGGGTAATTTTAATTGTTAAAAAAAATAAAAGTATTTTATTTAAAATCAACTTGTGCGTGTGTTTAATTTATGGGGTGGTCCTGTGCAGGAATATTTCAGCTCTTTTAATCACTCCTGGTTTGCCCTTCAGGAGTGCTATATTTAAGTCTCCCTTAAACAGCATCCTAGAATAGTTTAGCAGCTTTAAAAAAAAAAAAAGGACTTTATATTATAATGCTGTAGGCATTATCAATGTGCAAAAGTATACTGATTTTTACCTTTTAATAAAGTGATGTATACTTTTGCATTTTGCCGTTTAAGGGAGTTTTAAGCATGGCACAGAAAACCCAGAGTACTTTATTTTAAATGTAGGATGTAAAATAATGCAGCAGTTTACTGATTATTAGTTTTGAATACATTAATAAATCTCTAGGGACAATATAGGCTGGTGGTGTGTAATTTATCTTATTCAAAAGTAGCAGCCTCTATTGTCCATAGAAGATTTATTATTTTATTAAATAGTAATAATCAGTACACTGCTGCATTTTTCTTTCTTTCATATCCTGCATTTAAAAAAAGTGGGTTTTCTGAACAATGCCATACAAACTCCACTCCCTAACAAAGTTTACACAAAATGCCTATCTGTCATGGGGACTACATTCAAGTACCTGGGCAGACACTAAAATATCTGTACAAGAGCACCATGGCAAGGTCTGTAATTGTCAAATCTGCCACCGGCAGATAAGATTTGGCCCATCTAGTCTGCCCAATGTACTAAATACTTTTATTAGTCCCCTATCTTATATCTAGGATAGCCTTATACCTATCCCATTAATGCTTAAACTCCTTCACTGTATTACTTCTGCTGGAAGACTATTCCATACATCCACTACCCTCTCAGTAAAGTAATACTTTCATTGGTCCCTGGCCTTATCTAATATCTAGGATAGCCGTATACCTATCCCGTGCATGCTTAAACTCCTTCACTGTATTAACCTCTACCACTTCTACTGGAAGACTATTCCATGTATCCACTACCCTCTCAGTAAAGTAATGCTTTCATTAGTCCCTGGCCTTATCTTATATCTAGGATAGCCTTATACCTATCCCATTAATGCTTAAACTCCTTCACTGTGTTTACCTCTACCACTTCTGCTGGAACACTATTCCATGCATCCACTACCCTCTCAGTAAAGTAATGCTTTCATTAGTCCCTGGCCTTATCTAATATCTAGGATAGCCTTATACCTATCCCATTAATGCTTAAACTCCTTCACTGTGTTTACCTCTACCACTTCTGCTGGAACACTATTCCATGCATCCACTACCCTCTCAGTAAAGTAATACTTCCTGATATTAATTTTAAATCTTTTCCCCTCTAATAGAGGACTATGTCCTCTAGTTGTGGAAGTGTTTCTTCTTTTAAATAAACTCTCCACCTTTACTTTGTTGATTTCAGTAAATGTTCACAATGAACAACGCTGGTGCTTAGCCCTGGTTCCCACTTCATTTTTTTGAGACCATGGTGCCCTTCTAAGCAACCTTGTCTAAATATAGTGTAAGTAATAACACATATACTAAAATGCAATTATCTTTGTTAGTGGATTCAGACAAAATGAATCATACAGCAAAAGCTAGGGTGCCAGTGAATGCAAAGCAATTGCGGATGACTCATTTCTTTGCAAAGACCTCTCCTGTGGAAAGTGCAGTGGAGCTGGTTACTGCAGAAACAAGTAGCACAAGAGAAGACGACCCAGCAGAAGAATCTGTCCCTTCGACAAGCCACCCTCATAATCCTGGAAAAAGAGAATTCAAGCAAGACTGGTGCAAGGAACTCACATGGCTTACATTTGACCAAACCACGGGTATAGCCATATGTGAGGTCTGTAACTCCTTCCCTGGCATTGCTGTACAAGGATCTAAGACTGTGAAAAGGTTTTCAGGGCCGTTTAAACTTGAGACCTTCAAAAAACATGCAAAGTCTCTCCAGCATGAAAAATGTGTACAGGCCAAACAAGCCCTGTTAGCTCCAGAAGCTACACTATTGGCTGCATGTGTGAAGAAAATGGATGAAGGCATATTCAACCATATGAAGGTTTTATTTAATGTAGCCTACTATATTGGAAAGAACAACAGGCCATACACAGACTTTGAAGGATTGCTAGAGCTGATGGGGAAATTAGGAGTTGCTATGAGAGAGGAGTATGCAAATGATAAGAGATGCAAAGAATTCATCTCACATATTGCAAATGTAATACGCAAAGAACTCACCTGTGAGCTAAAAGAGGCAAAATATGTCAGTTTGATACTAGATGGATCAACTGACAAATCAGGAGTAGAGGAACTCATATTGTATGTCAGGTATATCAAGAACAATGGGGGTCAAAGAAGTATTTCTGTCAGTCCTATCTCTTGAAATGGCTACTGCAGAGGGGTACTTGGACACTATCACTAAAGATCTAAAGACACATGGGTTCCTAGACTGGCTTTCTTCAAGCCAACTCATTGGCATTGGTACAGATGGTGCCGCCAGCATGACTGGAGCTGAAAATGGACTGGTGCAGAAAATACGGCAAAACCTCACTCACGTAATTGGCATTCACTGTGTTGCACACAGATTAAATTTAAGTGTTTTAAGCTCCGTTAAACATGCTAAATTCATTGATGACCTCGACTCTGTTCTGAAGAAACTGTATCAGTTTTACCAGTACTCGCCTAAGAGAATGTGCCAACTGAAGCAGGTTGCTGAAAGTCTTCAAAGTAAAATCCAGAAGTTTCAGTACTTGCATAATGTAAGATGGGTGGCCAGCAAAGTCAGTGCTCTTTCTGCACTTGTCAAAGACTGGAAATGTGTTACAGTCCACCTTGAAAGTGTTGCTGCAGAAAAAGACAGTGCTTCTGCAGTTGCCCACGGTTTGTTGAGAAAACTCACGGATTATAAATTTGTTCACATACTTCATTTTCTTCAAGACTACCTGGAAATTATTAAGAACCTCTCCCTTTTATTTCAAAGGGAAGAGCTTTTCTTAAGCACAATCAAGTTACATGTGAAAAACACAATATCGTCCTTAAAATCCCTCAAAGATGCACCAAACCAGCATGAGGAGAGATTTATCACAGGAACATCCCTTAAAGGACTGTATCAAAACATGCAGTTACATGGACTCAGCAATCAAAAGAGAACTTGATTCAACACGCCGTTAAATACCTGGAAGAACGATTTCTGGGTGAGAGGAATATTGAAAGCTCCACGGCGGTGTTTGACACCTTTGCCTGGCCAGCAGGAACAGCATTACAAGACTATGGTGTTGAAGACATTACAGCTTTGGCTCAGCATTTTCAGAAACAACTGTCTCCTCCTGAAATGCATGCACGCTCTCCTCAATGAGTGGTATGAATTTAAGGTGCTTGGATAAGGAAAGAAACTGAGTGAGCTTTTGGATTTGACACTGTCCAACACAGAGAGGTTTCCAGTTTTGGGAAACTTGTTATCCATTGTATCTGTGTTACCTGTCTCAACCGCATGTTGTGAAAGAGGGTTTAGCTTAATGAACCTGGTAAAAAATAAGTTCAGATCATCAATGCATGAAGAAAGTTTGAGTGATTTGGTAATGATCAGCATGAATGGGCCATCAGTGAAGGAGTTTGATCCTGCAAAGGAAGTGAACCATTGGTACTTTAGTTCTAGAACGACAAGGCATGTTCATGGCCACAAAAAGCCAAGTGAAAAACACTAACATAATATATAGAACATTTGGTTTCACATCAGCCTAAATTAATTATTTTCATAACTTAAATGCTAGTGATGTTTGGTTCTAGTCTTCTTTATGAGTTAATTTAAGATCTGTTGTTTTTTGTCATTGAAAATAAAACTTTGATATTTAAAAAAAAATTGCTGGCTCCTAACTTTTTTGGCTGGCTCCTAGATTCAAAAAGAATTTGTCAAGCCCTGCATTACACTTATCAAAGTCTCATGCCATGCCTTACAGGTGACAAGTGATATGGATGTTCTCCTTAGCTCATGACCCCACTCAGGAATCCAAAGACTACAGCAGAACAGAGATACAACAGTGCACATGTTGCAACAAGGTATGTAGTTCCGCTAAGGGCAGCAAGTTTCTGAACCTGCTTAATAACAAATTAATGGCCCAATTAGTAGACACCCCAACTAGAATGGATGCCTGTCTGGATTTAGTTATAACAAACAAGGAGCAGCTTATCTCAAACATCAAAGTAAGAGAACACTTGGGGAATAGTGACCATAACGTGGTCTCGTTTGAGATTAATGCAAAAAAAAAAATTGGTAACTATGCCACCAAAACACTTAATTTTAGAAGGGCCAACTTTGATGGACTAAGGGCATCAATTGAACATTTAGACTGGGAACGATTGTTTTTTGGACTAAACACAGAAGACAAGTGGAATGCCTTTAAGCACACATTACAAAAGTACACATCCCAATATACACCTTTGGAAAACAAATACAAAAGACACAAATCAAAACCAATGTGGCTTACCAGTAATGTGAAACAGGAAATTCAAAACAAGAAAATGGCATTCAAACATTATAAAAGCAAGGGATCAGAATTATCATTTATAAAATACAAAGATGCCAACAAAGCCTGCAAAAAGGCAATTAAATTGGCTAAATTGGAAAACGAGAAAAGGATTGCTAAGGAGAGTAAAATTAACCCCAATTTTTTTAATAAGTATATAAATGGAAAAAAGCTAAAGAGGTCAAATGTTGGGCCCTTGTTATCCCAAATGGGAAATTTGGTAAGTGAGGACAGAGATAAAGCAGACATTTTAAATACTTTTTTTTCTTCTGTTTATACTAAGGAAGAACAGATGTATGAGCCCCCGCTACTGGAAGTTATGGAACAGTCACCGCAAACGTGGGATTGGCTGACACAGGAAAAAGTGCTTAAGCAATTAAACTTTGTTAAGATAGACAAGGCCCCAGGGCCAGATGGTATACACCCAAGGGTCCTTCGAGATTTAAGCAAAATTCTGGCCAGACCAATATTTATGATCTTTAGGGATTCTTTCAGTTCAGGTAAGTGCCAACAGACTGTCGAAAGGCGGATGTCATTCCAATATTTAAAAGGGATCAAAATCTCTGTCCTCTAATTATAGGACAGTGACCTTGACATCTGTAGTGGGGAAATTATTTGAAGAATTGCTAAAGGTGTACACTCAAGAACACATCTTGAATCAGAATATAATTAGTAAAAGTCAACATAGTTCTGTGAAAGACAGGTATTGTCAAACAAACTTAATAACATTCTATGAAGAAGTCAGTAAAAATATAGATCTAGGTGTGGCAGTTGATGTGATCAATTTGGATTTTGCTAAAGCATTTAATACAGTTCCTCACAAAAGGTTACTCTACAAATTGAGAGGATTGGGGGCAAATGTATGTATTTGGATTGAAAATTGGCTAAAAGATAGAACACAGAGGGTTGTTGTAAATGGAAAAGCCTCAAATTGGACCAGGGTATTGAACGGAGTACCTCAGGGGTCTGTTTTGGTTTTTAATTGGTAACTTTTTAATTAGTTTATTAATGATCTCCCACGTTGTGCAGAGAGCCATGTCTCAGTGTTTGCTGATGACACAAAATCAGGTAAGGTAATAAAGACTAATCTTGATGTTTTTTCTTTACAGGAATATTTGGACAGAGTGGTGGACTGGGCAAGAAAGTGGCAAATGAGGTTCAATATAGACAAATGTAAAGTTATGCATTATGGGAAAAATAATAACAAAGCAACATATATGTTAAATGCTAATTCCCTGGGAAAAACTACTAACGAAAAGGATTTAGGAATCATTGTAGATAACAAACTTGGCAATAGTGCCCAATGCCAGTCAGCAGCTGAAAGGGCCAATAAGATATTGGCATGTATAAAACGAGGTATAGATTCACGGGAGAAGGACATCATTTTGCCTCTTTACAAATTAATAGTAAGACCTCACCTTGAATATGCAGTACAATTCTGGGCACCAGTCCTTAAAAAGGATATTAAGGATTGGAGGATCTTAGTTATGAAGAGAGACTTAAAAAATTGCATTTATTTACTTTAGAAAAAAGGCGTCTTAGAGGGGATATGATAACATTATATAAATATGTGCAGGGCCAATATAAAGAGCTCTCCAGGGACCTGTTCATTAACAGAAATGTACAAAGAACAAGAGGTCACCCCCTGAGACTGGAAGAGCAAAGATTTCATGGACAGCAAAGGAAGGGATTCTTTACAGTAATAAAATTATGGAACTCACTGCCAAGAGAGGTAGTGCTATCAACCATGATAAATGCATTTAAAAATGGTCTGGATGGTTTTTTTTTAGAAAAGCAGAACATACCGGGCTATTAATAATAGAATAAGCATTAATAATAGAGCTTATTGATCCAAGAAGAAATCTGATTGCCCTTTTGGAGTCATGAAGACATTTTTCCCCCTAGGAGGCAAAATTCAAAATATCTTCCTTGGGTTTTTTTGCCTTCTTTTGGATCAAAACGCTGGAATGATAGGTAGATGGGTTGAACTTGATGGACTTGTGTCTTTTTTCAACCTAAATTACTATGTTACTATGTAATAAAACTCACATTTGGCATCTTAAAATATTGCTACCAGGGCCTTGAAAAATCCAGTGGGTTTCTGGTACCCTCCAATGAAGGCATCAAAGATCATCATCTCCTGTTGTGTACTGCATAACAATGCAGTGCACCACCATACACAATTGTAGCAGGGGTGATTATATAACTGCATGTGGTGGTGTGGCACGACGATCAGAGGTGTCTAGAGATCAGGACATGACTGATAGCAGGCACTTCACTATAAGATGACAAACCATATATAACATGTTGTGTACACATATAATACAGCAACATATGTTTTCAATCCACCTGTCATTGACTGAACTCTCCTTGAAAAACATGTTTGCTTCTGGTTTACCTTCCAAAACAGGATTCTTCTCCTGCAGATGAAGTAGGTAAAGCTGGTTTCCCTAATTGATTGACGGTTATGTGTTTGCCACTTGTTGAAATCTTCCCTCCTCTCTTGTTGATGTCTTCCCTCTTCTATTGAGCACCTCTAATGTCTGCACCTCTGATTAGATTGCAGATCTATTACAATAGACAGTTGGGAGGACCCAACCTTTATATGACAGCAGTGGTGAGTAATGTGCATTTTGCCTTTGTGCATTTGTACACCCAGTGCTAATTAGCCTTATATAATGAAACTGCTGAGTGGTGAGAAGGGATACAGCTAAATGTTAAAAAAGTGAAAGATCAGGGCAGGGGGGTAATGTTTTGATTTAATAAAATGGGAAATGTTACATACCAGGACCATTTACTATGATTATGATTTATGTATAATGATTAATTCAGCAGGGTGGCTGTCTGTAATATGATATACTCATAACTACTGTTTTACATTTACAGTTAAATAAATGTAACAATTCCCCTTTACATTTCTCCCACAGATATTACATCTGCTACAAGTCTATAACTGTTCTTTTTAGCGCTGTTTGATTGTGGCTAATAGTTCAGTGTGGCAGTTTTGCCCGACGATGCATAACCCTAAAAAAATACTAACCTAAAAGTAACCCATAACCCGAATACTAACCCTAAAATGAACCCTAATACTAGTCCTAAAACTAACCTTAAGTTCAGTGTGCCAATGAACGGTCACAATCTGTCAGCTACAGCCATACCCCTCTACCCATGGACCCCTGCCACCATGTAGTCACAGGTATGTATATATTTTATTGCACTGAAGTAACAGCACATGGTGACAACCAATACCAGTGATGTCATGTCAGCTCTATGGTGGCATTACATCACTGAATATTGATCATTATTGTTTGGATAGTTCTACTCTCCCCATTATGTAACATGTATTACCGTTACATTTCCAAAGTGTAGATGCCAACATTGATTAGCAATGTAATATTCTACATCGTAAAAATGAATGGGGACAGCTTCGTGTGTGTGTGAGCTGTGAAATGTTGACATAAAATAATGACAAACACACAAAGGTAGTGGTTAATTTGACTCATTAAATATCAACATTAATTTTGTTTGTGTGATAAGAAATATAGTTTGTGGTTAACATTTAAGTGATGAGATATGGCCTAAAAGAAATTTGAACATACATAAAATATGGTACAACACATTTTAAATTTAAATGTTTAATTTTCATTTTATAAAATAAGCTCAGATCATGGAAGAGGCACTGTTACGTGCTTGGCAATCTTCTAGTTTGGTTTGTATTCTTATCATCATCGCCTGTCTGACTTTCAACGCAAATGGACGAAATGTATTGGGCAAATAATCAGTGGCATATTAATAGTCAAATTATCAGTGGCACATTAATGGTCAAATTATCAGTGGCATGTGAATGGACTAATTATCAGTGGCATATTAATGAACAAATTATCAGTGTCATATTAATGGTCAAATTATCAGTGGCATATTTATGGACAAATTATCAGTGGCATATTCATGGAAAAATATGTTCATGGGCATATATTAAAGGGCACCTGGCTGGGGAATATTTTAATATGATAACTGTGGCATATTTTTATAGGCAAACTGGCTGTTGCATATATTAATGGCAAAGGGACTGTGCATGTTAATTGGTACCTGATTGCGGCTCATTTTAATCGGCAAATGTATGCTGTGGCAAGTTCTGTGGGGCAAAATAATATGTACTATGGGGCAAAGTGACTTTGTGGTATGTTCTGTGGGGCAAACTGACATAGTGACATTCCAAATCATGTGAGTGCACTATTAGTGCATGCCATTTGCTAAGTGCATAGCAAGTGCTGTGGGTACTCTATGGTGCTGTGTTAAGTCATTTAGGTGCAATGTGGGTGCAGAATATAGGAATAAAAAAATAGAAATGCAATTTGTCAATAACATTTTTATTATATACAAAAATAGTTGAATATGATATGAAAATTGTTCCATGTAATATTAAAAAGTTAAGAAGAGAGAGAGAGATATTTATAGGCATGTGATTAGTTTTCTATTGTACAATAGATAAATGTTGCCCGCCATCACCGAAGCAGACTTTGCTTCGGACCCCCGACTAGAAAAAGGATGCTGACCCCTGCTCTTCTGTATAATATAATTAAGCTAATATTATTTGTGGGGGCTTGGGCAGATGCAATTTAATAATAACATTAAAAGATGACATTAAGATATAGAATTGCCTCAGCCAAGATGTGGGCCTCCTCTTCATACCATCCACATAAATATAAGCTAATATGGCTTGGGCTGAGGCAATTATAGATTTTAATTTTATATTTTAATATTATTAGTCTCAGTCTCATGTCAGTCT
Organism: Pelodytes ibericus; assembly: GCA_036172795.1. Classification (NCBI taxonomy): domain Eukaryota; kingdom Metazoa; phylum Chordata; class Amphibia; order Anura; family Pelodytidae; genus Pelodytes; species Pelodytes ibericus. The sequence goes on from CM069862.1 coordinate 126,120,205, forward strand.
CAGAGAAAGTTCGGCAAACAAGCCGATATGTTTGCTCATATCGGCTTGTTTGCCGAACTCATTCTGAGACTGACACAAGTGTTTAATCTGCAGCGTTTTTATCAGTTCCCTCTGTGTTACCTACTATTGTGTATATTATCCTTTCAAGCCAGCTGAAAGCTGCAAAGTTGTTACATCATAGTGCATTATACACAGTTGCTAGTTCTAATGTAGAATTGAGATCAGAGGATGCTCATTTCTATTCCTCATCTTAAAACCCTTTGTCTTTATATATATATATATATATATATATATATATATATATATATATATATATATATATATATATATTTATAACAACATTCAACCCTTTTTTTAAAATCAACATTATATCTTCTGCCACACTATACCGGCATTACAAACATGTTCTCTAGGCTGTGATGTAATTTAAAACCTCTGAAGAAAACTAGTGAAACACGTCAGGTTTCTTCTTATACATAACCATTTTCTGTTTTACATATTTACTGTGTTTTGTTTTTTAAATTTAACGTTTTAACCCCTTAAGGACAGAGCCTTTGAAAACATTTTTGTCCTTTCTGGACAATAGCTATTTTAACATTTCTGTGCTGTTTGTGTTTAGCAGTAATTTTCTTCTTTGTCATTTGCTGTACCCACACATATTATATATTGTTTTTATCGGGACAAGAAGGGCTTTCTATGGATGCCATCTTTTTGATCATATCTTATCATATTATAAAAAAAAAAAAAATATGGTAAAAAAATAAATAAATACACAAATTTCCTGACTTTTATTTGAAACAACTTCTCCTCATCGACAATAGCGAATGAAAAAACATGCTAAATAGATTCTACTATTTCTCCTGAGTACAGGGATACCACCCATGCATAGGTTTGTTGGGTTGTTTGGGGGCTAAAATGCCAAATTTGTGAGGTGCAGTTTTTTGTTTTCAAACTTGAAATTTTTACATGCAGACAGCCTGCACCCATGTCCCATTTGGGACATATTTGAAGCCAGTTAGTGTATTTTACCCCATCAACCCATATATTTTTTAAAAGAAGACACCTTAGGCTATCTCAAATGGTGGTATTTTAACACTTTCCATGCACTAATTCTACCACCAGCCTTTGTCAAACTTTGTGGTAGTAATTTTTTTGTGTTTTTTTTTCACAAACCTTGTACTTCAGACATGAATTCACAGATTTTGGTATGTGTCACTGCCAAATAACACCCCAATAAGTGTTCAGCAACATCTCTTGAGTACAGGGATACCACCCATGCATAGGTTTGTTGGGTTGTTTGGGGGCTAAAATGCCAAATTTGTGAGGTGCAGTTTTTTATTTTCCAACTTGAAATTTTTACTTGCAGACAGACTGCACCCATGTCCCATTTGGGACATATTTGAAGCCAGCTAGTGTATTTTACCCCATCAACCCATATATTTTTTAAAAGTAGACACTTTAGGCTATCTCAAATGGTGGAATTTTAACACTTTCCATGCACTAATTCTACCACCAGCCTTTGTCAAAGTTTGTGGTAGTAATTTTTTTGTGTTTTTTTTTTCACAAACCTTGTACTTCAGACATGAATTCACAGATTTTGGTATGTGTCACTGCCAAATAACACCCCAATAAGTGTTCAGCAACATCTCTTGAGTACAGGGATACCACCCATGCATAGGTTTGTTGGGATGTTTGGGGGGTAAAAGGCCAAATTTGGTAGGTGCAGTTTTTGGTTTTCCAAATTAAAATTTTGACATGCTGACCGCATGCACCCATGTCCCGTTTGGGACATATTTGAAACCAGCCAGTGTATTTTACCCCATCAACCCATATATTTTTTAAAAGTAGACACCCTACGCTATTTCAAATGGTGGTATTTTAACACTTTCCATGCACTAATTCTACCACCAGCCTTTATCAAAGTTTGTGGTAGTAATTTTTGTGTGGTTTTTTTTCGCAAATACTGTATTTTAGACATACATTCACAGATTTTGGTATGTGTCACTGCCAAACAATAACCCAATATGTGTTCAACAACATATCCTGAGTACAGGGATACCACCCATGCATAGGTTTGTTGGGTTGTTTGGGGGCTAAAGGGCCACATTGTGAAGGTGCGCATTTTCAACTTGGAATATTGACGTGTAGTCAGCCTGAGCCCATCTTTCATTTGGGACTTTTTTTTAAAGTAGGACAGTGTATTTTACCCCAAAAAGTATATATTTTGTAAAAGTAGACACCCTAGGCTATTTTAAATGGTGTTATTTTAACACTTTCCATGCACCAATTCTACCACCAGCCTTTGTCAAAGTTTGTGGTAGTCATTTTATTGTGTATTTTTTCCCACATACATTGCACTTTAGATACAAATTCACATATTTCGGTATGTGTCACTGGCAAACAATACCACAATATATGTTCAGCAACATCTCCCGAGCACAGGGATACCACCCATGCATAGCTTTGTCAGCTTTGTTAGGGGTTGAAAGGCTACATTTGAGAGGTGCGCTTTTTGATTTAGAGCAAGGAAGGGGTTAATAGCTCTTATAAGAGCCTTTGTAGTACAGTACAAAAAAATTAACCCCTAAAAATGCACAGACAAGAAAAAATGTTCTGCTGTGCAGTGATCAGTGGCAGGGAAGGGGTTAATACACTACACTATACAAAGGGTATGGCTTTTATAAAAGCCCTTGGGACTCACAATTTATTAACATTTTATTTAATTTATTACAATTAAAAAATTATGTTATACAGATCTGTCTCTTTCCCTCACTAAAACTCAAGTGAGGAGAGGGAGGCAGATCCATATGGGTCAGAACAATATTTACGAACCAGACGAATGGTGATGCTCATCTGAGAAATCACCAAACCACCTTTGCCACTGATCGGCTGTTACTGATCGCTATACACGCGTTCAGACAGCTTCAAAAGGAATACACGTAATCCCCTAGTGGGTATAATTAACCCCTAGCGAGTCTGACAAAAAAATGCTGATAGCAAAAAAAAATCCTTATGCGACTAGATTGCTCCATATGCGCTGCTTAGGCAGTGACCATATGCACTGCTTAGGCAGTGACCATATGTGCTGCTTAGGAAGTGATATACGGCAAGGAAGGGGTTAATAGCTCTTAAAAGAGCCTTTGATATACTGTAATAAATCAAAGTAAAAAAAAATAACCCCTAAAAAAATGCACAGACGGCAAAAAATGTGCTGCTGTGTAAGATCACTGCGTACACAGCGATCAATTGCAGGGAAGGGGTTAAATACTGGAAACGGCTTTTATAAAAGCCTTTGGGCGTGGAGTGATCGTAGCTGGTCGCTTTCTTTACTCCATTTAGTGCATGACGTGCCAGGCACGTCAGCTGTCGGCAAGTCCACGATTTGCCGTGACGTGCCTGGCACGTCATCTGTCGTTAAGGGGTTAATAGATTTTGTACTAATCCACCTGCTTTATGTTTTATGAACACTCAGACAGTAAATTGTCTTAAAAATACTCAGACTACTTTTCATCATCTCCTCTCCATTGTATTTAGTTATTCTTTCTCTTTCTCTTATTATTTCTTCTCTGCTCTCTTATCTTTTATTGTTTGTCTTATATAAAGCACGATTACTTTTCTTTTTTACTTCATTTACATTTGTTAGATGTACTGGAAGCACCATTTTTTGTGACCTGTTTTTCCTTTTTCTTCCTTCTTTCTACTATGGATCCATGTACTTTACTTATTACATTTATATATTAAACACTATATTCTTTTACATATGTTTAATATATCAATAATATATTCTTCAAATGTGCTTCTTTAAAATGCTTGGTTTTCCCTTTTGTGAACAGGAAAATAATTATGTTATGCTATGGGGCTGGTATAACAATGCAATGTTATGGGACTGGTTGCCACAACTTGCCGGTGGTTTCTCCATGCAGCACTAAAGCCTGAGGAGGTGCACCAATAAAACCATATTGATGCTGCGGCAACCATTTGAACAGTAATTCACTGTGTTTCACGCAGTACACGCGTTAATTCTAGTGTACTTGTAACACAAAACGTACTTGCATTTTTATGGTTTAACTAGACAATCTATTTTGTACCGGTCTGCTAGACACTTTAGTATTGCAACTTCTAACATGTCTGCATGAAACTTAGCTTGTTCTTACACCAATATGGGCAGTGGCTGGTTCACTTTCGTCACGTTAGAATGCGTACCAGCAATCAGACCATGTACAGCAGTTTTGAATGTTGCCATCAGTGGAAATGCAGTGGATTGTGGATAAGCTCCTAATGTGCCGGGCAGATCTGCACCACTGCAATACATCAACCTAAGGAGAATACGTTGCTCTTCATCTATAAATGTATCTGCAAGACAAGGAGATGTTTAGTACATTGCAAGATTAATTGACAGCATTGTGTGCATGCGCAGAAGTGCTACCAGTCTGAGCGGCACTGACACTCCTGATTCACCGGAGCAGAAGTTGGTAGATATATACAGGTGTAACATCCCACACTTTCAGTGTCTGAAAATGCAGCTTTGTTAGACAACTGAATTAATTTTCAAACAGTTGGACTATGACATGCAGAAAAAAAGGGGGGCAGATTTATTTTCCATTAATAAGATACAGGCAATTTACCCAATAAAATGCTACCATCCACCCCCTTCCCCAGTACTTACCTCCTAGCTGCTCCATGTCCCCAGTTGTCTCCTCCTTTTTTTTGGCACTGTGAGACAGTCATATGGGAAGAGCGTGGGGGGGGGGGGGGGGGGGGTTCGCACATTGGGCCAGCAGGGGCCCTCTTAACCAGAGGGCCATGGGCAAGTGCCCAGTTTGCCCATTGATTAAAGTGGTCCTGATCATCCAGACATCCACTGGCTGCCCCCACTTGCCACCATGGGACAATTGAAGCTACTACTTCAATTCAGCACTATTTGCATGGATTTGGATGACTGATCACAACAGTCTCCATTCGGCTATCATTATTGTATTGCGGATATTGAGGCATTTCTGTGACACTTGAATGGCCTGATTTCACAAACCTGCTCTGGATCAGTCCAAAAATGTAAGCAACCTGAATAAACCCCTAATATTTCTCTCATTTTGCTGAGGAACACTTCAGTGAATATTTCTGGATTTAAAATGCTGTTTACACAATTCAAAAGTTTTCCAAGAATAGTTTAAAAACATTGAATGTAATATTTATTTAACATAATTCGTGGACTTGACTATTGATTAAATACAACTATGAAGTTCATATTAACCCCATCACACCAGATGGTGCATTCACCCTTAACGACAAAAGCACCAAACCAGCGTGTTTGTGCTCCTGGCCCCAATCACTTTGTGATCGGGAGCCAGGAACATCCAAGCAGAGACCTGATCATGGTCTCTATTGTCCCTCTGAGTCCCTGCCAACATCCAGCGATACAGAAGTTCAGGCACCAGAGGCATCAATAGGGGGGGAGGTTACTGGGGCTATAGCCCGAATCCCCAGTGGATAGCCCCGAATAGAGACTTTACTTTAAAAAACTCCCCCTCTGAGCTTTCCCCCATCTGGGACATAGTATCATAGTATCATAGTACCATCCAGAATCGGAGGTTTATGATCGTGCGGGGGTGAGGAGGAAAAGCGCTGCTAGCCCCTCCTCCTGGAGGTGCGGCCCACAAGCAAGTGCTTGCGGTGACAGCACCGCCTGGCCCTACTGACAGCGCGACGGGTGCAAGCTCCACCCCGTCACGCTGTGAGACTGGCTGCGCGCTGGATGTGACATCCGGCAGAAGAAACGGTGTCTGCAGCTGCAGACACCATCGGAAACATCCTCCTCCCAGCAAACAAAGGAAACTTAGCAGGGTGGGGGACCAACACTATAAGGTTTTTTGTTGTTGAAAAAAATGAAGAAATGTGTGTTAGTGTCTGCGTGTAAGTGTGACTGTGTGGGTGACTCAATGTGTGTAAGTGTATGTGTCAGGGTGTTTGCATAAGTGTATGAGGGTGTGTGTGTCAGGATGTGTGTGTGTAAGAGTGTGTGAGAAAGAGAGATAGACGGTGTGTGAGAGAAAGAGAGAGACGGTGTGTGTGAGAGAGACGGTAGATAGAGGGAGATAGACAGTGTGTGAGAGAGAGACGGTGTATGTGAGAAAGAGAGAGATGGTGTGTGTAAGAAAGAGAGACGGTGTGTGTGTGAGAGAGAGAGATGGTGTGTGTGAGAAAGAGAGAGACAGTGTGTGTGAGAAAGAGAGATAGACGGTGTGTGTGAGAAAGAGAGATAGATGGTGTGTGAGAGAAAGAGAGAGACGGTGTGTGAGAGACAGTGTGTGAGAGAAAGATAGAGACGGTGTGTGTGAGAAAGAGAGACGGTGTGTGTGAGAAAGAGAGAGAGATGGTGTGTGTGAGAAAGAGAGAGAGACGGTGTGTGTGAGAGAGAGAGAGAGAGATGGTGTGTGTGAGAAAGAGAGAGAGATGGTGTGTGTGAGAAAGAGAGAGCGAGAAAGAGAGAGACGGTGTGTGTGAGACGGTGTGTGAGAGAAAGAGAGAGACGTGTGTGTGAGAAAGAGAGACGGTGTGTGTGAGAAAGAGAGAAAGACGGTGTGGGAGAAAGAGAGATAAAGAAAGAGAGAGACGGTGTGTGTGAGAAAAAGAGAAAGAGAGATAGAGAAAGAGAGAGACGGGGTGTGTGAGAAAGAGAGGTAGAGAAACAGAGAGATGGTGGGTGTGAGACAGAGAGATAGAGAAAAAGAGAGATGGTGTGTGTGAGAAAGAGAGATAGAGAAAGAGAGCGATGGTGGGTGTGAGAAAAAGAGGTAGAGAAAGAGAGAGACGGTGTGTCTGAGAAAGAGAGATAGAGAAAGAGAGAGACAGTGTGTGAGAGATAGAGAGAGAGAGTGATGGTGTGTGTGAGAAAAAGAAAAAGAGAGATAGAGAAAGAGAGAGACGGGGTGTGAGAAAGAGAGGTAGAGAAACAGAGAGATGGTGGGTGTGAGAAAAAGAGGTAGAGAAAGAGAGAGACGGTGTGTCTGAGAAAGAGAGATAGAGAAAGAGAGAGACGGTGTGTGTGAGAGATATAGAGAGAGAGTGATGGTGTGTGTGTGAGAAAGACGGTGTGTGTGAGAGATATAGAGAGAGAGTGATGGTGTGTGTGTGAGAAAGACGGTGTGTGTGAGAAAGAGAGATAGAGAAAGACGGTGTGTGTGAGAAAGAGCGATAGAGAAAGAGAGAGACATTGTGTGTGTGAGAAAGAGAGAGACCGTGTGTGTGAGAGAGAAAGAGAGAGAGAGAGAGATTGGGTGCGTGAGAAAGAGAGGGAGTGAGATGGGGTGCGTGAGAAAGAGAGGGAGAGAGACGGGGTGAGCTCATCTGGGCTCTAGCCACTGATCGTTTGTTGACCTAGCAACGCCCTTGTCAGGCACTGAAAAATGTAGCCGACATGCACTTTGAGTGTCAGCTACATTTTCTATGCCAGACTGAGGTCACTCAAAGTGGCCTCATCCGACACTGGGGTTCCGTTGCAAGCCCCTGCATGGGATCTGCACCCAGTTCATCGTGGAGAGCTGGAAAACAAAGTACATTCTATGCCATCCTACAGATTTTTAGGTACTGAAAAGTAGGACGGCATAGAATGTCCTAGATGTGGGGAATGAATGGATGAAGAAATGTGTTAGTGTCTGCATGTAAGTGTGACTGTGTGGGTGACTCAATGTGTGCAAGTGTATGTGTCAGGGTGTTTGCATAAGTGTATGAGGGTGTGCGTGTCAGGATGTGTGTGTGTAAGTGTGTGTGAGAAAGAGAGAGACGGTGTGTGTAAGAAAGAGAGACGGTGTGTGTGAGAGAGAGAGATGGTGTGTGTGAGAGAGAGAGATGGTGTGTGTGAGAAAGAGAGAATGACAGTGTGTGTGAGAAAGAGAGAGAGAAAGAGAGAGACGGTGTGTGTGAGAAAGAGAGATAGAGAAAGAGAGAGACGGTGTGTGTGAGAAAGAGAGATAGAGAAAGAGAGAGATTGTGTGTGTGAGAAAGAGAGATAGAGAAAGAGAGAGATGGTGGGTGTGAGAAAGAGAGGTAGAGAAAGAGAGAGACGGTGTGTGTGAGAAATAGTAATAGAGAAAGAGAGAGACAGTGTGTGAGAGATAGAGAAAGAGAGAGATGGTGTGTGTGTGAGATATAGAGAGAGAGTGATGGTGTGTGTGAGAAAGAGAAAGACGGTGTGTGTGAGAAAGAGAGATAGAGAAAGACGGTGTGTGTGAGAAAGAACGTGTGTGTGAGAGAGAGAGAGAGAGAGAGAGAGAGAGAGAGAGAGAGAGAGAGATGGGGTGAGTGAGATGGGGTGCGTGAGAAAGAGAAGGAGAGAGACGGGGTGAGCTCATCTGGACTCTAGCCCCCGATCATTTGTTGACCTAGCAACGCCCCTGTCAGGCACGGAGAGATTCTGAAAAATGTAGCCGACGTGCACTTTGAGTGTCAGCTACATTTTCTATGCCAGACTGAGGTCACTCAAAGTGGCCTCATCTGACACTGGGGTTCCGTTGCAAGCCCCTGCATGGGATCTGCACCCAGTTCATCGTGGAGAGCTGGAAAACGAAGTACATTCTATGCCATCCTACAGATTTTTAGGCACTGAAAAGTAGGACGGCATAGAACGTCCTAGATGTGGGAAGGAGTTAAAGAGGTAATAAAATTAGGTTATAACATGTGCTACATAAACAAGTGTGGACAGTCACTCATGAATCATACCCACGATTCCTGAAATGTTCTCTAGAATTTGTGCAATCAGTATTTTTAGATGCATATAATAATTTCCATGCATACCAGTCCTCTGTTTAGTCATAGATGTATCTAGATAATGTACAGATGCTTATATTTTAAGTCTTGTATACATTAGCAGTAAATATTTGGATACCCTTGGCAGTATGGAAATGTTGATGTTGTAATGTTAATAGTGGGAGGCATTTGTCTGGCACCTGTAGGTGTAGGTTTATGGTATGAGAAATATTGCCTGTGAGTCCATTAATGCTCATATACATAAGTGGATTTAACACGCCCAAGGAGTATTTTTAGAACCCAAGCTTAGTGATGAAGAGCATAGCTGGAGTTCACAGTAACTTAAATGGGACAAGCCATAGTATTTGGGCCGATCAAGATTTACTTTGCTGTTCAGGTCGACTGAGGGCAACAAGGATGCAGTTGGGTAATCCATTGTATGCTAGAGGTTAATAATACAAAGTAAGGGAGTGTTCAAAGCATACCAAATATTCACAAATTCTCTGCAAGCATTTTGTGCAATAAATACATCTTGTAGCCTAAGAGATTCCTCTCACGTATTTGATCAGTAGTTTTCCAGGCTAAAGTCAAATACTGGAGAGCTCGGTGGGAGAGTCAGTAGAAGCTGCTAACCTGTTATTTGTAAATAAATTAAACATATTCATAAAATAAATAATCAAATTTGAATAGACATATACATGATTTGCATGAAATGCAGAAAAAAGAGGTGTTATTTTAAAATAGAACCACTCCTGTGTATGATCATACCAATATTGGGATAAGTTATTGGAGGGCTTTAAGGATCTCACTGTCCATCATTCAGGCTGTTTTAAGAACCTAGTGGACCCTGGGCAAAGTTTTTAGCCCTCGACCCAATTTTTCTAAAGTCGCATTGTAAAAAACTGTGTGTACATGTAAACTTTTTAATATTATATGCAACTATTTTCATATCACAATCAACTATTTATAAATGTAATAAAAAGATTGAAAAGTTGCATTTCTTGTTTTTATTCGCTTTGTTCCCACATTGCACCTAAATGACTTAACACAGCACCATACAGTACCCACAGCACTTGCTATGCTCCTCTATCATACCCACAGCACTTGGTTTGCACTCATATTGCACCCACACAATTTGGCATGCCACAGTGTCAATTTGTCCCACAGAACTTTGTCTGCATTGGCACATAAAAGGAAATAAAAACAAGAAATGCATTTGTATAATATCAATTTTTTATTAAATATTAAAAATCAATTTACATATATACAAGTTAAACTTTTTTTTCCCTATAGGGTAGTCTTATATTCAGGCTTTAAGTTTTTTTCCTAAAGGAATATACAAAGTTTGGGGGGTCGTCTTATAATCAGGGTCGTCTTATAATCGAGCAAATACGGTATAAGCTGGAGTCACGTACACGCACATCACATGTGCTTAGTGTAGGGAGAGGATGCTGCAGCTGTGAGGGACAGATTAAAAAAAATTCTTGTGTTGAATCTACAAACTACAGCGATTATTCAAATTACAGTGATTATTTTAGTGGGTGCTATACTACATATTTGTACCCTCTCTGAGCCCAGTGTCACAGAGAGTGCAGTGCACTTACTGCAATTTGTTGGTGTTAAATATTACATTTGCGTCCTGCACTTCATATCTGAGAGTCAAATAGAACCGTCAAATACTGTGCTTACAGCACACTTTGAAAAATTCTAATAGTTTTGGGTGGTAAATAGTACATTTGCGTCTTGCGGTGCACTTCATATCTGAGAGTAAAATAGAACAGTCCAATACTGTGCTTACAGCGCACTTTGAAAAATTCTAATTGTTGTGCTAAATAGTACATTTACGGCCTGCACTTCATATCTGAGAGTCAAATAGAACAGTCCAATACTTTGCTTACAGAGCACTTTGAAAAATTCTTATTGTTGTGCTAAATAGTACATTTTGTCTTGTGGTGCATTTTTTGCAGTCCAATAAACAAAAAAAACAAAAAAAATACAAATAAAAAACAGTTTTGGCTACCTCTTCCTCCTCCTCCTCCTCCAGCGCAGCTTCCACCTAGACCGCTACGGTCAGCGCCTCCTCAACCTATGGGTCACTATAAACTGAAAGAGAATACCCTGCACTCCAACCCTCTCTCAAATTGATAATTCTGTTGATCCTCCTGGCAGCCATGCTTTAGATTTAGATTTATGTTCTTCCAAAGCTAAAATCAAAGATTCCATCTAGTGCTATTTTATGGCTCAGCTGTATTTGTAATTTGTATGTATTTTTTGTTATTTTAAGTTATTTCCCTATCCACATTTGCTTTCAGGGCACTTGTCCTACTCTTACCCACATTTTACTTCCTTTTGCAGCCCTCTAGCCCTTTCCATTACTTTTTTAGAGGCATTTTAGTGGCCAAAAGTCTGTGTCCCCATTGACTTCAATGGGGTTCGGGGTCAAGTTCGGGGTCAAGTTCGAGCACGGACCCGGACATTTTTTCGAAGTTCGGTCGAACCTGCCGAACCCGAACATCCAGGTGTGCGCTCAACTCTAGTCATTAACATGCAACAGTCAGTTGCCACTGTTTGTCCATTAAACATACCCCCAGCTTGCCCAATAATCTTCTAATGTTATTTTGGCATGAAAAATGACCCAGCTTGCCCATTAGTATGCCAGTTTTATTTTGCCATTAATATGCCAGTAGTATTTTTCCATTAATATGCCACTGCCAATTTTCTCATTAGTATGCCAGTATTATTTTGCTATTAATATGCCAGTATTACTTTTTCCCAATAATATGCCAGTGTTAATTTGCCATTATTAAGCCACAGCTAATTTGCCCAATAATATGCCAGCATTATTTTGCTATTAATAAGCCACAGTCAATTTGCCCAATAATATGCCAGTATTATTTTGCAGTTAAAATGCCACAGATAATTTGCCCAATAATATACCAGTATTATTTTGTCATTAAAAAGCCACAGCGTATTTGCCCAACAATATTTCAGTATTATTTTGCCATTAATAAGCCACAGATACTTTGCCCAATAATATGCCAGTATTATTTTGCCATTAATAAGCCACAGCCTATTTTCCCAATAATATGCCAATATTATTTTGCCATTAATAAGCCACAGATAATTTGCCCAATAATATGCCAGTATTCTTTGCCATTAATATGCCACAGCCAATGTGCCCAATAATAGGCCAGTGTTATTTTGCCATTAATAAGCCACAGATAATTTTCTCAATTACCGTATTTGCTCGATTATAAGACGACCCTGATTATAAGACGACCCCCCAAACTTTGGATATTCCTTTAGGAAAAAAACTAAAAGCCTGAATATAAGACTACCCTATAGGAAAAAAGTTAAACTTGTATATATTCACATGTAAATTGCTTTTTTAATAAAAAATTATGATATCAAAAAATGTATTTCTAGTTTTTATTTCTTTTTATGTGCCAATGCTGCCTTTCTCTTTCCCTTGACCCCATTTTTCTCTCTCTCCCCCCTCCCCTTGCCTGTCTCTTAACCCCCTCACTCCCCTTGTCTCTGTCTCTTAACCCCTTCCCTCCCCTTGTCTCTGTCTCTTAACCCCTTCCCTCCCCTTGTCTGTCTCTTAACCCCATCCCTCCCCTTGTCTCTGTCTCTTAACCCCTTCCCTCCCCTTGTCTGTCTCTTAACCCCTTCCCTCCCCTTGTCTCTGTCTCTTAACCCCCTCCCTCCCCTTGACTCTGTCTCTGCCCCCCTCCCTCCCCATGTCTCTCTGTCCCCCCTGTCTCTCTGTCCCCCTCCCTCCCTCCCCCTGTCTCTCTGCCCCCCTCCCTCCCTCCCCCTGTCTCTCTGCCCCCCCTCCCTCCCTTCCCCTTACCTTGATCCCTGGTGGCTAGTGGGGGCAGCCGGGGGACGTCTGCACGATACTTGCAGACATCCTCCATGCTGCCCGACACGGCAGTCTATTATGACGGACAGCTGTCCGTCATAATAGTCTGCCGTGTCGGGCAGCATGGAGGATATCTGCACGTATCGTGCAGACATCCCCCAGCTGCCCGATTCTCCCTGGTGCCTAGTGGGGCAGCAGAGGATGTCTGCGCGATGAGCGCAGACCTCCCCTGCTGCCGCCCGGCACGCTCGCAGGGACTTCTGTGACGAAAGGCGAAGTATCCGGCTTCTTCACAGAAGCCCCGGCGGTCGTGCCGGGCGGAAGCAGGGGAGTCTGCGCTCGTTGCGCAGACTTCCCCTGCTGCTAGAGAGGGGGATCCAGGTCCCCTGCAGCTCTGCTGGGGACCTGGATCCATGTCTTATAATCTGACCTCAATTTGAGGTCAGATTATAAGAGACCTCGATTATAAGACGAGGGGGATTTTTCAGAGCATTTGCCAGTGTTATTTTGCCAATAATAAGCCACAGCCAATTTGCCCAATAACATGCCACCCTCCTTCCCAAGTACTTATCTCCTGGCTGCTCCGTGTCCCTGGTCATCTCCTCCGTGCAGTCTTCCCTCCTGCACAGAGGAGGGAAATACAGTCACCGGATATGACATGATGTCATACCCGGTGGAAAGGTTTTTATTTTTTTAACTTTTTTTTTTTCTGGGTGCCAAGAAAAAAAATGCTAAGCAGCCTGATTCGCTGCAAGGCGGATGCCGCACCACGGATGTCACCCCCGCTGGGTGACACCCGCGGCCAGTGGGGGCCCCCTTATCCATCGGGCATTGGGCAAGTGCCCAGTATGTCCATTGGTTTGATCAGCCCTGTATATAGTGTTTAGTTCTGCATGCTCTGTACTGAATATCTTATGCATATTAATATATGTGGAAGCTAACATTAGAAATGGACATAATAAATATCATTCAGTTACTTGTTATAATTGAGCCCAGAAGGTTTCAGCTATTTAGGGTTTCATTTTTAATTCATTGCCTCCACTAAGCAATGCAAATTATCTGTTTTTTTTTTTTTGCAAGTTCATAATTCCAACACATCAAATGATAATTCATACTGAGTTTGCTGATCACAAAAAATATTGGAAAATATAAATCTGGTAGATATAAAAAATCAAAGCCTAACTTGAATGTTGTCAGTCATTAACTAATGGCATAGAACTGTACATACACAAGCACCTGCACAAAGCATGATGGACTGCCAATAATATGGGTAATAGTATAGAATGTTTAGTAAGCAGTTAGTGACATATGTTTTGGTCTGATTAATTCCTCGAATATACCTGTATCACATGAATACAAAGCATCTGCTTCAAACAGACAATCAATAGTATCGTATTAGCATATTTTCTCAATTAAGTAATTAAGATGTTGGAGTCCTGCACTATCACAACGTGAACATCAGTCTGTGTGTGACGTTTAAACCTTTGTAATCCTAAAAAAGACTTATCAGGATTTAAACGCAGGCACAATCTCTTTGTCATCGCCTCCTTGAGAATAGTGTACTGGACAATACAAGAGATTTCAACATTTAGTTTTTAAAACAAGTCTGGTAGCCATGGGGAATAGCAAGAGTGGAGCACTTTCTAAGGAGATTTTGGAAGAATTGCAACTAAATACCAAGTTTACACAAGAGGAATTATGCGCTTGGTACCAGTCCTTTCTAAAAGAGTGTCCTACTGGAAGGATCTCAAAACAACAATTTGAGGGCATATATTCAAAGTTCTTCCCCGATGCTGACCCAAAAGCCTATGCCCATCATGTTTTTAGAAGCTTTGATGCCAATAATGATGGCACCTTGGACTTTAAGGAATACATGATTGCACTTCATATGACGTCATCCGGAAAGACAAACCAAAAACTGGAGTGGGCATTTTCCTTATACGATGTCGATGGCAACGGGACTATCAGCAAACCAGAAGTGCTTGAAATAATTACGGTACAGTAATGAGCCCATTATTAAATTCATTCAAATATTGTGCAGAAATATTGCCTGGACAAAGGTTTAAAAAACAACTGAAAAGGGTATAAGAATAAATGAATACTTTAGTATTTAGTCATATCGTTTCTCAATCTCAATTAGCGGTTGGTGATCTGATGAGCTTTCATAAGTATTTGCCTCATTTCTCAGGGCTAGTACATTCCAGCTCTTGCAGACAGTAAATCTGAGAAACGGACCACTTAATTAACAAAAACATAGAAACATAGAAACATAGAATGTGTCGGCAGATAAGAACCATTCGGTCCATCTAGTCTGCCCAATTTTTTTTTTGAGTACTTTTATTAGTCCCCCGTTCCCGGTCTTATAGCTAGGATAGCCTTGTGTCTATCCCACGCATGCTTAAAATCCTTGACTGTGTTTACCTCTACCACTTCTGCTGGCAGGCTATTCCATACATCCACTACCCTCTCAGTAAAGTAATACTTCCTGATAAAAAAGGTGCCATAACGTGAATGGGGGCACTACAATATGGTGCAACGGTGAAATCAGTGGTATGCTTTTTGGGCTTTGTGGGAGTATAATCAGGAGTCTGCAAAATCATAAACAATACCGTTTTAAACATGGTTATGAATCAAGTACAATTAAAATATGATAATCGCAGATTGCACTGGGTTAGAGACTTTTTTGTAATAATGTTGCATGTGTGTGCTGTTAATAATTGCCTTCTAACCCTCTCATTATATGAATATTATAATGCATTTTGTTTTGCAAACAAGCCACTCACAAGTTGAATTCCAGTGCTTAAGGTAGTGCTAATGAGAGAAAAAATATAGCATTTTTCTCCTTATTTTTAAAATCACCTTTCTACATAAAATACTCACAATTCTCTGCAGATCTGCATCTAATTAATTCATGGCATCAGCAATAAATCAGGCAGGTTATGGGAGACAGAAATACAATAAAGTGCAAATAGTGCATTAATTAAGTAGTAAGGTTTTATATTTCCACTCATTTTCCTGTTACAGTTTGGTTTATTGTCTACTTAATTTAGGAATATGGAATTCTTGCTTTTGATTTAAGGCAAAGTATTAAGAACTGCCATCCCCTGCTATTCTCAAATGGAAAATACGATTTCTTTCTTTATGCACAGCGTTTTTCTCCTTGACAAATTCAAATCTGAGCCAAAAACCAAGTTTATTGGTCATGCTTCAATTCTGGGGATTTTGTTAAAGAGGAGATCATTGTAGATTGAAATATAGATGTGTATGCCTTCTCCCACTATTTGTATTATCTGGTTTAACTATTGAATAACATATGAAGAGTAAGGGTGCCAAGCCATTGTAGCAGTGAAACAATAGCATTGTGAGCATCTTTAATCATACATAAACCGATTATCACACATTTCATTTAATTAAATGCAACTCACACCTTTTGCATGGATGCAAACACAGCTTGGCAAATTCTATGGATAAAAGGCCAGTCATGTGACTGCAGACAATGGAGCAGAGGAGGGTGGGATTTCATTTGTTACAGTTTTATCGGAACTTCATGGTTGTCTGACTTGGGTAAAAGCTTGTAAAGCATGGCCTGCCCTGTCCTTGCACTTCACCCAGCTTTGTAAACACTTAGACACTGAAATAATTCTCTAAATATGGCATTTATTTTTGAAAACCTGTAATTTCCTACGATGTTGAAAGGCCCTCACTAGGTTTACACAGGGATTATGTTATGCCATTAAAAGACTCTCATCGATTACAAAAAAGCTGATTTCCTTTAAGTCCAATAATGCAACCAGTCATTTCTTCTGCTTTTGCAACCCTCTAAGCAATCTAGATTTTATTTCACATTTATCACTTTCTACACTTTTGCCTAACACAAAAGTATGTTTATTTAACTTTCAATTGTTTGGATACAATGTAGAAAGGGTAAAGTACAAATACAAAAATAAAGCAAAAATATACAATCTTGGTGGTGATCCATCCGCAGTTGTCTATCCAATATTGTATGGTTACGGGTACAGTCAATAATGGTACACATTAATATTACTTATCCAGTTATAATGAACACATATTGCAGGTTTTAGGACTCGGCAACAAACAGCGTATTACATATTTAAACATTTCTTCAATAGGGAGAACTGCAT
The DNA here is from genome assembly GCA_036172795.1 of Pelodytes ibericus. Taxonomy (NCBI): domain Eukaryota; kingdom Metazoa; phylum Chordata; class Amphibia; order Anura; family Pelodytidae; genus Pelodytes; species Pelodytes ibericus. The sequence continues at coordinate 126,136,957 of CM069862.1, forward strand.
CTTATGTCAATATTTTGAGGATTGTCACATAATTAGTCCTTGTCCCAAGTAGGAAATAATGTAGAACTGCACCAAAATAGAAATTAAATCTATTGTCTATGACTGGACGGACGAGGTGGGCCTAATGGTTCTTATCTGCCAACACATTCTATATGTTATTGAACAAAATGGAAAAGTCAGAAGATTGTAGCTATTTTTTTTAGTGCACTAAAATGATGTTTATCCAGACATCTTTATAGATAGTACACACTCAAGAGACAAAAATAGGGCCATTGGGTTATATATATTAGAAAGCGAATTAGTTTGGCTACTTAAAACCATCAAATTAACCAATGACACATTAACATAAAAAGTCATTTATGTTAGAGAAATGTTTCAGTTCAGACAGAATTGGTCTATGCCCGTATGTATAAAATAACTACAGGGAAACTACAAACCACACGGCCACAATCCTGATCCAATAATTACTAGATATAGTCACAAATATTTTTTTTTCTATTCACGTCTCAGACATCTTGTTGTGGCATTATTTGTATGGTAGAGACTGTGTCATTTTTTATTGACATATGTAATGCCAATTCATCTTCATTCGGACCTTGCAGGTGCAAAAGGAGATGTAAGACTGAAGACATTATCCTTTGTGCTAAGGAGCCATCTTTTGACATCTTACCCATTGAATAATTTCCTTATTTGAGTGATTTTATCACCTGCATTATCCAGCGGACTGTGAAGACATACTTTGCAAATTGTTAAGCAGTAGCCGTCTCGGTTGATACCTGTGAGGGTCAATGCAGGGGCTATGGCAATATTTCATTGTGGGTCTTGTTACGTGTGTGATAGATTACTGCTATTTTTTCAGGCAATATTCAGAATGATTAATGTGGAAGACCAGAAGCATCTGCCAGAGGATGAAAATACTCCAGAGAGAAGAACGAATAAAATATGGGATTACTTTGGAAAGAAGGACCACGGTAAATTAAATACATTGTGTTAATTAGTGATGTTTACGGCTGCCTCAAGGGCTACATATTTTTTTTTTAATGGGAACATGCCCTAAAATTAGCTTTATTGAACTGTGACCAATAAAAGTCATTATACTATTTAATACAGCAATGTCCACAGTAAGTCATTAGGTCTTCCCAATTGAAAAGCTATGCTTTACACAAAACAACAGTTATCTGAATAAGTGAAATAAACAGCACAACTTCATTTACGACAATACCAAACATACACATCAGGTGGAAGGTGCTAGAAGTGAGCCCATATAGCTTAATCTAAGCACATTAATGCACCAACAGTTTTTTTCTGGTCATGGAAGAGGCATAGGAGACAATAATCCAAGGGTTCCTATGGACAGCTGGGGTATTACTATGGACCTATTGAGTCAACAGGAACTCATAGCTTGCAGACTGTGATGTTAGTATTGACATATTTACACAATCAAACTAAACAGTTGCAAATTCTTGACACAAACACCCAGGAGAAATGTGAAGACTTTTGTAGCATTTTAGTAATAATAGCCTAGGCAGTAGGCAGAAGTGTATATTCTTGAGGTTTGCACTGCTCAGCCCCTAATGGGTACAGTCTGGTAGCTCAGCCTAAAATTAGAATAACCTGCTAACATTATAAGCTACATTTTCTGTTTCTGGAAAAGTAAAGCATTTTATTTCTCAAGTGATTGTTAGATTTAGGATAACAGATGCAAATTGCCATTAGTTCTGAATAGTTAAAAGTCTGGAGACAAGTCAGACACTTGGAGGCTTTGGCGGGTGGGTAGTTAATAGCAGGAAAAAGTGCCTTATGAAAAATGTTTAATTCAGACAGAACACTACTAAACACACTACACCTGAGACCTTATTATTTTCAAGTGAAAGATTAATTGCCTTTACAGTAAGCAATGTTCAGAGTTGAAGAACAAGATTGAGCAATAAATTGTATAGAGAAATAATTAAGAAACCATAGCCTTTATTGTACAGAACACATTTTTCAAAATGTGGAATGTGCTGGTATTACCTAGTCACTGAACTTTCGATCATCCAGAGAGCCCCAAAATATCTTCATTCATGAATAAGAATTAGCTATACTTTCCAAACTTTTGCTAAAGTGCAATCTATTGTTTCCAACAGATAAACTCACTGAAGGGGAATTTATTCAAGGAATTATGCATAACAAAGAAATCCTCCGTTTGATTCAGTTTGAACCTCAGAAAGTCAAGGATCGGCTAAAAGAGAAGAAGCAGTAATGAGGGTAGCGACCAAGCAATATCTTAAGACTGTTCATGCAGCACTTTCAAACCTTCATCAACAAGAGAACTGCAGTTTCTAGCAATATGTGGACTGATTGGAAACACTTGTTGTCCTTAATTTTTAAGTACACTATACATAAATACATATGTCATGCAATGCTGTGCGTTCTGTATGATTATTAGGCTAACTAATAATCCTAAGATTACAGCTGAAGCCTACTTAGACTCTGAAGGTCATATTCTATAATCGTGCTACGTTTAACAAACAGAAAGTCCGGCCTGCAAAGTACTGTGGACACATTCCGGACTGTGTAAAAACAGATTACTAGTCCGGAAGATTCTTCCTTGTAAACTTAGAGCTATATAAATACTACATTATCCAGTTGTGATTAGATTACTGTTTTAGGCAGCTACAGAGCTGATGTTGGTAAATATCACCTGTAATGAGTAACTATTGTGTATATGGTGTTGTGCAAGGTGCTGAAGCACAACAATAAAAAAGGTTTAAAAACAAACAAACAAATATTTAGACATGTGGGAAGAAATATGAGGAAAACAGATAAAATAAGGCAACAACATTTTTTTGTACTACAAGTTATCATTTCCATTGAGATACAAGAGTTTCTTATTTTTAAAAATGATGCTGAATACAGTTATAGGCAACCTTTGGCTCCCTCAGCATTATGGAAGTTTTAGTCTGTAGTAGCTGGGCTGCCAAAGGTGGCTTATACCTGGCCAAACCTCTCCATAATTACTACATGTGTATTACTGTTTAATGAAAAAAAAATTACCAAAACAGGAGACAATCTCTGAATACTTCTATATATTCCTTGTTTATTGTTGCTCGTTGAGAGTTTTTATACTGGAACATGTGCATTAGATAACGAATGATGAAGACTTGTTGACAATGGATTGCACAACTTGGTATTCCCCAGTTAATACTTTTAAAAAATATGAAACAGAACACATAGCAGTGAACGCAGGGTGTATACTAAGCCGAATGGTGATACTTGTAATATGTTAATAACCTGCTGTTTTACTAAAGACTGAATACCACTACCAGCAAAATATTTACTTTTAGGTTCTGTGTCATAATGTGCTTTAATATGTTACAGTTGAGCCTGTTGAATGTCTTGGGTCACCAAGTTAATCATGTCATCAGCCCTATAAAAAGTCTGGACAATGCACTATTGAATTAATTACATGCTCTATACCTGTAATCATGCACGCTTTGCATGTTGAACACTCTGCATGCCCAGCCATTGTAGGTGAAAATGTATTATGCTTGTGATGGGAAATTCAAGCAACAATAAAAATATTCTATATATCCACCTTCTCTGTATATTGTTACAGTACTCAAAGCTTCACGTTATTTACTAAAAAAATATACAACAATAGTGCAAGGTTACAGAATTAAAGGGGATACATGCTTGTTGCTTTACTTGTTCAATGAATTTTCACTGGATTTTCTCTAAACCTGTTTAAAGAGGAGATATATCCCACAATATAGTTTTTCAAAGTACTATTTAAAAAATATTCCATAATCATAAAAAATAAAAAAATAAAGACTTGGGAGAAATCATGTTGTGCTTCAATGGTCACTCCTAGTGGAGTATCTTATGGTTTAATCTGTTTTTTAAATGACCAGAAGCATGGAAACCCTCTGACAAAGTCCAAGAAACATATCCGGTAATTCACTCATTGTACCAGCTTCAATGCTAAATTGATTAATGACAGACAATCTGATGTTTATCTGATTGGTGTTGACTTCCCAGCATCCAACATTCACTCAGCAGTTCATTTCTCCAAGATCCTTGCCCTGCTCAGAAGGTTTCTACTGATTAGAACTGGTGAACTCAGACTTAACACAAAACTCAGTAGTGCTTTGTACAACTCTGCAAATAGTGAATTCACCAAGATTTACACACATTGTTTCAAAGTAACCCTGAGAATTAGCAGTGTGGAATATTGTGATAGTCACTCTCAAGAAAAAATTATTTATCTTATTCATGTCACTCTTATATAGATGAAGGCTATTTTGCCTTTCCATTTGTGCTGTTAGATTTCTGGTTTCATCTCTTGTCTCTTTCTATCTGACCTCACATGATTTGTTCAGTATGGTCAGATACCAAAAACTGAAACCCTGAGCACAGGTTAAGTGGAAAAATATTTTTCTAGGCAAAACATGTTTTTAAAAATACATCATCAGGGCTATTCTGTTGATGTTGAATCAATAACTATAAGTACAGTTAATGTCATGATGAAGAATACTCAGCACCTTCAATGCAGAGAAATAAAGGAATAAAATATTAAAATTGCCTACATTACTTTAACATTAATATCATTTTTACTGTATACATAGTTTATACATAAAATAAAGCAGAATAAATAGGATCTTGAAACGCCTGTAGACATGCTTACCTCTTATTATGCAATACGTTGGTTCTAACCTGTCTGTTTTTAGTGATGCTGTATTATGAGATCTGATGGATTAATTGCCTATTAATCCAAAGTAATTTGTCTGTAGCTTTATAAATACATAAGACAACAAGTAAAGGCCAAGAAAAATACTAACCTTTCTAATAATTCTGTTTTTCTGCGCATTTACTTTGAAGGACAACCCCATCTTTTCCTAGGATGCGTACTGCTGAACCTTCTGACTTTCTTAAATGGAGTAAAAGTTACATTTTATTCTATTGTGCCATGTATACTGTTGTATATTTCGGAATATTTGTTTTTTTTGTATTGCTTTGCATCATCGCATGCAGCGGGGCAGGTGGGAGTCCTGCACCCGAGTTACAGCATTCATTGACATATAATGGCATTACTCTATTTTCAGTTTATGCAAATCAAACTGTGGTATGTATTATTACAGATACATGCAGGTTTCCATTAGCCCCACGTACCAGCAAATGTGTAGCATCCAATATTGTTTTTTACTTGACATACTACAATTTTATGTTATTGCTGTTATTGCACAACTACTCCCATGACCTTTGAAAAGCTAGAAAATATCCATGGTTCTCTGCTTTCAGGCAGACGAGCAATCCCTTGCAGTAATATACACATCATTAGCAGACTATTTTGTTGGGGAAAAAGAAAGATGAAATCAGAATAAATGGACGCTAGAGGGCGATGACAGGAAACATTTTTATGTTGTATAAAGTAAAAAATACAGTATTCCAGTCCTGACATTCTTCACAAAGACTGATCTGCTAATTGCAGATGATGCAGTAAGGGAGTCAGATGCAAATCAATACTCTATTGATCCTTATCTGAATTCCCTAATTTGTGGGAGAAAGCATAGATCATGTACCTATAAGTGATTTATTTTCCTCTTGGAAGATTTGAGCTGATGTTGTGGTGATATAAAATATTCCAGGCACAAGACTGTCATGTATAAAATGATATGTGGTGAAGGGTATTGGCCACAGCTTTATTACTTAACTCATGCAACAGCATCCTTAACTAATATACAAACCCCTCGGTCTGCTGGCCTAAGACCAGCAGGTGCATTGTTTACCACTTCAGACCAAAATCCCTAGCGGACTACTGGGTTCACATCAGGGCCGGTGCAAGGATTTTTGCCGCCCTAGGCAAAATAAAAATTGACGCCCCCCCCCCCCCCCCCACACACATTATCAGCCGCTAGAGGTGCTTCCGTGTTTCTCACTGTGAACATTACAGTGGGAGGACGCGGAACATCCAAAAAAACATTCGCAGCTGAGAGGAGGATCGGGGAGGAAAGTTCCCAGCTTTGGCGCTGGAGAAAGGTAAATGGCTGAAGGGGTTTTAACCCACTCCTAAGGACTATATAGTACTGCACAGTGTCTTTTCTCTGCAGCGACAGGCTATAGACACCAGTACCACTACATTAAACTGTAGTGGTTCTGGGACTATAGTGTCCTTTAAATGTGAGGTAAATTAGTTTCCAATGTAGTATTAATAACTAAACAACTAAATAATAAACATATTGAATTGTCTACTTACCACCAGGACATTAAGATGATCTGGTCTCTGGCTGCAGTCTGGCTCTTGGTCTGGCTCTGGGGACTGGAGACAAACACCAATGGATTTTGCCCCCCAATATGCCAGGATTTAGCCTCTCAATGTGCCATGATTTTGCCCCTCATTATGCCAGCATTATGCCCCTCAATATGCCAGGATTTCCCCCCACAATATGCCAGGATTATGCCCCTCAATATGCCAGGATTATGCCCCTCAGTATCTCAGGATTATGCCTCTCAATATGCCAGGATTATGCAACTCAATATGCCAGGATTATGCCCCACAATATGCCAGGATTATGCCTCTCAATATGCCAGGATTATGCCTCTCAATATCCCAGGATTATGCCCCTCAATATCCCAGGATTATGCCTCTCAATATCCCAGGATTATGCCTCTAAATATAGCAGGATTATGTCCCTCAATATGCCAGGATTATGCCCCTCAATATGCCAGGATTATGCCCCTCAATATGCCAGGATTTTCCCCCACAATATGCCAGGATTATACCCCTCAATATCCCAGGATTATGCCCCTCAATATGCCAGGATTTCCCCCCATAATATGCCAGGATTAAGCCCCTCAATATCCCAGGATTATTATGCCCCTCAATATGCCAGGATAATGCCCCTCAATATGCCAGGATTATGCCCCTCAATATGCCAGGATTATGCCCCACAATATGCCAGGATTATGCCCCTCAATATGCCAGGATTATGCCCCACAATATGCCAGGATTATGCCCCTCAATATGCCAGGATTTCCTCCCACAATATGCCAGGATTATGCCCCTCAATATCCCAGGATTATGCCTCTCAATATCCCAGGATTATGCCCCTCAATATGCCAGGATTATGCCCCTCAATATGCCAGGTTTATGCCCCACAATATGCCAGGATAATGCCTCTAAATTTATGCCAGGATTATGCCCATCAATATCCCAGGATTATGTCCCTCAATATTCCAGGATTATGCCTCTTAATATGCCAGGATTATGCCCCACAATATGCCAGGATTATGCCTCTCAATATGCCAGGATTATGCCCCTCAATGTCCCAGGATTATGCCCCTCAATATCCCAGGATTTTCCCCCACAATATGCCAGGATTTTCCCCCACAATATGCCAGCCAGGATTTAGCCACCCAATATGCCAGGATTTTCCCCTTCAATATGCCAGCCAGGACTTAGCCACCCAATATGCCAGGATTTTCCCCCACAATATGCCAGCCAGGACTTAGCCACCCAATATGCCAGGATTTTCCCCCACAATATGCCAGCCAGGATTTAGCCCCCCAATATGCCAGGATTTTCCCCCACAGTATGCAAGCCAGGATTTAGCCACCCAATATGCCAGAATTTTCCCCCACAGTATGCCAGGATCCTCCCCCCCCCCCTTCCCACTTACTTACCACCTTGCTGCTGCTCTCCCGGTGCTCTCATCTGCCCGTCTGTCAGTGAGGGGAGCTCACAACGCTTCCCTCACAGCCACGGACCTCCACCGGAGACAGAGCAGCATAGACGAGGTAAGTAAGGGGGAGGATTTTTTTTTTTGACACAGGGTTCCGGCTCCCCATCTTAATTCGATAAATGAGGTGAACAGACCCTATATAGTTCCCTCTCATGTGGAAAACTAGGATAATGAGTGCTGAACACATCTACCTTAACATACAACACTCATGATAAACTTGATGCAATGTCATGCCCCTGAAACCTCTCCAGCGAACCTGGATTTGTTCAGATGGAAGATTAAAATTCCTCTCATAGTATGCTCTTCTGCTCTTTTTGATGAGCCGGCTTCCCCAAGTCCGGCCAAATAAGAAAGGGTTGAATAGCGTCTTGCCTAATCTGACTCAAAAACAAACTCCCTGTCTGCTGTCCCAATCCAACTCTGCCATACCTCACAATATACCTGGAACGAAGCAGAAGTCAACAGTTCCACGATCAGTGTCCACAAGTGCAGAAGGAATGGATTACCTGTCTCCATAGACTCTTGAGCGGCCGCCCGGAACCGGTCCCATTGTGAACGAGACAGGGCATCCTCAATTGTTTTACACTTGCCCAGAATATGACGAGCCCTTACCCAGATGTTAAACTCCAGACACTTCAAAACCAAGTAATGAAGAAGTTTCAAAAATGGTGTAGAGGAAGCAGAGGACTGTGATAAAACATGGATCATGTTCAAATTGTCAGTGCGGAATATCACCCACCTATTAGCCAAGAAAGCCCCCACCAACAAAAAAATGGGGAACAGATCAACAAAGGTGAGATTCCACACCACTCGCCCAGGAAGAAGGCACCAATGCCCACTGAGTTGGCGAACAGCTCAAGGGAGGTGCTAAAGACCTCCTCCTCCTGCCAGAAGGTATGGCCATTACTGTCTAGGAAAGTAAACCAAACCTCTAAATCCTACTTCACATGCCGGGTGATGAAAAAATAGTGGCTAGGGCACTTGATTGATTTGAATGAGACTTACAACCATCTGTAATATTACCTACCCATCAGCATCACCCGCCATGCAATCATCAAGTGACTTAATAGAGATTGAAAATGTTTTATATATGCAGAAATTATAGGATGGATTTAGGCTCCTCTGTTTTGGACTCCACCATGCAGAGGTGTAACTAGAAACTACCGGGCCCCGGGGCCCCCCGACCCCACCATGCAACTCCACCCCAGAAATGCCACTAACATGCCTCCCAACTGTGCCGCTTTGTGCCTGGCCTTGTCTTATATCTAGGATAGCCTTATCCCTATCCCATGCACACTTAAACTCCTTCACTGTATTAACCTCTTCCACTTCTGCTGGAAAACTATTCCATGCATCCACTACCTTCTCTATTAAGTAATACTTTCATTAGTCCCTGACCTTATCTTATTTCAAGGATAGCTTGAGTTAGACTCCAAATATATGTATATAACTAGCTGCATGTATACTTATATGAACTTTTTAATATTATATTCAACTATTTTCATATGTAATAAAAATGTTATTGAACATTTTTTAATTTCTTATTTTAATACGTTCCTCTGCACCCACATTGCACCTAAAGGTCCTAACACAGCACCATACAGTACCCACAGCACTTGGCTCATACTCATATTGCACCCACACGATTTGGCATTCCACAGTAGGAAATACAGCCACCGGATGTGACATCGGGCGGCTGTGAAGAATAGCGTGTCTGTATCCACGAGCAGCTGTCTTGGGCCCCAAGAATGAATGGGCCCTGGGCAGCTGCCCCATTTGCACACACTTTTTTTCCATTTTTTTTTTTGTGCAGGGGTCGCAGGGCGGCTGGACTCCTGGAGTGACGGGCCCGGTTGCATCTGCGACCCTTGCACCAATGGTGGGAACGCCACTGCCTCTTGTCTCCCTACCCTACCCCACAGACTCCCTCTTGTCTCCCTACCCTCCCAAAGTCATTTTATCCAGGTCTTTGTATATCATGCCAATGAGGCTTAAATGCCCCCCAAGGACATGCCCCATTGCACATCCAGGACTTAACCCTGCCCCCCAGGACATACCCCATCGCAAGCATTGTACATCCAGGACTTACCCCTGCCCCCCAGGACATGCCCCCTCACCCACATTGCACATCCAGGAATTGTGCATGCCCCCTTACAGACACTATACTTCCAGGAATTAGCCCTACCCCCAGGACATGCCACCTCACCCACATTACACATCCAGGACTTTCCCCTGCCCTCCAAAACACGCCTTATCACCCACATTGCACATCCAGGAATTATACCCTGTCCCCCAGGACATGCTGCCTTACCCACATCGCACTTCCAGGCCCCCTCACCAGCACTGCACATCCAGCAATTACCCTGCCCCCCCTAAGACATGCCCCCTCACCCACATTGAGCCTGTAGTCAAAGACACCTGGGTGCAGGATTTTTATTTTTTTATTTTTTATTATTAACTATTTTATTTACATAATGGAAATAGTATATGGATAGTACACTTTGATTTTCAAACAGTATTAAAAACATTAAGAGGTACACTGACCTGGTAACCCTGGGCCAAACATAATTAAGCACCCAGCGAATGCACGGAAAGTGTAAGATGGACAGTCTCTTCAGGAGTCCTTTCCTCATTTGTTGGATCACAATAAGTAAGTTACAATACATTTTCATACTACATTGAAAGCCACAGTGTTCATCAATATGTTGCCTTTAACTAGACCAGATACTCAATTGGCACATTGTGTTTTATCATGTCATTCTCAACGGAGTATCGAATGAGTTCCAGAGTTATATAGCGTGGAGAGTGATCATCCACTCACTACCATTTATGATTAAGAAGAAAGTTGGTGGTTGTTCTATCTTTTTTGTCAAAATATTCTGATACCCCTGATCTCCTTGTCACTTCTATTATCTTTTGTGTAATATTTATTTTAAAGGAACAATTGATCCCTCAAAAGGAACTTGTTACTGCATGGGTCCCAGATGTCACAGACTCCCAGTATTTGGATCTAATGTAAAGGAAAAAAACCTCTCTCCATCGCACATTGATCTCTAATTTGAGCTGTTGTCTCATGTCAAGCAATGTCCCCCTCTTTCCTCCAGTTCCTAGCTATTACTAGTTTTGTAGATCCAAGCAAGATCTTTACCCTCTAATTGTGGAACAAGGTCCATTAAGAAGGAAGAGCTCTGTGCCTATCCGGGAACTCCATTCTTAACAGACTCTAGTGGTAAGAAATATGAGCTTAGACCAGGTAAGTGAGGGTTAGAGTGAGGGTAATGATTAGGGTTAACTCTAGTGGGGTTAGCTTTAATCTACACAGTTAACCCTAACTCTTACACTTACTCTTACCCTGTTTGGCACAATCGGCATGTGCACTGTCTTTATATATAACCCCTTATGTGTCTATTCGGTAACAAGTTTGATATTAATTTTATACGCCAATTTAATAACCATTTCCTGCTTTCATCACGTGCCTAGTGGCTATTTGCTAACATCCTTTTGTTCCAATGTAGCAGGAATATTGTGCTCCAAGTTGGTAACAATATTTTACAGAATTCAGAACCAGTTTTCTATCCCAAGACCAGACAAAGAAATAGGGTAGTCAGTATCACTCAGCACAAATAGATGAATAATTGACTATTGGTCTTGCACTCAAATTCCCAGGTTGTTAATAAAGGTATCATTTTTGCTCTGCTTGTTTCCTTAGTAACAGTAAGAATCTTTATAACACAATCGGCGGTGGTTTGAAAGTAATTAAATTCTTCATGCACAGATTACACATTTGGATAAATCTGCATGTTATGATTTTTGTATATATTGTAAATTACTGTATTGTCACCTTAATCCTTCTTTATTAATTGTAGCGTTTGTTTTATTCTTCTGAAGATACCAAATTCGTATTTAAACCACTAAAGGTCAGTAATGACCTATACTATTATTACTATATCTAGTACTACTCATTTCTCATGATAATTAAGGAATTTAATACTGGAATAGAGCCTTAAGAAAGGTATGAAGCAATCCAAGAAAAGCAATGTCTACAAACAAACACTCAGCAGCTAACAGGTTGTCCCCTCTGTTAATACACTTCTCCTATGGAGCTCTGTTATACATTAATACACACTGCACATCACTGTGAGTTTTAATGCTGTGGATCTCTGTGATATAATACAAAACCAACACCTTACTGTGTGCTTTATTGCTGTGGAGCTCAGTGATGCATTCACATACACAGCACGTTACTGGGAATTTAAATGCTGAGAGATATATTCTGCTGCTGTGGACTACCATTAGGGTTGCCAGCTTTTCTTCAGAAAAATACCCGCCTTGGTACTGTCTCCATAGACTTAACATTGGCCTGAAGACAATTCCAGGTGGCAACCCTAACTACCATTCCTATGACACTTAGCCCACATTTTGTGAAAGGTGGTGCACAGCAGTAGTCCTTAACCCCTTAGTGACAAGACATTTTCACCTTGACTTTCCCTTGGTGACAATGGCTGTTTTGACATTTCTAGGGTGTTTGTGTTATAATTATATGTTGTTTTTATCGTCATAAGAAGGGCTTTCATTAGATACCATTATGTTCATCATATCTTATAATTTACTACAAAAAAAACTGGTAGTTCCAGTAAATCCACAAAATAAATAGTAGCTGCAAAGTCTTTGGGGGTAAGGATTGCGATGTAATAAAATGTGTGCTTTGATACACATTATTAACATGCTCTTGAGCTTCTGATTGTCTTATTAGCTTTTCCTGGTCAGTTGCAGACTCCCTATCCCTATTTGTACTGTATCATATACCCTAAATATTTTTAGGGTTTCCTTTTACATTAGGAAAACCGTTCAGAATGAAATTTTTCTGAGCTTTAAATTGCTCCATAGAGCCTTGCATTTACTTGGCCCTAATTACTATGCAAATTTGTTTTAATATTCTCATTTATCTGCACATCTGTCCTTACCTTTTTTTATATGTTCTGTTTCTTTGCATGCTTGGGACCCTCTGAGGAAGCCTGAAGACGAAATGCATCAGGGTTCCTGTGCCGCATCATTGTTTTACCAACTGAGCGTAGAAATTGCTTTTTAAGTTTGTATTTTATATGATATTTTATTGTAAGTTGTATTTTCATTGTATTAAATATCCTACTTATTATACATATTTACCTTGTTGTCCCGTTTCTTTAGCAATATTATCCTTATTTTTTTTCTTCTGAGAGCCTTCACCATTATTTCCAAATTTCTACACACTTCCAGTGTGTCCTTTTGATATTTGTGGTCGACTAATTAGTGATTGTGAAATACCGTGTGATAGGTTAAAAGTCGGTGAGGTGTGCCGGAACCGAAGTAGGGGGTAGGCCTTTAAAAAAAAGAGGGGGCCCCGAAGGTATTGTGTAAATATAAAAGGGGTGCGGTGGGTGGGGTGAATAGCGTAGTCAATGGCAGAGGTAAGGAGGGGGAAGTAGCGTTGTATAGTAACGCTAACTCCTCCCACAAATACAGGCCTATGGCCTTACACTTGTGGTCGGCTAATTAGTGACTGTGAAATACTGTGTGATAGGTTAAAAGTCGGTGAGGTGTGCCGGAACCGACGTAGGGGGTAGGCCTGTAAAAAGAAGAGGGCAAAAAGATTGTAGATAAACACACTTTATTCTTAACAAAATCATGACACAAGGTTCTTAAATGCTTGTCTTAACTCTTTCTCTGGGTGTGGTATGTACCTGTGGTATATTGCAGATTCCCAATGCCCTAATTTCTTAATTATGTGTACTGGCGTACTAGTACTGGACTCGGCTGATGCGGCTCCTATCCTGAATGAATGTCCTGTATAATTAACCTGGGCTAATCCAGGATTAACTTGTCGAAATCCGGGGTTTGTGTTGGGTATCTGTCGGCAGTCGGGTGGAGGCTGAAGAATTCCTGTAATTTGCAACAGGACAAAGCGTCAGCAGCGGAGTTAGAGTAGCCAGGGATGTGTTCGCAATATAGAAAGAATTGAAAGGTGGCTGCCAACCACGTCAGTCTGCGAACTAATTTCATAATGACCAACGAAGATGAACGGCCCTTATTGATTATGTCGCAGGCAGCCATGTTGTCCGTGTAACACTTAATGGCCAAACCCGACCAGGTGTCTCCCCAAGTAAAGGCAGCCGCCACTATGGGTTAAATCTCGAATAAGGCCGACGTTGCACGAAAGGAGGGTAAACCGAGAGTCTCATCCGGCCCGCAATCTCTTAACCAGGAGTTTTTGTATATTGCTGCAAAACCTGTATTGGCAGCTGCGTCCTTTCAAAAGACTGGAGATTGGTCAGATATTGGAGGGATGAACATGGAGTACCCGTTCCAATGTTCTAAGAACTCCTTCCACATGGCTAGGTCTGCCATTGCCGGGGGATCTAAATGACCAATCTGATCATCTGGCAGACCAGGTAACAAACATAACAACCTGGAAATAAAAGATCTACCCTGGGGAATTATGCGCATTGCGAAGTTCAAAGAACCTAACAAAGATTGTAGGTCTTTACGAGTGTAAGTACCTAGTTGAAGGAATCTGACTATATCTTTGCGTATTCGCCTGAGCTTGTCCTGGGGGAGACTAGACTGCATTGTGTCAGAATCCAGAGTGATTCCCAGGAAGTCGAGTTTGGTAGTGGGCTCAGTAGTTTTGTCCAGTGATAGAGGGACGCCTAATGTAGTAAACAGTGCTATAGTGCTCTTTAGACTGAGCGGAGTGCAGGTGCCACATTGTACCAACAAGAAGTCGTCTAAATAATGTATCACTGTGGGGCACCTAGCGATATTCAGGAGGAGCCAGCAGAGGGGATGGGACTCTTCATCGCGGCTGCTTCCTCGCAGCCGCTTCACTGCTGACTCTACAGCACAAGACAGATCGTCGTTGGAGATTTCATCGCTAAAGGTAAGTATTTTACCGATTTTAGTTTGTTTAGAATTAGGGTTTAGGGGGTTAGAATTAGGTTTAGTGTTAGGGGTTAATTTTACTATTAGGGGTCGGGGGTTAGTATTAGGGTTAGTATTAGGGTTTAGGGGGTTAATTTTAGTATTAGGGGTCGGGGGTTAGTATTAGGGTTAGAATTAGGTTTAGTGTTAGGGGTTAATTTTACTATTAGGAGTCGGGGGTTAGTATTAGGGTTTAGGGGATTAATTTTAGTATTAGCGGTCGGTGGTTAGTATTAGGGTTTAGGGGGTTAACTTTAGTATTAGGGGTCGGGGAATAGTATTAGGGTTAGTATTAGGGTTTAGGGGGTTAACTTTAGTATTAGGGGTCGGGGGTTAGTATTAGGGTTTAGGGGGTTAATTTTAGTATTGGGGTTAATTTTAGTGTTAGTATTGGGGTTTAGTGTTTAGTGTTACTATTGGGGGGGAATCATTTATTAGGGGGGGTTATTTAATTTTACTTGTACATTTGTAAGAGCTGACAGTTCAGCGCTGAACTGTCAGCTCTTATATAACTGCAGCCGCGGTGAAACGGCCGCGTTATACTTCATTGCTGACAGTTCAGCGTTCTAACTGCCGCGCTGAACTGTCAGCGATGAAGATGCGGTGAAGAAGTGTCCTAGACCCCCAGCAGAGAGTCTCGGCAAACATGTCAAATATTTTTGTGCTACTTTTGGCCCCGAAAGTAAGCCTAGTTGCAAAATAAAATTTCTCTCTCCACATTACCCCGTGAACATGCCATAATGAAGGATGAATGGGTAAAAACTTAAAGGCATTGGAGATATCAGTCTTACTGAGCCATGCGGCTTTACCTGCCCTCAAGATTGCTTGTATGGCATTATCCACGGTGGTGTAGTGAAGAGAGAACTCTGTAGACGGGCTGAGGGAGTTTAGGCTCGGGTTCGGGCAATGTTCAATGAATTTGATTCATTTGTAACGAGAAATTGGAAATCAGTCTGGATCCATAAGTTAAGATATAATAAAATCACTGGTCAAAGATATTCAGATTGCACAAACTTCTATTGTTCTTTACAGCATGCATCTACTTTTCACAGCATGAAGTGAAACTGGTATGCATGTTCAACATGCAGCATACTCAATAAATTAAATATTTATATATATATTTGCTTATCTTTCCCTTAACGAGTATGATGTGTATGGTGCACGTTGTACGTCGTATAAAAGAAAAAAAAAAGTTAAACCGAACGGGAGAAAGCCTAAACGGCGGGAATAGCCCGAAGGCGGCTATACCGACCGATTACCTGAAGGCAGACAAACGGATCAACGGGACCGGAAGCGAGTGGAAAGGAAGCGGATGTCCGTCGTGGAGGTGAGCGTTGTCAACGGCCATGAATAGCGTAGTCAACGGCAGAGGTAAGGAGGGGGGAGTAGCGTTATATAGTAACGCTAACTCCTCCCACAAATACAGGCCTACGGCCTTACACATATGTATTCCTTTTGAAATATATATATTTAAATTTCTTGTGTCTCTTTTGATCACTTTAGGTATAGCAGCTGCTCCTGTAACAAGTATATCATACAGTATATTTTACTTTATATAACATTATGTATTTGTTGATATTTTTATATACGTATTGTAATCGTTGGATACTCGAACAGCTGCACTTAAGAATATGATATTCGTTTCCAGGTCAGGTATTACTGCAATTGAATTGTTTTTAACTTTAATTCTTAAAAAATTGTTACCAACATTGCATTGATTCTTCACTAGATAAACATCTCTTGATATGATAATCTAATATATGCACATTCACAGCTTTAAATATCGAATCATGAAGAGGATCTCACAGAAATGAAACACATTATGTTATGATTATATTTGAATACTTGTTACTTTTGAAATAATTGCATTTTTCACATTACTCTTGTATATTCTCTTCTATATATATATATATATATATATATTGTTACTATATATCTTTATTGTACTTATCAAGTGTCAACACATGTGTTTATTGCAGATCATGCAGAAAGTTTTAATCGAAAATGTCACATATATTCACTTGACTCACTGATTGATACATGTTTGGCATTTGTGTCCACTATATATAAACAACCAGAGGGCACTACATTGCCTAACCCTGCATGCTATCCT
Organism: Pelodytes ibericus; assembly: GCA_036172795.1. Classification (NCBI taxonomy): domain Eukaryota; kingdom Metazoa; phylum Chordata; class Amphibia; order Anura; family Pelodytidae; genus Pelodytes; species Pelodytes ibericus. The sequence goes on from CM069862.1 coordinate 126,153,748, forward strand.
TGCATATGTGGGAAAAGAGATCAGTATCTGTTTTCATAAATGACTTGGATCTAATGTAATGACAGTGAAAACTGTAAAGGACCAGCCATTCCTTGAAGGGCTCTGATCCAAAAATATATACCTCTCAATCATCTCAACAGAGTATTAATGATAATCAGAGCAAGATGGTACATTTCACATGTACAACCAGAAAATAAATAATGCTGCTACAGTGGACTGATTATTCCACAAAAAAAGGAAATGGGTAGCACTTTGCCAGCGTAGTAATCTGGTAAAAGGTAAAACACTAGGCATGTGCAAAAAATAAAATTTTCGTTTTGTTTTCGTCCATACAGACGAATTTCGTTCATTACTGCATTCGTTTCAGACGAAATTAGTTCATTATTTTCGTTTCGTTTTATTCGTTCGTACGAATCAATTGACCTACACATTACATAAACCGAAAGTCTATAAACCGAAAGACATATCGGTTTATAGACTTTCGGTTTATGGAATGTATGTAATGCTATTGGCTTTCTATAAACCAACTCTATATCGGTTTATTGAAAGCCAATAGGATTACATGCATTCCATAAACCAAAAGTCTATAAGCCGAATGTCTTTCGGTTTATGGAATACATTTAATGCTATTGGTATTCTATAAACCGAAATAGAGTCCTCATTCATACTAATTGACCTATTCGTATGAATGGGGACTCTATTTCGGTTTATAGAATAGCAATAGCATTACATGTATTCTATAAACCGAAAGTCTATAAACCGAATGTCGTTCGGTTTATAGACTTTCGGCTTATGGAATACATGTAATGCTTTTGACTAGATAAGAATTTCTTATGAATGGGGACTCTATTTCGGTTTATAGAAAGCCAATAGCATTACATGTATTCCATAAGCCGAAAGTCTATAAACCAAACGACATTCGGTTTATAGACTTTCGGTTTATAGAATAGCAAAAGCATTACATGTATTCTATAAACCGAAAGTAAATAAACCGAATGTCGTTCGGTTTATAGACTTTCGGCTTATGGAATACATGTAATGCTATTGGCTTTCTATAAACCGAATGTCTTTCGGTTTATAGAATACCAATAGCATTACATGTATTCCATAAATTGAAAGTCTATAAACCGAATGTCGTTTGGTTTATAGACTTTCGGCTATTGACCTATTCGTATGAATGGGGACTCTATTTCGGTTGATAGAATAGCAATAGCAATTCCACAAACCAAAAGTCGTTCATTATGTCGGTTTATGGAATGTATGTAATGCTATTGGTATTCTATAAACCGACTCTATTTCGGTTTATAGAATACCAATAGCACGAATGGACGAATGATTTTCGTTTATTAACCATTCGTTCATTCTGCTTTCGTTAGTTTAGCATTTTCGTTATATAAGACATTTCGAATATAAGACATGATAATAAGATGAACATAACACTATACAAGACTTATATACTTCTGCTATTTTGATGCATTAATATTTGTTTAATGGAAAAGGGAAGAAAAGCAGACTATTGGAGCACTTTTTCTGAAGTAATTTATTACAAGTGAGTTTTTGCAATGTTTGGATCTGTGTAACCTTGATTTTTATCTACTTACAATGTCATTGGAAATGGTTTTTGTACAGACGTTTGATATTCATGTTGGTGTTCTTGGCGAACAGATAGTGCCAGTGTGCATCATCTTAATTGGTAACTGCGTGCCAGCAATGTCTTGTTGATGGTGTGCCAAATTATCTTGGCATGTCATTTTGTACACACTTAAGCAGAAGAAAGCTTTTTCCTTTTATCTTAAAGATACAATTTTTTTGTGAAATGTCCTCTTTTGAAAAGATTATTGAAAAAGATTTATAACCTGATACACATTTTTCTCAATAAATGCAGAGGACAGAAATAATCAATATTAAAAGCTGAATTTGAAACAAGAGGCCATTACTTACAGCTTCTACAGCCACTGACTACAGAATAATGTGTGTTGTAATTGAAGTTTAATGCTGTTCTATGATTGGTCCAATGCTTCTAAATGTTTATATTAACATCCTAGAAAATTACATGCAGCTTATGAGTTAGGACAAATGGTAAGTGGAAACTGTCATTGGTGTGGTTGCCAGTTCTGGCTGGAGATCAGGTGCAGGGGTAGAAGTAGAAGCAGGGGTAATACCCCGAGCAGGGAGACCACTCTCGCCCATGGGTTGAACTCTGAGCTTTGAGGAACCACAGACAGGAGCCTTAATCTTCCTTTTGGCCATAAAGGATAAACAGGAAACAAAGGACAACAGCAGGAATCATAGTTTGGGCAGGGCAGGACAGAGCAATGCAGACAGAAGAACAAGCTGAGTCAATACCAGAAGGTCAGGAATATTCTCAGAAGAGCACAACAAAAACAAGCAGGCAGGCAAAATGTTCCAGCAAAGAGTGCTAGGAGGAGGGGGCTTAAATAGCAAAGAAGCAACGAGAATTATAAACACCTGAGCAGAAAACTCAGTACAGGCAGGAGGTTGACTGCAACAGAGCAAGCATGAAAAGCAAGCCCTCTGGTGGCGAGCAGAATTGGCACAGGTTCAAAAACCATAGAGCCCATGGTTCAACCCCAGCCAAGGCTACATAAAACTAAAGGAATATAAGGTTCTAATAAGTATTATAATACTTTGTGAAATACCAGCATCCAGTGTTTCATTCTCTGCTATTGGGGAGCCCTCAGGCCAGATTTGGTTACAATTCAGAGGGGTTCTAACTAATGTGAAATAATGTTGATTGAAAATTATGCATGCATTCATGTTGGTTCTGTGCCAATTCCATGCAGGAAGCAATTTATATTGTAATGAATGATAATCAATCAGTTTGGATGAAGTTATCTATTTAGTGTATTTAAAAATAGTCTTGATTACATCATTAAGGACCAGTTATGGCTTATGCTTTTATACAAATGTAGTCTTTAAAGACCATTTGAAGCCACAGAAAAATGTGCTTGAATGATTAACAAAACTTTAACATATGCATAATGTATTAGCCTATTTACAGTTTGCCAGTCAGAGATGGCATAGCACAGAATAAATATATAGTAAACAAGAAATAGATTAGGTGTAATAAAACTCCAATCAGTATATAGTTAGACACTGATGTGGTACAGTCTTGCCCTATATTGACCTGTACATTGTGTCCCTCACCACTGAGACTGATTTTTTTGGTCCATTTTTTGGGGGACTGTCATCTCTTTTTTTTAGCTGGCTCCTAAAACGAAACGACTTTCGGTTTATGGAATGTATGTAATGCTATTGGTATTCTATAAACCGAAATAGAGTTGAAATAGGTCAATTCGTATGAATGGGGACTCTATTTCGGTTTATAGAATACCAATAGCATTACATGCATTCCATAAACCGTCAATAAAACGAAACGAAAATAGTAAACGAATTTCGGCTGAAACGAATGCAGTAATAAACTAAATTCATTTTGGACGAAATAAATAAAATTTTCGTCCAAATGGCCGAAAACTAAACAAAAATTTTAGTTTTGCACGTCTAATACGTATATAACTCTACATGTGATGATTTTTATTTAAAAGTTTTTAGAATGCATTATCACAGAACTATTCGGCATTCTCTAAATAAAGCAGTTTTGTTGACAGCCTTACAGTTGCAGGCAAATGCACTGAGAAGGCTGCAGAGCATAATGTCTTGCCAGATAGAAACAAATCTTAATATTCACATAGTGGGCTCAGCTCATACAGTGTTATTTGTTACCGCTGCAAACCTAAAAGTCATTAAATAAGTGAAATAATACAATACAGCAAGAACTGCAAGACTTGTAATCACTTTACTGAAACCAGCAATAAAATTAGTTCAATTCATAATGACTCCTACTAGAAAGTTGGGATTTAAAACTAGGTTTTTACAATTGTTCTTATAGGGTGTGTAAGAGATATTGCACTCCTGCATTGTATCTAATATCCATAACAAAACAAAGCTACAGGTCCAAAATAATGTGGTCTGCACGTATCAAGCAGGTGGAGAACTTCTTTTTTGCTGCCTGGAGGACTGGAAAACGTACTATACATATAGTCAATACTCAGGGGTCAGAGTTCTAAAAATGGAGCAATCTGCTAGTTTCCATGGTGATTACTCCACTTCAGAGCACTGTCCCAGATGTTCTCTCTACTGTCATATAGTTTCCATAACATCAGGACAGCACTGAACTAAGTATAGATCACTGTATTTCTAAAATACTAAGCTATTATTTTCTTATCAGGGAGTCCATGCTATTTAAGGAAGACATTAAAGGTTATCTAGACGTAAACTTTAAGGAAGCATTCCTTTATCTTTTCTAAACTGCAGAGATCCTCCTACCCCTCTTCCAAGACTAAGTAAGTATTGCATGATGGCTAACCAACATTCTAATCCTGATGCCCCAAAGACCAATGCAGATCGGGATTCTGTGGAAACACAGAGGTTGAGTTCTCTTAACTGTCTGTGGGACTCTGAATTTTGGATTCTCCATATGTAAACTGGTTTCAAGACGTTTTTCTGGGTAATGCATACAATGCACTCTACAAGGAAAATAGGTTGAACTGGACATGCCTTGGGTCTTCATTATCTCTAGGTGTCTATGTGATAAATTTACTTAAGCACTGCTCCCCTGTTATTCTCTATGTTAGAATTTGTAGAATTCCGTGTAAAAGAGCAAATTACTCTCACGTTCCTAGCCAGGACTTCTCCAGTCCAGGTCATACGTATTCTGAATGTTTTTATATGCCAAGACTTTCACCAAGTGACTTTCATTTTAATTTCAAGGGTGACTGCCTATTTATATCCCAGGTCATTTGGAAAATATCACTTTATGTGTCTTTTTCCTTTATTTTTTTTCTATTTCCTACCACTCCTGTTGAATTTTATACCTATACAATAACCTTTTCACTGTGACATGGGGCAAGAGATTTAAGAAAAGCTTACATGGTAATTTTGTTTGTGTGTTTAGTGTGCGAGATCAGAAAAGGGGAGTGAGTACAAAATTAGGGAATGCGATATCTTCAAAACGCACTTCACGTGTGCTGAGTGCAACTATAGACACGGCAGTATACTCTACACTACATTCCATTGGTTCCAACTGAATTCATGGAGACAAGGTTGATTTTGGACCACTTGGTAAGAAACAAGTAGTCTCCGATTTCACAAGGTTGTGCGCTTAGGCTCTCTTAAATCTATGGGCATCTTTAGTGATCTGTTGACATTGATTGATTTCATGAGCTGCAGGTAGGAGAACACTTCTAGTTGGCAGAGTTTATTATTATTTAAAATAAGTGGGTTTATGTGTAATCAGGGACAACATTTTATTCCAACGCACATGGCTCAGTTTGTGCCTGTGTTGGCAGGTTTAGTTGCAATTAATAGAGGTGTATAAAGACCCACAACCTGTATTTAGACAAAAATTAGGTAACATACAACTTTTTATAAGCTAAATGAAGGATGGAGGGTGATATAATATCAATCACACAACTATTATCTTGTGTAACTGCTTCTCACCAGGCCCGGACTGGCCATCGGGCACACCGGGCAAATGCCCGGTGGGCCGCGGTGGCCATGGGCCGAGGCCGGCGGGAAAGATCCCAGCAGAGCACAAAAAAACCCAAAAAAACGTACCTCGTTCCTGTTCTGTCCCCCGGTGCTCTGAAGCTGCGTGGCTGTGAGGGAAGCGTTGTGAGCTCCCCTCCAACCGCACGGTCAATAAAGTGTGTTGGAACTTTTTTTTCAAACAAACTTTATTGTGTAAGTACTGGGGTCTGGGGAAGGGGGGGGGGAGGAGGGTGGCATAACGAGCATAATATATGGGCAATATCATGGCATATTGGGGGCAATATCCTGGCATATAACATGGCATATTGGGGGCAATATTCTGGCATATAACATGGTTTATTGGGGGCAATATCCTGGCATATAACATGGCATATTGGGGGCAATATTCTGGCATATAACATGGTTTATTGGGGGCAATATCCTGGCATATTACATGGCATATTGGGGGCAATATCCTGGCATATTGGGGGCAATATCCTGGCATATTACATGGCATATTAGGGGCAATATCCTGGCATATTACATGGCATATTGGGGGCAATATCCTGGCATATTACATGGCATATTGGGGGCAATATCCTGGCATATTGGGGGCAATATCCTGGCATATTACATGGCATATTGGGGGCAATATCCTGGCATATTACATGGCATATTGGGCGCAATATTCTGGCATATAACATGGTATATTGGGGGCAATATCCTGGCATATATCATGGCATATTGGGGGCAATATCCTGGCATATTGGGGGCAATATCCTGGCATATTACATGGCATATTAGGGGCAATATCCTGGCATATTACATGGCATATTGGGGGCAATATCCTGGCATATAACATGGCATATTGGGGGCAATATCCTGGCATATTACATGGCATATTGGGGGCAATATCCCGGCATATAACATGGCATATTGGGGGCAATATCCTGGCATATTACATGGCATATTGGGGGCAATATCCTGGCATATTGGGGGCAATATCCTGGCATATTACATGGCATATTGGGGGCAATATCCTGGCATATTGGGGGCAATATCCTGGCATATTACATGGCATATTGGGGGCAATATCCTGGCATATTACATGGCATATTGGGGGCAATATCCTGGCATATTACATGGCATATTGGGGGCAATATTCTGCCATATAACATGGTTTATTGGGGGCAATATCCTGGCATATAACATGGCATATTGGGGGCAATATCCTGGCATATTGGGGGCAATATCCTGGCATATAACATGGCATATTGGGGGCAATATCCTGGCATATTACATGGCATATTGGGGGCAATATCCTGGCATATAACATGGTATATTGGGGAGCACTATCCTGGCATATAACATGGCATATTGGGGGCAATATTCTGGCATATAACATGGTTTATTGGGGGCAATATCCTGGCATATTACATGGCATATTGGGGGCAATATCCTGGCATATTGGGGGCAATATCCTGGCATATTACATGGCATATTGGGGGCAATATCCTGGCATATTACATGGCATATTGGGGGCAATATCCTGGCATGTAACATGGCATATTGGGGGCAATATCCTGGCATATTACATGGCATATTGGGGGCAATATCCTGGCATATTGGGGGCAATATCCTGGCATATTACATGGCATATTGGGGGCAATATCCTGGCATATTACATGGCATATTGGGGGCAATATCCTGGCATATTGGGGGCAATATCCTGGCATATTGGGGGCAATATCCTGGCATATTACATGGCATATTGTGGGCAATATCCTGGCATATTACATGGCATATTGGGGGCAATATCCTGGCATATTGGGGGCAATATCCTGGCATATTACATGGCATATTGTGGGCAATATCCTGGCATATTACATGGCATATTGGGGGCAATATTCTGGCATATAACATGGTTTATTGGGGGCAATATCCTGGCATATAACATGGCATATTGGGGGCAATATCCTGGCATATTGGGGGCAATATCCTGGCATATTACATGGCATATTGGGGGCAATATCCTGGCATATTGGGGGCAATATCCTGGCATATTACATGGCATATTGGGGGCAATATCCTGACATATTGGGGGCAATATCCTGGCATATTACATGGTGTCGGATTATTAATAACCATAAAAATATGAATATGAGTTATTAATTATGAATCATAAAAAATATGAAAATTGATGATTCATATATATGGGTCCGACTAAAAATACCCATATCAAGAATTCGTTATGTATGTGAGAGTTTGGATGACGTTTTTACAAAAGTAAATGCAATGCAACAATTATTAATAAAATAATAATTAATTTATTGAACATAGAATAAAGATCAAACGGTAAGCAAAATAGCATAACAACAAAATACAATATCAATAGATGTTAATCATAATTCACATATATGACTTATAACATAAGTAAGTAGGACAAAACATTAAATTTGCAGCTCTGTCCCTATATCAACATACATGTAGAATACTTTATTATGCAGTACATTTCTAACCGTATGATGGCCATGCATTTTATTTAGATACAATTTACAATGTTTATGATTAGTATTTAAAATGGTTAATGATAGTACACCATAATTACCTACAAATTACCAACATATACTCTGCTTAGGTAAGGTAATATTACTAAATCAATCACTACTCAAGGTGGCTATTTCTTAATCTGCTCGGTAAATGATAATGTATGCATTCTAGCTTAGACTTTAAGAATGAGAATCTTAGATAATCTCTGGAGATTAGATATGACATATTTGGGTAAATAGCTAGTCTATAAGAATTTATGGTTCTTTTGGTAATATCTATAGGATATTCCTCTGGCTTCCTTCTGCAGAAAGGATGACAGATAAACACCAGGCTAAAACATATAGATCCCAGAAACTGTGGGATTTAAGTTTAATTTACCCAAATATATATGCTAATGACATCCATAAAAAATGAGATTATGCTAGAAACAAATTACCACATTTATACATTACCGGCAGAGGTTGGTTTGCAGTTGAGACTCCTTCCATTGAAGAATTGAGTGATGGGAGTTACTCCTGGGACTTAGCTCAATACTATGGGTATGGAGATTTCTATTGTTATAGTGAACATGTGCTATTAAAAGCCTCATATTCCTGAGTTCTCCCCAAAAGGAGAGAGACTCAGCCCGTTTCTAAAACATTCCCATCTCTCACCCCACTAGTCGCAGTTCTCCCAGGTATTTTACAGGTGTCTCCGGTCTCCTCTACACCCCCAGTATCAACCTATCAACCAAACCTTATCTCAGTTTCACACCCTGTTTCTGTGACTTCTAGCCAATTGAATGGATGGGTGTGTTAATGTAAATGAGATGATGTCATGATTTATAGCTATACCTGGATTGTGAGTATAATGTAATACAATATATATGTTGCAATATATAGAAGTGTTAATACAATTTCAAATTATAGTAAATATTTATCATATTCTTATCATTGCACATTACATAAAAATGTATAATAAAATGTATACCACACTAATAAAACAATAAAAACAATATTCTAATTAATATGTAGGATTATTTATACTTTACATATTTATTAGTGAAGGTGTGATATCATTATATATTTTAATGGGTGATTTGAATCAACTAGGTTTATTTATAATAACCCTTATTAGATTCTACAAGTCAAAAATCCCAATAATCTCAGTGTGTCTGTGTTTGTAAGTTTCTGCCAGTTTGGGTGGGCTAGCAAGTTGCAGAGAAGCCCCCCTTCCCCTCTAATATGTATATAGACACAGCTGTGTCTTTAGAAATACAATGAGAGTCATAAACGACTAACAATGCCCACCTTATCTGTTCCAGTGATACTAGATAACAGAGTTAGGAATGTGGAGGACTTTCTTTTAGCTTCAGGGACACAGAATAAGATTTGAACACACAGAAGGATTTCCAAAATCTGACACAAAATGGAGGCTGCTGGCATCCATCTTGTTATCCTTTTCTTCTGCTTTATTCATATGTACCAGTCCTAAGATTACTTTTCAATACCTCTGACAATTCCCCCCTAATTGGAACCAATAATTCTTAAGAAAATGATTGTGTTTCAAATTAAGAAGTAGGTATTTGGGACTGGTTAAAATAATGAACTCTGGATCTTTAGCTTTAATCTGCAAAGCAAACTCTTTCTTCGGGACTTCAGTCACCAAACAACTGGAAATATAAAAATTGAATGGCCTTGTAGTAACGTGGATTCTTTGGCCTTTAGCTGGTCGACAGCACACTTGGGACACAGGTTTCCTTGCTTGTCCGGCACTTGGCTACAGGAACTTGAGAACGATGTCTTGCGGCGGCAGGTCTCTTCTGGCGACTTGATATCTGTTATGTTGAACCTTTTCTTGATGGGATGTCTTTGGATCAGACTGCTGGGTACATCTAGAGATGAATCACCCTTTTCCTTCTGGATAGACCTTGGATTTCTTTGGAGCTTTTGGATGATGAGCTTTGCATCACGATTCGCTTTGTCCAGAAAGTCCTGTCCCCGAAGTAGGATGATCCCGACTTACGTCATCTTGTCTTTAGTCATCATGCAATCCCCATGAATTTGGACTTTGATATATGAATCTAAAATTAAGGAATCAACAAATCAGTATAAGTACATTTGTGCCAGAATTGAGAATACATATATACCTGACTTAGGCCCGATGAGATCTGTCATATACTAGCCAATTACTAGATATGGAAAATGCTAGCTTATTCTAGCAAGAAAAATATATAAAACATGGCAGAACTATCTCTACTAGGTTCACTATATCCTGAATTTATTCCACTTAGGGGATATATTACACATAGGAGTGATCATCTAGGCAGAGTATCTCTGATATTTGTTATAATATGGGTACAAGAAAACATAATGTTAGTACCAGATGAGAGACAAACAAGTGGATTAATAAACCCCTGTTTATACGATACCAATCTGATCTTCATCTGATCTTGTGTTGACGTTTCTTTACTGTACCCTCAGTGGTGTTTAAACTTTCTTTCTGGGCATCCCCCCTTGTGAGATGGGGTCCTTCCAGCATAGGAACAAATGATTAGCTGTTTGATTACCTATTGAGATAAACAAAAAGAACACTGCCCCGCAAAGTTGTTGAAAAACAAAAACAACTCCAGGTCAATGTTATTAGAATAACCTGTAAATAAAATTTTGTTAAATTATATTAAACATAAATTATGTTTAATTAAATGATCTTGCTTTAGGTAGGTAGTTAAAGTGTGTTAGCTTCTTCTATCATCATGCTATCTTTATGGAGATGAGTTCACTATATGTGAGTAAATTTTCACTCTTTGACCTTTCTGCAGCTTCGTGACCCTTTGGAAAGAAACTGACAGGCATTAACCACTGGCCCCCCTTCTCAGGGGCTTCTTGATTGCAGCATCTTGCTGACAATTTGTGACTAACCCTTTCAAGGCTGAATCCTAAAGATTCAATCACTAGGTAAACGCACACGTTAGGAAGTGAACTATCTTAATCCTGGATAGGCTGAAAAATAGATGAGAAGTTAGATACACAAATTCACCATCTAGTAAGAAGCGATGGTTTAAACATTTAACAACATTTTAGCAATGGACTTATGGTCTTAACACTGTAAAATAGAACTTTGGTTACAATAGACATTACAGGATGCAATTTAACAACTTGATTACCTAGTGTTTAATTTAACCTCTATTGCTGAGTTTTATTGGGTCATGCTGGGTGTTTCAGGGTTATTTATTTATCCAGCCATGCTTTGAGCTAGTTTACTTACCTGCTCTTGTAAGTGTACCATTAGATCATCCAGGTTATTCACCTGAGTATATATTTAATTTCCAGGTTTACGGCTATGCCTCCAAGTATTGGAGGTAGATGGCTGAGCTTGATGGGAGCTATAAGAGTCAGTATCTCGGTCCCCCCTAGGCATATCAGATCTGTGGCCCCTCCCGTGATTACCCTTATGGGGATTTGGGTGGCTGAGTCTGTGGGGAATTATCAGGATCAGTGTCTCTGTACCCTCTAGGCAGACCAGACTTATGGCCCCTTCCATAATTATCCTTAATGGATGTGGGTAGCTGAGTCTGCGGGGGAATTATCAGGATCAGTGTCTCTGTACCCTCTAGGCAGATCAGACTTATGGCCCCTCTCTATCCTTATAGTAGGTATAGGGCTTAGCTTTATGGGAGTTATTAGATTCAGTGGCCTGATTCAGCCAAGGCATGATAGGCCTTTGGCTGCTATATCTGAGGATGCCCTTAAGATTAGGATACTGGTACTTTACTGGGGCGAGTTTAACTCTTTCCTGCCTTGCCAGCTTAGGAGACTTGGCTTCTTGTGCATAGCTCACTTTCTGGGGTTTAAATCCCAGATGGGGTCTACCTTGGGCTCTACACCATCTGCTTCCTAGGCTGAATCCTATGTGGGCCAAATTCTAATGTGACCTCCTGGATTATCATAGATCTAAAGAAATTGTGGTACTTACTATCAAAGACTCATGTTAGTAATTTAATGTTATCTGAGTCTGAATACAGATTCAGAGATTAAAACTCAATATGGTTAATTATATTATTTAACCCTTCCAAGTTAAATTTGGGAACCTGGGAATAGAGAATAATACCCTGTGTGTTAGACTTGTCTGTGGGTATTTGCTTGCAACTCCTTGTGGTGAATACACTGTATTGGGAGTGCCACTTATAGGTATGTCTACCTGCCAGGGGTAAGCTAGCCCTCTGGGCAAGTAGTACCTGTCCTCACTGACCTCTTTTGTACACTATTAGAGAAACTGTCATTATCAGAATCTCCTGATCTCATGCTGATGGCTTCTTCATCAGATATCCTGATGTTAACCCTTTGGGGCTTGCCTGCATGAGCTTGGGATATATTAGCTTTAAGAGGGTTTGGGTCACCTGTGTTTTTCTGAACCAATACAAATGAATGCATTTGATTTATTTGGTTCTTTATTGCCTGCATTTGCATATTAATGCTCTCTTGCAGGGGATTATCTGTGACTCTGGTGGGTTTAACCCCTTCAGTGCCAGATCAGTGATTTTTCCTGACCATGGGACACATTAGTTTGGGGCTTTTGGCATGTCTTATTTTCCATTTGGAGAGAGCTGTACAGGTCTCTGTACTTTTTAAAGCTCTTCTATCTCTTTACACAAATTCTGATTGTGAATTTTGAGTCAATCTGCTCTTAACACAAACTTTTTGGACAGGGTGCCAAATTGGCCTGTAACACAGTTATGTGACTACATTTTCCTTCTAGCTGTGTTGTCAATAAGCATTTCACATTCATGATTATATTTCTTTTAACATCTTTTTCCTCACACATGCACGTCAGAAAACTTTTAAACAGAGTATTATCATTATAGTTCTCAGTCTGAATGTGGATTTATTTAATCCCTTTCTTTATATCTGACGGACGATTTAAATCTTTGTGCATGTTCAAGATACTGTATTTTTTTTTTACTGGGATTCTCTGTTACAGAATTATTTCCCAGTGAGTTACTAAATGGCTACTCATATTGATCATATTACAACAATATATAGCAATGTAATTCCAATACCTGATTCAGTACTATGAGCCCATAGAATGAAGTTAGACGGGGTACTCTGGATTACAATTAATTTACAGTTTGTAAAAACGCATCAAATCTTAAATACATCTCAGCAAGTGCCTCCATAATATGTCGGATTATTAATAACCATAAAAATATGAATATGAGTTATTAATTATGAATCATAAAAAATATGAAAATTGATGATTCATATATATGGGTCCGACTAAAAATACCCATATCAAGAATTCGTTATGTATGTGAGAGTTTGGATGACGTTTTTACAAAAGTAAATGCAATGCAACAATTATTAATAAAATAATAATTAATTTATTGAACATAGAATAAAGATCAAACGGTAAGCAAAATAGCATAACAACAAAATACAATATCAATAGATGTTAATCATAATTCACATATATGACTTATAACATAAGTAAGTAGGACAAAACATTAAATTTGCAGCTCTGTCCCTATATCAACATACATGTAGAATACTTTATTATGCAGTACATTTCTAACCGTATGATGGCCATGCATTTTATTTAGATACAATTTACAATGTTTATGATTAGTATTTAAAATGGTTAATGATAGTACACCATAATTACCTACAAATTACCAACATATACTCTGCTTAGGTAAGGTAATATTACTAAATCAATCACTACTCAAGGTGGCTATTTCTTAATCTGCTCGGTAAATGATAATGTATGCATTCTAGCTTAGACTTTAAGAATGAGAATCTTAGATAATCTCTGGAGATTAGATATGACATATTTGGGTAAATAGCTAGACTATAAGAATTTATGGTTCTTTTGGTAATATCTATAGGATATTCCTCTGGCTTCCTTCTGCAGAAAGGATGACAGATAAACACCAGGCTAAAACATATAGATCCCAGAAAGTGTGGGATTTAAGTTTAATTTACCCAAATATATATGCTAATGACATCCATAAAAAATGAGATTATGCTAGAAACAAATTACCACATTTATACATTACCGGCAGAGGTTGGTTTGCAGTTGAGACTCCTTCCATTGAAGAATTGAGTGATGGGAGTTACTCCTGGGACTTAGCTCAATACTATGGGTATGGAGATTTCTATTGTTATAGTGAACATGTGCTATTAAAAGCCTCATATTCCTGAGTTCTCCCCAAAAGGAGAGAGACTCAGCCCGTTTCTAAAACATTCCCATCTCTCACCCCACTAGTCGCAGCTCTCCCAGGTATTTTACAGGTGTCTCCGGTCTCCTCTACACCCCCAGTATCAACCTATCAACCAAACCTTATCTCAGTTTCACACCCTGTTTCTGTGACTTCTAGCCAATTGAATGGATGGGTGTGTTAATGTAAATGAGATGATGTCATGATTTATAGCTATACCTGGATTGTGAGTATAATGTAATACAATATATATGTTGCAATATATAGAAGTGTTAATACAATTTCAAATTATAGTAAATATTTATCATATTCTTATCATTGCACATTACATAAAAATGTATAATAAAATGTATACCACACTAATAAAACAATAAAAACAATATTCTAATTAATATGTAGGATTAATTATACTTTACATATTTATTAGTGAAGGTGTGATATCATTATATATTTTAATGGGTGATTTGAATCAACTAGGTTTATTTATAATAACCCTTATTAGATTCTACAAGTCAAAAATCCCAATAATCTCAGTGTGTCTGTGTTTGTAAGTTTCTGCCAGTTTGGGTGGGCTAGCAAGTTGCAGAGAAGCCCCCCTTCCCCTCTAATATGTATATAGACACAGCTGTGTCTTTAGAAATACAATGAGAGTCATAAACGACTAACAATGCCCACCTTATCTGTTCCAGTGATACTAGATAACAGAGTTAGGAATGTGGAGGACTTTCTTTTAGCTTCAGGGACACAGAATAAGATTTGAACACACAGAAGGATTTCCAAAATCTGACACAAAATGGAGGCTGCTGGCATCCATCTTGTTATCCTTTTCTTCTGCTTTATTCATATGTACCAGTCCTAAGATTACTTTTCAATACCTCTGACAATGGCATATTGGGGGCAATATACTGGCATATTGGGTGCAATATATATAAATGTAACGGACCGTCACACCCAGCAAGTCTTTCCTGGACCCTTGCTCTTAGTACCCAAATAGACAGGACATCTAGCAGTTAGGTACAGCAAGATTGAACTACTTTATTTGACAAACAACACAGACTTATAAAAGACATACACATGACATTAGTATACAATACATCGAGTAGACACACAGTAAGAAACATAATGTACACAACATAATCAGTTTACCAGTTAATCCAGTTAAAACAGAACAATGGATGTTGGAGTAAACTATTGGAGTTACTGTCACATTATAAACCTTCAGAGTGGTCTACTAACAGAATTAAACATTACACATAACCAATATACTAACAGAATATAACTAACTAACAATATTAACATATAGTGCTATGGCACATCCCTTACCCAGGTAGTCCATTCATTTGTGAGTTGGTTCGGTAGATTTAATATACCGAACACCCAGGCAGAAAGGCACGAACAAGCCTTTCTGCAGGGGAAAATGCAGGCTTTTACAATGGGGCTATAGTCCAGAGGCAGCAGGCGAGCAACCAGGCTTCTCCAGAACATAGTGGCGAGGTTGGTTCCGCCACAATAAATATAACTAATAGACAGCAAGACACCAGTATATTATATTTGTCATAATTATCCATTTGGTTTAACAAAAAAAAAAAAAAGGGCTGCTCAGTCTTAAATGCCCGGGCCTATTTTTTGTCCCAGTCCGGGCCTGCTTCTCACGGTGGAATAAGTATGAATAAACAGCAAAAGGCACACTGAAGACTTATCCTTATTAGATCAGGATATATTTACTGTTTTGTTAAATCGCATATACAGCTATCTGTTTGAGGATGTGGTAGCCTGTCTTAATCAGTAATCACCTCCACACAAAATTTTTAATACTACACTTTGCATTAATCATCTGGACAAATAAACACCTGCTCGAACCTGATATAAAACAGCAGCATGAGCTTTTTCCCCCAAAAAAATAGCCACCCCCTCATGAAACAGTTAGTGTATCTGGAATTAGGTTGGATCTAAGAAAATGACAACCTGATCATACCTGATCTAACCAATATCTAACAAAAGCATTGATTTTTTGAAGGAGCCTGATAACTGGTTAGGCCCCTCTCATGAATGATTGCATTTTGTATATGTGATCTCATGAAAAAAGAATACATCTATTCTAATCTATCAAAACTGATTTATTTATTAAAAAAAAATATGTTGGGGGGTTGGCCCATGTAATCTGGCCCCTTGACTAACTACATTCATATTTAATTATATATGCATTCTAACATTAAATTACATTAACACTTATTTACATAAAGCCAACAATTTACTAAGTCACATGAACAAGAACAGACTGATACATGTGTTAGAGAGCCTAGCTCGCAATCTTACAATCTAGAGGAAGTGGGTGACATGAGACAAATATTTCTCAGTTTCTCCGGTTGACTTGAGCTTGCTGTATATTAACAGCTAGCCACTCTGGCATTGTTATTTTCTATTAGATTGGTGCATGCTTGGTTTACCTGGGAGAACTGATATGCACCATGAAGACAGAGGTATGACGCTTAGAAGCATTATGCCTAGTAAATGATTGATAAAACCTTCCATAGCTAGAGTAGTGTTATTCATTGGAAAAAGCTGGTAAGTGTTTTTCAAAGATGTATGGGGCCTGTCATTATCCCGGGACTTGTTACAATAACATCAAAAGAGCATTTTCAATGTAAGAATGAAGAGGATAGCCCTTTACTGTTCAGAGGTTACAGAGAATGAGTTGTATTCTTTTCTTTGGCTGTACCTGCTGTACTTTAGAAATAATAAAATTGTGCATATGGGGGACTATGTTTTTTTTTTACTTCCAAACTTGGCCGCTCTCCAGGAGACGCTTGCAGGGCAAATGGAACTGTTCTGCTGTTAGAAGCCAGCCAGGCACTTTTAAGGAAAGCTATGCACTTGGATTTCATATAATGGCAATCAGTCCAGAGTTCTTCAGACAATCAAGTATTTTGTTTTGGATACGATCCTGCAACTTGCTGATTTGCTTTCACACGTCCAGTGTGAGACCACGCTTCATACCAAACGGCATATGTAGCGCAAATCACAGGGAATTGAGATTTTACTTTCAACTTGGCAGCTGATTGCACGGAAAACATGGAACGTTTTTCTTTAAATGTATTCTGTTCTGAATTTCAAATTGTCGTTTAACAAGTGTTGGATTGAAAATATGAAGTCGTTTCATTTAAAGGCTGTAATGGATGGGTTAGCCGCGCAAACACTTCAGACTTCAAAGGGTCAGAAGATAGAATCAGAAATGTGTCTTGTACTTTAAACTGTCAGTTTTCTTTACCTTACAGTACTTCGGTTTTACTAGATTAAATTTCACAGACAAATGGATTCTACGATGCAAGAGACCCATGAACCTCACAGCTGCCTATTGTCTTCACAGGAGCAGGAAAAGCCAGTAGAGGTTGGAGAGCACATTGCACAGCTATTGGATTTAAATCAGGAGCTGGAGGCCCAGGTGAAAAGCTTGTCAGGTTGCCCAGATGAGAGAGAGACTGGCTCTGAGCAGACAAATTCTCCAACCAGCACACTGCAAGCAAAAAGCTTGAATTTAAAGGTACTTACTGAAGAACCAAATACTCTTGCTGTGAAAGAGAGTCAGGTACGTCTTTATCTGCATTTTTTAGTTTGTTTATTGAAAACTTATTGACTAAAAATGCTCACTAAACCTTTTAACCTCCTAACTAGAAAAACTACCACAACTAGAGGACATAGTCTAAAATTAGAGGGGCAACGATTTAAGAGTAATATCAGAAAGTATTACTTTACTGAGAGGGTAGTGGATGTATGGAATAGCCTTCCAGCGGAAGTGGTAGAGGTAAACACAGTCAAGGATTTTAAGCATGCATGGGATAAGCACAAGGCTATCCTAGCTATAAGATAGGGAACTGGGGACTAATAAAAGTATTTAGAAAATTGGGCACTAGACTAGATGGACTGAATGGTTCTGCCGACAAACTCTATGTTTCTAACTAGAGATTTTAAAATCCTGCTGCTTTGTGTTTGCCAATAGGCCAAGAATTTTTTCTCATGTGGCTTGTAACTTTATTCCAGGCTACTTCTACAACCAGACGTATATAGGTTTTGTGCGTCATCCATATTTCAAAATACTATTATATACCATATGTGTATATAGACATGTACCTATGAGCCGAGGTATGTGAATAATATGTACATATGCTGTGTATTGGATGCTCATGTGAATGGAAGCCAGTGTACCTGCAGTGCATTGTGGGATGATGAATGATGCATTGTCGCTGTACTCTAGTATATATCAATATGTTGTCAGCACACACTTATAAAATTGAAGACTTTCATTCAGAAATCTAATTCCATTTGTAAATGTACTTATTTGACTGCATAATAAATGGAATTTATTGGAATGGAAATTAAAATCTGATCATGTTGTTTTCTGCGGTAGATGAACTATTTATGTGTAGTTAAATATGCAAAAAATAGATAGTGGTGTAAAGCACATGCAGAATGCTTGTCCCTGTGAGTACCAATGATCGTCTTGGCACATAACTACTGAATTAAAATGTTTACAATATTTTTTTTATTTTTCTCATAGTAATTTCTGGTTCTCAGTAATGTGGTAGCAAAGTGGTTCTACTTTGCAGGATACATTTTGTTACACAGTGCCCCGATTTAAAAGGAAAAAAAATGAACTTGCTACAGCATTCACTTTACATGGAGCCCTGCTTTAAAAAAGGTGAATTATTTCTAACATGCACTTCACACATTGGACTGGTTTAAAAAAGGTGAACTGGCTTTTATTTACAGCAGCCCTGTTTTAAAAGGGCAAACCATCTGCGGCATGTTATTCCCACAGTGATCGCCTTTAGCAGCTGAACCGCACACTTAACTTTTGCAAAGCAGGGCACCTAGTAATCTGGTCGCAGTATTCACAATACATGTAACTCAGCTCTAGAAATGTGAACTGGCTATAGAATGTTTTGAAGAAATTGCCCTTTTGTATAAAAGCAAACCTATTTCAGCACACAATAAACCATGCCCTGCTTTACAAAGGTTAACTGGCTTCAACATGTTATTTACACATTGCCCTCATTGAGAAAGGTGGATCGGCTATAGAATGTTATTTCCATGGTGTCCTGCCTTTGAAAAGTGAAGTAGCTTTTCAGCAGATTTTATACACACACACACACACACACACAGACACATATTTAAATGTCATTCCTGAGGGTTATTGAAAGTTTGCCTCACTATGTCTCAGACAGATCAGACTGAGGCCTGGACTACATCAGGCCTCTTGCTCTTATTCCCAGCTACCTTGCTGAGAAAAGAATGTGCTGCTGATTCCCAAGCTGCAACAATCATCAGAAAGACCTTCTAAAGGTTAATAGAGAGATTTAGTACCGTATTTAATGATTTAGCATAAGGTGAATTCCAACAGATACTATATCTGTGCTGACAAAATAGCCAAAGGTAGCTAGTGTTCTAAAACATAGGGGGGGTGATGGATAAAAGTATTTATGTAAGAAACATAATTAATGTCTGTACATATTTATTAATGATCACTGGCACAAAAATGGCACCAGTTACACGAGAAATATAATTGAATTATTGTTTAAGATTTATGTTGCAGGTTATGTATGAAAAAGTGCACCTATTACATTACACCCCCCTTTTCTACACTTTGAAACAACATCATTATTTATACATAGCCCCATATGTGCTGCCAACTAATAAGTTAATGTGCTTCTCAAATACAATGTGATTATGTGAATAAACTGCTCTGTTTAAGTGTTGTTCTTTACTCATAAAGATTTGTGGCACAGCCAAATTAACATCTCCGGTTCCCATAGAAGCAATTTCTACAGCAATTTACCATCTTCCATCAACTTTTTTTAACCTAACCTTTGCAATTATTATTGTCAGTTAATCATAATTCACTGTTTAGTGTATTTACCTGTAGGAATTTATTTAGTAAACATATATGTAAAACATACATCAAAGTTGTTAAACACATTTGGTAGAAAGGCCTGCTCTTTTTTTATGTGTTCATTATTCATTATCACTATTAAACATGATGCTGAAAGCATAATAAAATTGTTTGTAGATGACAGGGAAATCTGTACGATTATCTCCATTAGGAGGAGAAAATGATTAATGGGATAGAATATTTTGAAGCAATTCAAAGAATTTGGAAACTCCAGTTCAGTCACAGTAAATACAAAATACTGCAGCTAGCACATCAACTACCAGACTAAGACACAATGGGATAGATTCAATGCCGGATGTTAAGTCCAACAAAGGTTAAAGTTTGCATATTCTATCAGGAATAACATTCACCTGCTTAAAACACTGGTATTGCAGTAACTGTGTTTTGCAAAATACCACCATTGTTTCCTGTTTCCCCATGAATATTATACTAAATGACTGGGGATGCAATAGGTACCCCCAGTCCTCTTCCTCCCCCCCCCCCCCACACCCCCGTGGCCCCAATATATATACAATTATGGGCCACCTGGGTTTGATGAAATATTTATAGCCTTCCTCCATCTTCCCCTGGGGCTGGCCAATTTCCACTAATGTACAGAAATAGTTGTGGATACATTTGATTGACTCACAAGAATATGGATAGGCCACTAGCACAGACAGAATGCTAAAAAAAAAAAAAACTACCAAAATAGCCAGATTACCTACCTAGAGGAGGTAATAAAACCTTGTGTTTATTTTTGTATGGGAATTTAGTAAAAACAATATTTTCCCAAAATTCATCAATATCATTTTATAGTTAGTGATCTGTCCCACCTACCATTTGCTACCTATATCAAGTTTGTTATTTCAATCCAATTAAAGAGAGTACACATTTTTCTCTCTTGTATTATCACAGTTTGCTGTACTCTCCATACTTTTTAAGTTACAGTATTTTGCATTTTCATTTATCAGTCTTATTATATTATTTGTCATCCTGGCCATGAACTTTCTGATTCAGAGAAGAAGCCCAGTCTGTCAAGATAACCAGACGTTATTCTGGACGTTAACTAACCTGCATGCCGACGATATATAATACTATAATACTTGAATGTTAACTGGGGTAAACCTATGGACCACATAGCATTTCTCAAACCCCATAAAAAGAAGATTGCAGTGAAGCAGTCAAATTCATCGGACTGCAATGGACAGCCTACATGCTGATGGCATGTAATATAGACATGTTACTGGGGTCAAATTCATGTATAATACTGTATTTCACATTCAAAATGCCACAAAACAGGAGGGCAGGGAAGAGTTCTGAAACTACAGACCAGTAAGTCTCACATCTGTAGTGAGGAAAGTTTGTGGAAATATGTATGTCAAGGAAAACACTGGTAAATATCTCTGTTAAAGTGTCTCTCAGTAAGTTAACCTTTTACATAATCCATAAATAATGATTTTGTGAGCTATAACTGAAGAATATAGCTACCATTTGCAGAATTGTACCTTTGATACAAGTGCTTTATTTTACACTTGGCTATAGAGATTGTGCCCATCAAGAGTTTAACAGGAATTCTCACTTTTCATAGATTTTTTTTTTTCTCCTTATACTGACTTCACCAAACACCTGTCTGTGGCAGGGATTTAGCTGAACACTGTGCATTTTTAATAACCTGTGACCTTTTTGTGCTGGGTGTTTTAATGTGGACTCCATATTACTATCAATCATAAATTTGAAGAGATAGATGGTTAACCTTTTGCACTGCAGCTGTTGTGCACTCTATTTCCCATTGATGTTCATCCATCCTTGTGCAGTCTGTGCATCATGGGAAGTGAAGTCCACAACAGCTGCAGTGCCGAAGGTTAGCTGGCCATCTCTGACACAGACGAGGGGATTTTTCACATATGACTTTACTACATTTAATATAGATGAAAACACTAAGACTTGATATTCATTAAATCATTCAGATTTTCTGTGCAGTAATCTGCAAATTACATTGCTCTGTTTTTGCATTTCCACAGGAAAATCAACATAATCGCACAGAAGACTTTGTAAAAGACAAACATGCCATTGAGGCACTGTTACAGGGAAGTCACCAGCCAACAGAGGTTAGTATTCTCCATTTATATCATGCTAAACTCATCCGCTTTTTTTTTTATTCACAGTTTAATTTGCATGAAATTAAAGAAAAACAAGTTAACTGTTGCCAAATAAATGTATAAGGTACTTCGATGCTAAGCAAATCTGAAATGAATTCCGTTGCACAAACTTTAAATTTGGTGGTTGAATTAGTTTTCCATAGTGTTTTCTTTTCCCCAGTGCTAGTTAGAATATGCAGGGTTATGTCACACAGTTTGTGGATTATAACGCCTGTGTAATGACTTCTTCACCTCTATTGATAATGTATTTGAGCTCGGAGTCGGAACCCATGTGTTCTGTGAGAGAGAACATTCAGAAATCTCCACTTTTTAAAAATGTTCTTGGTTACCGGGAAAGGATCATATTAGAAAATGTTTGGGAAAAGTTTCTTTTCTAGAAGTGAGCTCTGATTTCTAACCATTTTCTTCCAAATTAATTCCATTCACATGTTTTGTGTGAATAAAAATGTATTTGAGAAAATTAGATTTCTTGTTAAATTCTGTGGAAATAATAGCCAAGCAAGAGAAAGGTGATTTTCTTGGTAAGTTTTTTGTTCCTAGTCTCTGTGTGCCTTGATCATGTTTACAATCACCAATTTCATGCTCAAACAAAACTTTAATTATAACTGCACTGAAGCATGCCATGTGAGCAGTGAAACAAGGCAAAAATCTCTGTTTACTCTGTAAGGACAGTCATGCTCTGTATTTCCTGATTTCCAAAAAATAATTTTGTACTGTGGAAAAAAATATAAATATTTACATGATTAGATAAGCTAGCATGGAATATTAGTGATATCCCAAGAAGGAGAAGCAATAACATTTTGTATAAACAGGTTAGGGTTTCTTGCATTTAGCCATTTAAATGCTTGTTAGAAATGTAATTTATTTACTGTGGACAAACTTTACTGTGAACAGAAATTCATTGTGATATGGTTGATAATAAACCAAAAAAGATACTGACAAAAACAAAACAATATCCCTGTGTGCTGTTTATTTTGTCCATCTTCAACTAAACTTCCATGTGAAGTATCATGGATCCATGTAGGATATACTGGCCATCCACTGACCAGTCGCTGTACGAATATTATTCACTGGAAGTGATGTCAGACAACATCTAAGTTATGAAGAGCTGCTGAGTTCCGGAACTGTCCGGTTTAGAATATCCCGCAGAAGTTAATATTTACTGGAGAGAATTTGGGTCTTTGTAAAGCCTGACAAATAGAACATAAATCAGCCAAGTTCTCATGAATGGATGACTTTGACTATTGCATTGCCATCTCCCTTTCAACAAAAAAGTTTAGGTTAGACTCAATAATACATATATTTGCTGGTGTCCATGTTTTATATCTTCGTTGTTTTCAGATCTTGAAAATTAAGATCCCGGAAGTAAATATTTTAAGTGTCTTGGAGACGAACAGGAAAGAAGAATCTGTGAAAGACTTTAAGATGACTTTTGAGAACATGAATAAGAATGATAAGGACAAGGGAGATCTGGAAGAAATCATCAAAAAGTAAATATTTACAAAGTAGCCATGTGCCTTACACTTGACTAATCTGTGTTGTAGTAATGATCTACAGTTTGAAGACAGTAGCTCAGTGTGACCATTAAACCATGATGAGAATTCACTTGACGTGTGTAAAACCGAATATTGCAGATGAACCTAATATATGACTCTCCCAGTAATGAAATGCAACGAAATGATAGAATGGAAAGGAAAAAGGAGGGACAAATGGAGAGATGAAGACATGGCAATCTAAGTAGCCCTCTGACCAATCCTACATTGACAGGCTAATCACATGAGCCTTCTCATTTGTATGTGTAAGAAGGTAATGCAGAGGGGCCACAATGCCATCATGTTAATTCCCTATCTATAAAGCGAAGCTCTAATCTTTAATTCCTTCTTATTATGAGTAATGTATTCAATTTCTAATGTCATTACCAGTTCTGCTGGGAAGCCATTCACTCATGTACCTCTATTGTGAATGAATGAAACCAGAACTTTAATTTCCCTCCAAGAGATTTCTTTCCAGTTTATTGCAGATCTTGATGCTCCTAAAACATATCACTGCAATTTCCTATTTCTTTTTCTTTTTCTTTTTCCATATAAATATCTATGGCTGTGCATCTTACCTGCCTCCTATCCTAAAATAAAGCAGGTGGTCTCCTGAATGCTACTGCTTGATGCCTAAATCCAATAAACATATGTCACCCCTTGATTAACTGTTCGCTAAATGGTGATAAGTTTGTCATGCACAAGTAGTTAAAATCAGTTATGTAAAGGCATAATCTCTTGGAAACAAACTTAGATCGGACTTTCATTATGAATGCATGGTTTCTGTTATTCGTGGCCGTGTAATATCATGTGTATCTCTGACAGAAATAGACTGCTAATGAAAATTCAACACATGATCTATTAATCCTTCTAAAGTCAACCTTTAAGGGGGTTAAGCCGCTTTTAATAGGCCTGAATTTCAATGCAATGAGTATAGAGTATTACACAATGTGACTTCTTCAAGTCTGTGGAAATCCTGCTGTGTATGGAAAAAAACAACTCATTAAATTAGTAAAAAAAAATAGGATGTGTGTTCTAATCTGGTTCATCTTTTATGGTACTTTGTTTTTGCATATTGTAAAACAATGATATTTAATTATTATGCAATTATGTTTTCATTTGAAATATGTATTGTTTGTTCTTCAATGTGAGGTGACATGAGCTACAGTACTATGGCTTAGTGGCTCTCATTTACCACATTGAATCCACTCAATATCCCAACCTCTGTCCATGGTTCTATGTGAGCTGACTGTATATACAGGGCCACTTCAAACCATCAAAATCCCTCTGTTTGCTATGATGTTTGGAAAGACACAATCCCTAATTGAGTACTAGGTATAGGGCTAGGGTGATGACTAGGGTTGGGGGTCAAAAGATCACTGTAGGAGAAACTGTGTTAGGACAAAGCAATCCATTACTTTGTTATTGCCCTATAACTTGAAAAAAACTAAAAATTAGAAAAAATACTAGAATCTATTTAGCAAGCTTTTAATTGTGCAGACTAGATTGGCTGAAACATTCTATGCTTCTATTGATGCCAGTATATAATATTTAAAGGTTTGCTTCAACCCTTTTGGCGCATGGTTGCTCATTTGGTTACTTGTATGTTACTACTTTGCCCTTGTTACAGTGCGCCGTTGGGGGGGGTTCATGTCTGGTGCTGTTTCATGTGTGTTCTGTGTGACTGTGTAGTTTTGTTTGTAGTAACCACAAAAATAAAGCATATAGCCTGCAATTGGAAAAATGAGTTAAAAATAGCATATTTGGAAAATCATCAAGAAGTACAGCTGTGTGTGTGTGTGATATCAGAATAGTGTGTGTCATGTTGCATGTAGTGCTCTCTTGCTTTATAACTGCTGTGTTTTAATAAGCCTAGAGCAGGGGCATCCAACATGTGGCTCAAATGTGGCCTATCTTACAGCAACATCAACATTTTGTGGCAAGAGCACACCCCAGAATTTGATTATACATAACATACTGCCCCTACATATAGGTAAGATATTTACAAATGAACATATAATATTCAAATAAGAGTCTAAGGTAACTAACATAATACAGTTATCAAGTTCTAGGTAAATAGACTCTGATTCTAAACAGATCAGAGAAACTATGTCTAAGTAAAACTAAAACTGTGTGAAAAGAGAGAAACATGAAATAAAAAGCTGGTGGAGTAGGAAAAAGAGGAGCTTGGAAGTAGAAAAGTTCAAGACGAATAACAGTGGGGTGAGGGGACCCCGAGAGTGGGATGCCGGCAACTACCAGGTGGAGCTACACAAAAGAGTGGGCTGCTGTACCATACTTTGATGGTCAGCCAAAATACTATCACCCAATATGGGCGAAGTAATGCCCAGGGCCGGGGGGGGGGTGAATGTCAGGTGAAAGTTAGGCGTCTCGGCACCTATTAAACTATACAGAACATAGTATGAGACATATACAGAATGCAGTGAAATATACCAAATATACACAAAATATATATATTTTTTAATGTGGCTCACACACACATGCATTTCTGAACATGTCTATTTCAAGACTAGGACAACCATGCCCTAGAGAAACAGTGTAAACATCCAGACTTGCATTACAGAATAAAGCAAAATAATGACTGAAATTGTAATCAATGTATTCGAACAAAGGAAGCTTTACTGCACCATTTTTCACTGCTAGGGGTGTAGTGTCTGGAAATTCAAAGCTAATATTTGCAGAGTTAGTCAGTATCGAATCAGAAAGGTTACTGTTGTCAAATAAAAAAAACATTGAATTGCAAATTGATCCCATACTTTCCCAACTTTACGCTTTGTCTGCACTCAAGCACAATTGATTAAATGTCATCATTTAGTAAACCATTCCTGGGATGTACAGTAACCCTACACAGGCTGTTTGTTAATATTATCCGCCATTCAAGCAGGTGTCACAGTCTAGTTACACAGTCAGTCCTGCATCTGATAGATGTTATTTTCAGTATGTCAGAACTGCTCTGGTAATCTCTTCAAGGGTACTAACAGTGTCTAAGTAACAGCTATAAAGTTGGATTGTGGTTCTGTGGGCATTGTATCTTTGTACTCTGCTAAGAGAGTTTTTATTGGCTTCTGACATAAATGTAATTCATCACTGTCAGTTCTGAACCTGTGGGAGTAATTAGAAATGCTCATATGTATATTTTAAAGCTGGGATTTACACGGTGTACCTCCAGTCTTGTAATAGTTCATGTTCCCCTATCAGTTGTTAAAATAACTGGTCTGATCAAGTATATTCTGGTGCTGTAATTCCAGTAACTCTTTTTTTTCTTTAAGGAATATCATACAGTTTACTGTCACTGTTATGAAGATGGTCTTCCACATCAAGAAATAACTCTATTGAACTATATATAGAATCAAAACACTAGGGGCTGAAGCTTATCAACTCAATAGAGTCTTAAAATAGAACTATTGGATTTTTGAGGCCTTAATTGTGGTACCAAAGGCACACAGGGCCAAATGTAGCCTGTAGCCACCGGTTAGTGCAAGAAATAGTTTAGTCTAACTAGGATTCTCTAGAACCCAAGAAAGATTTTTATTTTTGTTGTTTGTTTCCAAATAGTTTTGTTTCTGTGCCAATGACTGCCTTTTTAACTTGCATATTTGAGTTTCTGAAAACTTCCCAGGGTATCTAAATTGTCCCTTGCAATTTCCATTAATTAAGGAAATCTCTTAATGCGGACGACTGAGCTGTGAAGTTTACTGGTTAATAGAAGTCACCTCCGGAACGACTGCATTAAAAGGAATCTATTGCAGGAAATTAACTGAGGATTATTTAACTTGTTACAGAGGATAGAGTATAATTATGCTGGGAAACAAAACTGGTGTTTTGGTTGAGAGGGCAAAAGCAGTTTTGATATAAGGATTGCAACCTATGTTCCCTGTAAATTTCACTAATACTGTACTAAGCAACTCTATGACATGATCTGTGTCACACACTTAAAGGACATTTCTGGTTAACACCAGTATGGCTGCAGAGTTCACATTGTGTTTTGTTGAGGTATAATAAGAGTTCCTGCAGTTTTACAGGTTCCAAATTTAAGCATTAGCATAAATCTAGAATTGCGATATTTGTTGGACCTTGATCAGTTATCTGATATGTGGTTAATATGGATGCAGACTTTCTGTATCTTTTGATCTTGACCGTAAAATTACTTGGTGATCAGAGCCTGAGGGAACACAAGTGCCAGCTTCCATCTTAAATCCAGATAAACCAGGAATATAAGGATTTAGCCCACCACACTGTGAGTTCATGTGTGATTTATTGTGTGTGCAAGAGGCTGCTCTGTTTGCTAATGACAATATACAAGGTTCTCCTTGTGCTGTCTGGATATCCCTAACAAGAATGAAGAAGCACTATCTGATCTGTTTTACCTATTAAATACTTTCCATTAGAAATGACCATTTATTTTCAATGCCCCACGCACTATGACTTGCAAAGTAAAATGTATCTGTTGAAACTGCCAAACTATTTTAAATAATGTTAACATATGTAGACAGTGAATATATTAAAACATACTTGTTCCCCAATATTTTTAATGGTTTTGTGGATTGGGGTTATGGCATGCTCAGTGTTGGTCTTTGAGGATTACAGATGCCAGTACATGTTCGGTGATACATTGCTCAACATTTGAAGAGGGATTAAACCCCAAAAATGAAAGTTTGCCATAATGGGATACTCCTGGTCTAATGTGCTAGAATAACGAGCATACTGAGGAGCATAATGCTGGCATATTAACTGGCTCTATCCTGGCATATTGAGAGCAAAATCCTGGCAAATTAAATGGAATATTGGGGGGCAAAATCCTGGCATATTAAATGGCATATTGGGGGGGCACACTCCTGGCATATTAAATGGCAGATTGGGGGGGAAATATTGGGGGCAAAATCCTGGCATTTTAAATGGCATATTGGGGGGCAAACTCCTGGCATATTGAGGGGCAAAATCCTGGCATATTAAATGGCATATTGGGGAGCAAAATACTGGCTGTGTGTCGCATAATTAATGGCTGTCCCATGTGTGGCATATTTATTGGGCCCCATGTGTGGCATATTTATTGGGCCCCATGTGTGGCATAATTAAGGGGCTCTTTTGTTTGGCATAATTAAGGGGCACCAGTGTGTGTGGCATAATTAATTGGGCTCCAAGGTGAGGCATAAATAATGGGGCTCTGGTGTGGCATAATTTATGGGGCTTTGGTGTGGCATAATTTATGGGGCTCTTGTGTGTCATAGTTATGGGGCTCCTGTATGTGGCATAGTTATGGGCTCCTGTATGTGGCATAGTTATGGGCTCCTGTATGCAGGGCCGGCCTTAGGGGTGTGCGACCTGTGCGAGCGCCCTTCCCGCCCAAAGAAAAAAAAAAGTTTAAAAAAAAAAAGCCGGTAGAGGCACTGGCTGGGGGAGATCAAAAGATCCCCCCTCACCAGCCCTCTGCTCGGCATGCTCTTCTAGATCCGGGGAGGGGGCGGAGCTAACCGGATGAGCCACTGGCAGCATGAGAAAGTGCTGCTCGGCTCCCCATGCCTGCATTAAGCATGGGGAGCCGAGCAGCACCTTCTATTGCTGACCGGGGCTCTCAGTGAAGCAGACGCTGCTCTGCTTCACAGGGTGGGGGCGGAGCTACACCGCTGAGCCGGTTAGCTCCACACCCTCCCTGTATCCACCTTTGGAGGGAGGGGAGGGGTGGGAGAGAGAGACAGGGGCAGGGGGGAGAGACAGAACAGGGGGAGAGACAGAACAGCTAGAGGGGAGAGAGACAGAAGAGCTGGAAGGGGGAGAGAGAGACAGAACAGGGGGGAGAGAGAAAGAACAGAGGGAGGGAGAGAGAGACAGAACAGGGGGAAGGGGGAGAAAGAGAGACAGACAGAACAGGGGGGGAGAGAGAGACAGACAGAACAGGGGGGGGGAGACAGAACAGGGGGGAGAGAGAGACAGAACAGGGGGAATGAGGAGAGAGAGAGACAGAATGGGGGGGGGGGAGAGAGAGACATAACGGGGGAGAGAGAGACATAACGGGGGGGAGAGACAGAACAGGGGGGAGAGAGAGAGAGAGACAGAACAGGGGGGAGAGAGAGAGACAGAACGGGGGGGAGAGAGAGAGACAGAACAGAGGAAGGGGAGGAGAGAGACAGAACAGAGGGAGAGAGAGAACAGGTATGGGAGAGTTAGAGAGAGACAGACAGGGCAATGAAGAGGAAACGGACAAACATGGGAAGGGAGAGAGATACATACATGGGGGGGGGGCGCCATGGGGGAATCCTGCACAGGGCGCCGGAACACTTAAGGCCGGCCCTGCCTGTATGTGACATATTTAATGGGCCATCTGACTGGCATTACTAAGGAGTCTGTTTGGCATGGTATTGGAGGAAATCCAGGGGGGTGACACCATGAGTTACCGCACCGGGTGACACCAACCCTAGTCACCCTAGCACAGAACAGATAAGGAAGTGGATGCCAAACCAGTCCTCACGCATCCCCCCTAACAGTCAAGGATTTAGGTGTTTTTTTGTAACCTAAGTGAGGACTGGTTTGGGAACCACTGAGGTAAGGTGTATGTTCAAGTACATTAGACCAAGATATAAGATAAGCATTAGGCAAACTCTACATAGCACATTTTTAGTCTTTAATCCCTATTTAAGAGGGCAATATTACTTGTACATATTTTTGGAAGCTGCAGATACTCTTGGGTGGCCTGCTGGTAATGTTGCTTTGTTAGGTTCGTAAATTACTGCATATTGACCTTAGCCTGTCCCTTGCCTACATACCATTATGTCCAACCCTCCAATGTGAAATGTATTGTCACCTATACATTACTGATTCCTTTAACACATGGACTGTATGCTGACCTCTTTCATTTTTCCATACCCGGCTTCCTACTGGAACAGAAAGTTATGGTAGCAATACTGTAGCTGGAAGGCTGTAATGTAATGTAGACATTACTGTTTTTAAGATCATATTCTGTTTTTTGAGGTACCATCCCCACATCTAAGCTGTCCTTTTTTCTTAAATGGCAAATAAAAATTGGAAGATTTTCCTATTATGATGGGAAAGTCATAAATAGGCTTAATACATCATCATTACATCACAACTTTGGTAGTAGAACATCTCTCTTTACTGCTCTTTAAGTATTCATTTGTTATGATATATATATATATATATATATATATATATATATAGTGTGTGTGTGTGTGTGTGTGTGTGTGTGTAGATATGTTTGAGAAAGATAAAGCATAATGTGAGCCTCATGTCTTGTAATAACATCTTTAGAAAAATGAATAGCACGCGGTATGTACATGGCGAAATATAATTTATAGTTTGGAAAACTATTTCCCTATGCATTTTTCTAGTATCATAAGGAGAAAATGCCCGATTGTTCCAATCTTTCCATATGGCAGCATGATTGATGAGTTGTTATTTATACATCCTTTAGAATATCTTAAACCTTTTTGTTTTATTAGACTGTTTCACTTGCCCAAAGTGATTTTTTTTTCTTTTGTGGGTAGTTGTGTGTTTACTTCAAAGCTTTCCTTTGTTTAACAATTGTGACACAGACATGCCAAATATGAATTGGCAGACACAGTGTATCTCTTGCAATAAATAGCTGGGTGCCTTTTAAGAGAATTCCACAGGTAGCGCTTAGATTGGAATGCAAGAAACCAAGAGATTAGCGGAGTTTTTCAGTTTTAACACTGCCTGAGAAGGATATGCAGCTCTGTTCTTTAAGGTAGGAATATGAATTTAATTATACATTCTACTGACTATAAAATGTCCACTAGTATTACGTCAGATTCTTAATACTATAATCAAGATCACCAGGTATGCTGGGCACAGGGTAGATTTTGTTGGGCTATTAATCTATTTGTTTTCCCCCCCAGGAAGGACGTAGAGATCAGTATGATAAGCATGAAACTAGAGGAGGAACGTTTATTAAGCATGGATTTGCAAAGGAAGAACAAAGAATATTTGGTAAGTCAATTTTCTGTGGAATTTCTGTGTTGGGATTTGACTTGGAATTATTATTTTTTTAAATTTGGTTGTGATCCAAAATCCAGCCTCAGACTTGGAGACAATTTGAAAGGCCGGACCATAGATGAATCCATACATTAATTTGTATGTTCCTTGTCTGATTTTGAGTGCTGACAGGCCTCCTCCGACATTAAATGACGAATGTGTAGTTTGCATAACTGAAATGCTTCTGCATGCTCACTGAACAGAAATCAGCAGGATTTTCTGTTCTGAAAGGATGGTGTTATGTGACAAATTACATTTTCCAGTACTATACCTTGCAAGACCTAGAGTTATTTATTCGTTCTGCAGTGATGAGACAGAGATAATCCGATTTTTTTTCCCAAGGAAAGTCTTATTCCTTTACACGTTTATTGCGTTTTTAGAGAGTTATTCAATATTGCTGCCCAACTTTTTGATTAACTTTTTCCTGGCTCCTAAATATGTCTGTATTGCTTTGAAAGACTACACATATTAATCAGGTTGGTGTTCAAGTGCATTGTATAGTTTGCTGGATTTTGATTTTGGTCAGGCCATATTGATTTGCCACTCTTGTGTGATGTGGTGGAAATCGTATGAAATGGTGATCCATTTGACTGCTTTCTGATTGCGAAGTCTTCCTTTCTAAAGAGAGTGGGAAGGTGCCCTCTGTATGGGTAAATAAAAATGATCTTGACATCATGGACTGCAAAAG
The DNA here is from genome assembly GCA_036172795.1 of Pelodytes ibericus. Lineage (NCBI taxonomy): Eukaryota > Metazoa > Chordata > Amphibia > Anura > Pelodytidae > Pelodytes > Pelodytes ibericus. Next base: position 126,186,377 of record CM069862.1, read on the forward strand.
AGATAGCTGGTGTGTAAATCATAAGGTAATTAGATATATTTGTATAGTTTTATGGCGAGTTCACCCATAATGTGTCTAGCAAAATGTCTGAGGTTGTAAACACAGCTTTTCACCAGCATGCAAGTCATTGATTTACTGACATAACGGTGAGGATAAAAATGAATTTAAGTGCTTACTAGACCACATAACAATGCTCTAAAGCACATCAGCATAATGATACCCTTTCCTGTCCAGGCCACACCGCTTCCTGTTCAATCAGTGTACCCAAACACTTTGCCAGTGCCATCCCTGTGTCCAGGCATCATCCCCATTGTCGGCGTTGTGCCCAAAACAGCTTGTTAGAGCCACCAAAACAGCTTCCCAGTGCCATCTCCGTCCCCAAAAAATGGAGCATGGAAAAGTCAGGCATGAATAGCCAACTTGGAAAAATGTATTTTCCCAACCCTCTATTAATGCCTGATTTTTCCTATTCCCTTGTCTTATTCATTCTTTATTGAATAAACCACTGTGTCATGGATAAAATAATTCACACTTTGCGAATTCATTGGGCAGTGATGCTGTTTTGCCATACTCTGTACGCAGCTCTGTACACGTGTTTTGTATGCTGTGAAATTTACAGAAAGAACATATTTTTATCTAGCTTGTTATAGTCTGCCCAAGACTTAAAGCTATCAGAATATCTCATTGTTTAAGGCCACAGTCTGTAAGATTTCCCATTACAGGACTGTCTATTGTCCTCCTGATAATGCATCACATTAGCTGGTCTCCACATGCCTTTTGAATACAAGTTGTGTGATGTTGTTACCACAAGATAATGTCTGGTACGGATGGTTAAATGGCAAAAAGAAACTGTACAAAAATCAGCTTTTATTTCAAAAGCATTACACCTGGAACTTTGTAAGAGAAAAGATGTGCACTGAGTGCAACCTATAGGGACACAACTATAGATTTTATTTGCAGGAATGTGTTAGTAAAAAAAAAATACTACCAACAAAAGAAGGTTGTTAAACGATTTGCCTTGGATTTAAAATGAAAAGTATTGTAGTGGAAAACAGCACATAATTAATGTCCTCTCCCTGGGGATTGAATGCAATGTGAGAAAGATGAGTAAGAATGTAGAGATAAATCTGAGAGTTTAACAGGTAGTTGTTCTATAGCAAGAGAATGAATTGGAAATGTATGTTAAAAACTGGCAAGAATAAATAGATAATTAATAAACCTTAGAGATTTTGATAGTTCCTATAAAGATGATTAAGAGGCTCTTGCATCTTATATAGTAATAGCACAACTCATCTTATGGGTGCTGAGTTAAACATTTTAACTGTGATTGACGATACATTTTAAGTTTAACATGATAACTCTTTATAAAATAACTGGTTGTGTTTTATGCCTTTTCTCAGTGGGACCGAGTTGTAGTGTTTGGCAATTTACTGTTCGAATAACACTTTTATGTTTTTGCATTACAGAATCGTGTTTAATAAAAAAAAAGATTAAAGAGGGAGTAAAGGCAAAAATGAAATGCAAATGTACCTGTGAACTGAACCTGTAATTATTGTAACATTGTATAATGCCAGTTAGGGGTTAGGAAATACTCTAGTCAAGCTTTTAAAAATGGGAACTCGGACAGAGAGAAGTGCTTAAATAATATATATATAATCTTGTGAATGGTCAATGATAGGAGATTCAGGTAATAATTTGTTCATTTTTAATGTGGCAATTTGCTTAAGAAACACTGTTTTTTATTTCTCTACTACATCTTTTAATATACAGGTTAGTTGGGAATATTGATATTAATTTCTATTTAATTTACTTCATTTCTCACTGCTTTTGGCATGCACACATAGCAGATTGAGTCATTGTATTATTATATGTGTTAATAGGACCCAGATTAAGTCTTGTGTGATCTCAACCAGTAGGGAGGCTAAAGCTACTTTTAAGGAGAACTATGCAGTTTTTCTAAACCTAACTTGACTGAACTATGTATCCTAAACTGGGCAGTCATATTAAGTTGATTGCGTTGTACCATATGCACCATGAATTGTTCCCCACATGCTAAGCTAAAACGCATAGCCAAAAACAGCAGGAGAATGAACATTTAGGAGTGAATCGCGGTGATTTTACACAGCAGATCATGGTTTTGAACAAACTGATTTTGAACAAAACCAGCCGCTGCAATTTAATTAAATCATTATGCTTTACACAATTTACCAATGATCCAGACGGTCAATGACAATGGTCACTAATGCCCCGCCCATAGAAACACCCTCAGCCACTCCCACAAACATAAGCGTCCCTCTTTGTCCATTTGAAATGTTTGGAGGTATGCTAAATAGTCACAAAGTGATTAGCGGTAAAGCGCATCCCCCCACCCGCAAGTGTCTTGTTTTTATTTTATTACAATAAAGTATATATTTTTATCGTTGGCTGGCGTGGTGAGCATCTTTTGCACTCCATAGAGTTTTACTTTGTGTTTTGATAGGTATGCTAAAGTCTATAAATAGTCGCCAATCTATTACCTTATCAGCCATGAGGTTTTATGGATCAAGAAATAAAGCATGGATTTGAATCCCAAATTTTAATATTATTGGAATACATTTTCACTATTTTTGTTATTGCATTTAGGGTGCTGTGTGACATGTTTGTTGCTGTTGCATATTTCTAAATATATAAAATGACTAAGGACATGGTCAGTGCAGTGGTTCAGAGGGCATTAAACTGAACCCAGAAGATAAAGTAATTTTTTTATGTCCCTAAATTTGCAGGAAGATAAAACAAAGAAAAAAGCTGGTAAGGAATGAAGAGAGCAAAAGATCCAGTCATTGATTTCAATCAGGGAATAAGAGAGTAGTGGAGGTCATGGCTAGAGAAATTACTCCTTAAGCAATTCTCGATGCCCACGGGCCTCTACTTAATCCTTAATCCATGCAAATTGATGACTCACAGTACTTTATTTCTTGTAGAAAATAGCCAGATGTAAATAAAAGCTTAAAAACATCTTGTTAGGGACTAATCACATTTGAATGCACAAGCAAACCATGGGCTGTCTGTGCAACGTGATTAAGAGTCTCATTCAGACTGATGTGCAAATTCTGGTTCTGCAGTCATTACAAATAGTGGCAATTAACTGTAACCTTTTTAGAGCCAGTGAACCGCATCCTTCGGGCACTGAGAGGGTTAAACAACAAGGTGACTCTATGTCCTGCAAAGAATACACACCATTTCTGGAAGCCTGTTTTGTCTTGTCCCACGCAGCAGGCTGCAGAAGGATTATGTGTTTACTGATGTACAATCTGTGGCTCCTTGTTTCATTGTTTTATTGTACTGAGGTTTTCAATCCATAGATGGTACATTGCTCCTAAAATCAGTTCCTGTTCCCTAGAACTTTGGTGTCTATTTAAAGACACAGCGCTTCTAAGGTAATTCATACTATTGGTTGAGAATCAGGTTAGATAATCTATGGGAATGAGCTGTTGATTATGGAGATTATACTGACTATCTGAAAGACATGGAAATATCAGGCTGCAACATGCATATTTGAGAAACCTGATTATAGGATAACTCATAAACAATGCGTCAGTTTATTCGTACTCTACATAATGCTGACTAGATATTGGTATCTGTGCCTGTAAGTGTGCTGAAATGCATGCTATGCTATTTACCTACACCCAGGAGCAATTCACTATAAAGCACATGTGGAGAAGGGAAAAGGTTTAAGAGTTTGTATTACCTTGATGTTTTTCATTAATCTGTGTGATGCCTTTTATTAAAAGTTGTGTTTTTAAACAGCCTGTCAAAGCATCTGCAGCCAGATCAGCTCTATCTCTCAAGTGAGACAGAGCTTCATGATAACCCATGGGTTTCTGTAAAGATACATGTCAAGTGTACTGTATAGTTCCCTCCCAGTTATAAAATCCTAATACATTGTAAAACCAACCATAAATACACAGCATTTATTAAAACAAATAATAAAAATAGAAATAACTTTATTAAATATTTATAACTTTACAGTCACATGACCCAGACTGTAGGAAACAGTTAACCAAAACTGCAGAAGCCCACAAGAATAATCTACCACCAGCGACAACTCACCAGTACAGTGGTGTGAGTGGTTTAAAGGCCCCTTAAAACCAATCTGATTTTCTTCCAATTTAAAATCTCTTTATCAGGCTCATTTGGTACCTATTACCAACCACCTGCGATCATCTTGTATAAGCTCTCCCTGAACTAGCACCCCTACATGCTGCGGCATCCACCACAACTACCAACCATTGCATCCAAAGGGCAGGTGGGAAAGTTCCTTCTTGCACGGTAACTTCTAGTAAATGACTAAACTCACACCCATCCCATCCTGTTTACTCAAGAGATAACCTACTGCAGGGGCATCACTAGGGTTGGTGTCACCAGGTGCGGAAACTCATGGTGTCACTCCCCTGGATTTCCTCCAATACAATGCCAAACAGATTCCTTAGTAATGCCAGTTAGATGGCCTATTAACTATGCCACACACATGAGCCCCATAAACATGCCACGCACAGGAGCCCCATAAATTATGCCACACCAGAGCCCCATAAATTATGGCACACCAGAACCCCACTATTAATGCCTCACCTCTGCCCAATTAATTATGCCACACACACAGGTGCAAATACCAGTAATATTGTGCCATTCGGATGCCATAATTATTGTGCCATTTAGATGCCAGTAATATTGTGCCATTCAGATACCCGTAATACTGTGCCATTCATATACCAGTAATAGTATGCCATTCAGAGCCCAGTAATAGTATGCCATTCAGAGCCCAGTAATAGTATGCCATTCAGAGCCCAGTAATATTGTGCCATACAGAGCCCAGTAATATTGTGCCAGTCAGATACCAGGAATATTGTGCCATTCAGAGCCCAGGAATATTGTGCCATTCAGAGCCCAGTAATATTATGCCATTCAGAGCCCAGTAATATTGTGCCAGTCAGACACCAGGAATATTGTGCCATTCAGAGCCCAGTAATATACTGCCAGTCAGACACCAGGAATATTGTGCCAGTCAGATGCCTGTCATATTGTGCCAGTCAGATATCAGGAATATTGTGCCATTCAGAACCCAGTAATATTATGCCAGTCAGATACCAGGAATTTTGTGCCAGTCAGATGCCTGTAATATTGTGCCAGTCAGATGCCTGTAAAATTGTGCCATACAGAGCCCAGTAATATTGTGCCAGTCAGATACCAAGAATATTGTGCCAGTCAGATACCAGGAATATTGTGCCAGTCAGATGCATGTAATATTGTGCCAGTCAGATACCAGGAATATTGTGCCGTGCAGAGCCCAGTAATATTGTGCCAGTCAGATACCAAGAATATTGTGCCAGTCAGATACCAGGAATATTGTGCCAGTCAGATGCATGTAATATTGTGCCAGTCAGATACCAGGAATATTGTGCCGTGCAGAGCCCAGTAATATTGTACCAGTCAGATACCAGGAATATTGTGCCATGCAGAGCCCAGTAATATTGTGCCAGTCAGATACCAGGAATATTGTGCCATGCAGAGCCCAGAAATATTGTGCCAGTCAGATGCCAGTAATATTATGCCATGCAGAGCCCAGTAATATTGTGCCAGTCAGAAATCAGTAATATTATGCCATGCAGAGCCAAGTAATATTTTGCCAGTCAGATACCAGGAATATTGTGCCAGTCAGATACCAGTAATATTATGCCATGCAGAGACAGGAATATTGTGCCATTCAGAGCCCAGTAATATGTGCATAAAAATACAAAGTGAAACCAGCGCTGGATGTCACAACCTTAGCAGTTCTTAGGCAGTGTGTCCCTAAACCACACACATATACAATAAACAGAAACAAAAGAACAAAAGGGAGCTTTAGTTATACTGAAGTAATAAAATATTTTTCAACACCTTTATGGGTGAACAGTGTAGTGATATAATTGAACAGGAAATACTTTGTCCCCCTTGAGGAGATGCACTCACAGACTTCCAAATTAATTGTAGCCCTTCAAACAAACTTTGTAGCCAGTTGAGGGGATTCTGAAGATCTCAACCTCCTCGGTGATTAACTCAGATGACAGAAAAAACTATTCCAATTAGTATAGATACACAGACACATTTAATGGAATAAAATATCTGCTTACATGTGGGTACTCTGAAATGAACAACAAGGTGGGCACCACACAATCGAGTGTCATCTTAGCAGCAATACCAAATATATAGAAAGGTAGCTGCAGGTATTAAAAATAAATAAATAATGCAGGTAAGTCCAATAAGCTATGCGTTTTGCCCTTCGTTGGGCTTCGACTTGGCGTCTGAAGAGTGGCGGAACTATCGTTGGTGCATGGGTAGCAGCATTCATTCTTGGGGCCCAAAGCAGCTGCCCCGTGGTCCCTTGCCGCTCGTGTGAGTGTCACACGGAGACAGCCACGACTGGGCAGCAGCCGTGAGTCCTCATCCACCGGATGCGGACCTGGCTTTTCATCACAGCCACCAGAAATGATGACGTCATATCCGGCGGCTGTATTTCCTGCATGCAGCATTTTTTAATTGGCATATTAACGAGCAAAAGAATGGCAAAATAACACAGGAAAATGAAGGGTAAAATAACACTTGCAAATGAATGTCAAAATAATACTGGCAACTGAATGTCAAAATAACACTGGCAAATGAAGGGCAAAATAACACTGGCAAATGAATGGTAAAATAACACTAGCAAATGAATGGCAAAATAACATTGGCAAATGAATGGTAAACTAATACTGGAAATGAATGGCAAAATAACACTGGCAAATGAATGGTAATATAATACTGGCAAATGATGGGAAAAATAACACTGGCAAATGAAAAGTAAAATAATACTGGCAAATGAATAGTAAAATAACACTAGCAAATGAATGGCAAAATAACCCTGGCAAATGAATGGTAAACTAATACTGGAAATGAATGGCAAAATAACACTGGCAAATGAATGGTAAACTAATACTGGAAATGAATGGCAAAATAACATTGGCAAATGAATGGTAAACTAATACTGGAAATGAATGGCAAAATAACATTGGCAAATGAATGGTAAAACAATACTGGCAAATGAATGGCAAAATAACACTGGAAATTGAATGGTAAAATAATACTGGCGTATTAATGGCAAAATAAAACATGGAAGAGACTGCCAGGTGAGTACTGGGGAAGGGGGAGGAGGCTGGTGGTGTATTAATGGACAAATTGTCTGTAGCATATTAATGGGCAAACTGTCTGTGGCATATTTATGGGCAGGCTAATAGTGGCATATTAATGGGAAATTGGCTGTGGCATATATATGGGCAGTCTATTAATGGCATATTAATGGGGAAATGGCTGTGGCATATTTATTCGCAATCTGAACGCCTGGCTGTGTCATATTAATGGGCAGGCTAATCGTGGCATAATGGGAAAATTGGCTGTGGCATATTAATGGGTAAATTGGCTGTGGCCAAAGTGACACCGTGGCATGTTCTGCAGGGGCAGTTCAGTGGGACAAAGTGACACTGTGGTATATTCTGGCGGGCATATTTACACTGTGGCATGCCAGATCGTGTGGGTGCAATATGAGTGCAAGCCAAGTGCTGTGGGTACTGTATAGTGCTGTGTTAAGACCTTTAGGTGCAATGTGGGTGCAGAGGAATGTAATAAAAATAAGAAATTAACAATTTGTAAATAACTTTTTTATTACATATGAAAATAGTTGAATATAATATTAAAAAGGTCATATAAGTATACATGCAGCAAGTTAGATACATATTTTTGGGGCCCACCTCAAGCTTTTGAAAAGGCTGGAAATATTTTAATGTTTTTTGTGGTCAGAAAAGTAATATTACTTTACTGAGAGGGTGGTGGATGAATGGAATACTCTTCCTTAAGAAATGGTAGAGGTTCATACATGAAAGAGTTTAAGCATGCATGGGATAAGCATTAGGCTATCCTTGATATAAGATAAGGCCAGGGACTAATGAAAATATTACTTTACTGAAAGGGTAGTGGATGCATGGGATAGCCTTTCAGCATAAGTGGTAGAGGTTAATACATTGAAAGAGTATATGCATAAGGCTATTCTAGCTATAGGATGAGGCCAGGGATTAATGGAAGTATTACTTTCTGAGAGGGTGGTGGATGCATGGAATAGCCTTCCAGCAGAAATGGTAGAGGTTAATACAGTGGAGGTCAGAAACTTAGTATTATTTTACTGAGAGGGCAATGGATGCATGGAATAACCTTTTAGCAGAAGTGGTAGAGGTAATCACAGTGAAGGAGTATAAGAATGCATTGGATATGTATAAAGCTATCCTAAATTTAAGATAAGGCCAGGCACTAAAGAAAGTTTAGTTTCAATTTTGTTTCTGACCATGTGCACCTGTGTTAAAAACATGGCAAATGTCTTGGGTGTCTGCACGGACCCTGAGTGGCAGAGGTGTTGCTCAATCACCGCTACACAAAGCAAATGTATACATACCTAATTAAGTACTCAATACTGATTCTAGATGCAAGTGGTAATCAGAACTCAGATCAGCTCTACCTTGCCTGAGACAGAGAGATGAACGTAAAACCCATGTGTGTTTCACACATTAGATATTCTATCCAATTGCATTTGTGTATAACCGGTAAACACCACAATGCATTATATAGATATTTCTAATATTCACAGCAATACTGTCTTTTGGATTTTCAGTGTTCTTGCATTTACATGCACTAAATTCCCCAAAACAGCTTGATAATTATTGTCTTTCATATGTTGTGCTTGCTGACACAAACCGTTTTATTATATTGTTATGAAAAACCACTGGTTTCCAAAGTGTTAACTCATCTTATTTCTCAATCTCCCTGACTGTCTGTTACCAGGCTTGCTGCCGTCGCTATTTATTTATCCATCTCCATTTCGCTGTTGCATTATCTGTACGCAAGTAATATGTGCAGACATCTGCTCCATCTGTAAATGCAAAAAAAAAAATTCAAATTACGAACAACTATAGTGTACTAAAGTGTATGAATATCCGGGCAGTAATAGTTTTGGGATCTCTTATAGTAAGTTTTAGAACACAAATATATATGCACAAACATATATACATACATGACTCACCTTCCGGAAAGTTCAGCCTCTTTCTTTCCGAAGCCCGGTTCCTTGTCTTTTCACGGTTCCCTGGGATTTCTATTCCTCCGTACCCTTACTGCTAGTTGGTACTGGAGATGATTCTGGATTATTATTACTGTGCCATATTCCTCCGTAAGCTTACTGCAAGTGGTACTGGAGATGTATTGGATATTGAGCAGATGTCTGGATTCCTGCTGCATGTTGGCATTTTTCACCTTGTTTTCTTGTTTTTTTCTCCACAGGTTTTTTTCTCCTACAGATCTTTGGTGCTGGGTACAGGTTTGCCATCACCTCCGCGTTTTTGTTTCCCTATGGCATATGTGTTCCACACCTCCTTTGTTATGCCCTTCTGTGCCGTTTTTTAGGTGTTGGAACGCATATGCATTCTACACCTTTGTTTTTTCCCACCTCTGTTTGTATTTTATGGCGATGGAACGCATATGCGTTCCACGCCTCCTTTGTTTATCTGTGTTCTTCGGCGGTGGAACGCATATGCGTTCCAAGCCTCTTTCTCTTTTTTTCTTAAGTGCTGGAGCGCATGTGCATCCCAGCACTCATTTCCGGGTTCTTTCTTTCATTTTTTCGTGGCGCTGGAACACATATGCGTTCCAGGCCTCATTTTCAGTCCCGTTTTCTTGGCGTTGGAACGCATATGCGTCTCACGCTTTTATTTCTTCTCCCTTACATACAGGTGGAACTTCCGGTTCCCGGGTTTTTTCTCCCTATTTATTGGTTTCTGGGGTCTTTCAATGGTGGCCCTGTTATATTCTTCCAGGAATCACCATTGCCTTTGTTCCCTGTTGTTTCCTGCTTTGCCAGCCTCAGGTGAAATTTTGTTTAAATCTTATTTATTTTGCTTTGCCTTTTAGTGCATTCTTTATTTCCTTTGTCTTTTGTAGCACAAACATGTCCTCCTCATCCAAGAGGTCTCATTCTCGCCAGTCTAGGTGAATTTTTTATTTTTTATTTTATTTTTAATTTTTGTTAAGAGTGCATTTTTTTAACTTAGTTTTACTTACCTTGTGTATGTTTTCCAGCCCTAAGCCGGATTCTGACCCTCCCAGGAAAAGAACGAAGAAGCGTCCACGCTGTGTTGCCTGTGATGCTACCCCATTGGAGGGCAAACGTCTTTGCGGAGACTGCTTGACCCATGCTGCTGGGCCTCCTGAGCCTTCTCCAGATCTAATGCACCTCGTTAATCAGGCCGTGGAGAAGAGTAATCTTATCCCTGTCCACGGAATGTTTGTTTATGGATCAGCCCGACTCTGAGGATCCTTTGGGTATGGAGACTCATTACTCCTCGGCTGAGGAAGACGGTGATACGGGAGTAATCCTGGATCCTTCCCTCATTGATCACCTCATTGGCTCGGTTAAAGCTACTCTGGGTATTGCTGAGACTCTTCCCACGGTAGGAGCAGCTGACAAGTACTTTACCAGTCTGCATAGAAAACGACCATCCTTTCCAGTGCATGGTTCTATTGAAGAATTAATTTCATCTGAGTGGAGGACCCCAGATCGTAAGGTTTCTTCCGGCCATAGGATCTCCAGATTATACCCTGTGGCTGCTGAAGATGCTGCTTCCTGGTCCTCTCCTCCGGTTGTGGATGCCCCTGTCATTTGGGTTGTCCGGCGTTCGTCCCTGCCTCTGGATGGTCTGGCACTTCTGAACGACCCCATGGAACGTCGGATTGAGGCCTCGCTCTCTAAAGCCTATGTTGCTGCAGGGGTCATCTTTCAACCTACTGTCGCTATGACATCAGTCTTTCGTGCCCTGAAATGTTGGATCCTCGACCTCAAAGATGATAATGAAGGTGGGGTCCCCAGGGAGAAGCTTCGGGATTATCTGTCTGACATCAAATTGGCGGCTGAGTTTTTCATTGAGTCCTCTTCGGATATATTGAAGCTTGCGGCCAGATGCATGGGCTTGTTGGTTTCGGACAGACGTGCCCTGTGGTTAAAACATTGGCATGCCGATAACACCTCTAAGAACTCCCTGGTGTCCATTCCGTTTGATGACAAGTTATTGTTCGGGAAGATTCTGGATGATGCCATTCGTAAGGCCGCTGACGGGGCGAAGGTTTTTTTACCACAGGAACGAAGGCGCCTTCCTAGAACCGTTTGGAACGACCGTCGCAATTTTCGTTCCTCCTTTTGAGATTCCAGACAATATCGTCCTGGCAGAGAGGTGGCTCTATCCTCGGCATGGAGGGGCGGTTTCCGCGGAGCTGCGAAGGGTTCCCGCTCCCGCCCTGCCTCTGCCTTTCGTGGAAAGTTCCAATCATGAAGGTTTTCCTGCCCAGGCCCCTCCGGTCGGTGCTCGACTTCTGGAGTTTTCAGCTGTCTGGGCAGGTTTTTCCTCGGAATTTCACTCCCATCCGACTCCAGTTTTTATCAAAACCAAAATTCCTGTGGACCCACAGAAAAGGGACGTCCTTTTGGATTTTTTACGGTCCCTTCTCCGGGATGAGGTTATTGTTCCTGTAGATGGACTTGCTCGCTTTCGGGGAAACTACTCCCCCCTGTTTTTTGTCACCAAAGCATCAGGGGACTTGAGGCCGGTCCTCAACCTTTCTGTTCTAAATCGATCATTGGAAGTCAGGAAATTCAGGATGGAGTCCCTCCGGTCTATTAAGCCATTCATCTCCCCTGGCGATTGGATGATCTCCATCGATCTCCAAGATGCCTATTTTCACATTCCCATCAGGATCCAGCACCAGCGTTTCCTGCGCCTCGCCATTGGAGAAGATCACTTCCAGTTTCGGGCTCTCCAGTTCGGGCTCAGTCCGGCTCCTCGAACCTTTTCCAAGGTTCTGGTAGTCTGTATTGCAGAGCTTCGCAAGAGGGGCCTGACTATTTTCCACTATCTGGACGACATTCTCATCGTGGCTCCTTCTCAGGACCTCGTCACCACCCAGCGGGATGAGGCGTTGTCTTTTATGCAACACACGGGGTGGAAGATCAATTTCAGGAAGAGCCAACTCCTTCCATCCCAGACCCTGGTCTTTTTGGGGGAAAACTTCAACTCTCTCACCGCTACGATTTCCCTATCCTTGGACCGTCAGTCCCGTCTGGTTTCGACCATCCAGAATGTCGTCCTTCCCGGTTGGTTTCCCATCAGGAAGCTTATGTCTCTGCTGGGGGTCCTGGTCTCGACTATCGGCCTAGTTCGTTGGGCCCAGTGGCACACCCGTTTTCTTCAATCCCTCCTGCTACCTAATCTCCCAGTTCCCCAGTCGTTCTTGGACAGGAAGATATATTTGCTGAAAGCAACCTCTCGTCATCTGGCCTGGTGGCTGGAGGTCCGTCACCTCAGGAGGGGTTTTCCACTGACGGATGTCGTCTACAAAGTTATCACGACGGATGCAAGTGCTCACGGTTGGGGGGCTCATTTGGACGGTCTCTACGCCCAAGGAGAATGGTCCCCTGCAGAACGAAGTCTTCATGCCAATATCCTGGAACTGAGGGCAATTTACAGTGCTTTGCTGGCTTTTCACCAATCCGTTCAAGATCATTGGGTGAAGATCCAAACGGACAACAGGCGTGCGGATGCCTACATCAACCATCAAGGGGGTACCAGGAGCCTGTCTCTCAGCCGGGAATTCACTCCGATGGCCCTCCAGGCCCAGAGATGGGTCGAACACCTATCGGCGGTTTAACTTCCGGGATCAGAGAACACGGTGGCGGATTTCCTGAGCCGCACCAATCTCAACACGACGGAATGGAGGCTCTCGTCTCATGTGTTCCATCATCTTTGCCTGCAGTGGGGTCTTCCGGCCGTGGACCTGATGGCCTCTTCCTCAAATGCTCAACTCCCTCGTTTTTTCTCAAGAACTCCTAATCCCATGGCAGAAGGCGTCGACGCTCTGTCTCTCCCATGGCCGAAGGAATTCCTGTATGTTTTTCCACCTCTCCCTCTCATTCCCTGAATCCTGAAGAAGGTGCGATTGGAAAAGGCAGAGGTAATGGCCATCCTTCCTTGGTGGCCCAGGAGGCCTTGGTTCCCGCTGGCGAACAGATTATCCATCCGGGACCCCTGGCTACTGCCAATAGACCCGGATCTCCTATCTCAGGGTCCGGTGTTACATCATTGCCCCCACACTCTTCAGCTAGCGGCATGGCGATTGAGCGGCAGTCACTCCAGTCCCACGGTCTGTCGGAGGGCATTGTCTCTACCCTGCTGAAGGCTCGGAAGCCTAACACCTTGGCCACATATCATCGTATTTGGTCTGCCTTCTTGGTTTGGTCCGAAGGTAGGGTTTCTGATTCGTTGTCCCCTTCCCTGCCGGATGTCCTGGCATTTCTCCAAGCTGGCCTGGATCGAGGTTTGGGTCTGAACTCCCTCCATGTTCAAGTTTCTGCTCTGTCTGCCCTCACGTCAGTGCGTTGGGCGCTGGAGCCTTTAATTATTTGTTTTTTCAAAGCGGTTCTCAAACTCCAACCTCCAGCCCGGTCATTTACAGCCCCAGGAGCCTTCCTCTGGTACTTCGTGCTTTGTCTGAACCTCCCTTTGAACCCATGCAGGATACCTCCCTGTGGTTGGTGACCCTGAAGACTCTTTTGCTGTTGGCCTTGACTTCCGCTAAACGTTGTTCCAAACTACAGGCTTTTTCAGTAGACCCTCCCTACACAGTCTTCTCACCGGATAGAGCCAGTCCCGGAATTTCTACCAAAGGTTGTATCAACGTTTTACCTTAATCAGGAAACTGTACTACCGGTGTTTTTTCCTAATCCTTCGACTCCTGAGGAATCCCGCGGCATACCTTGGATGTGGTGCGCTGTCTACACCTCTACATTGCCGCTTCTTCGTCTTTGAGGAAATCTTCCAGGCTCTTCATCCTTCTGCTGGGTTCCCGCCCGGGAGAGGCTGCCTCTGTCTCCATTCTACGCCGCTGGATTGTTGCGGCTATATCCAGGTGCTACGTCTCCAGTGGTGTTCCGGTTCCCCCCGGTCTCAAGGCACACTCCACTCGGGCTGTTTCGTCTTCATGGGCGGCTGAGGCTGGTTCTTCTGTTGCAACGGTTTGCATACGTAACTGCTGCCATGGATAATAACCAGGAAAAGAAAATTACGGTAAGTGTGAAACAATTTTCAATTATACACTGTATGGACAGAAGTATTGGGACACCTGACCATTATACAAACAATGATTTTATGACATTGCATTCTAAATACATAGACATGTAGTTGGTTCTCCACTTTGTAGCTATAACAGCTTCAACTCTTATGGGAAGGCTTTCCACAAGATTTCCGAATGTTTCTGTGGACATTTTTGCCCATTCATTCAGGAGAGCATTTGTGAGGTCAGGCACTGTTGTTTGACGAAAAGGCCTGGCTTGCAATCTCTGTTCCAGTTCATCTCAACGCTGTTTGATGGGGATTTAGTCTCTGTACGGGGGAGTCACATTCTTCCACACCAAACTCGTCCATGTCTTTATGAATCACGCTTTGAACACTGGGGCACAGTAATGCTGGAATAGAAAAAGGCCTTCCCCAAACTGTTCCCACAAGGTTGGACGCATAGCACTGCCCAAAATGTTTTGGTATGCTTCATTCAAAGTAATGGGCTAACTCCTGAAAAACAGCCCCATACCATTATCCCTCCTCCACCAACTTTTACAGTTGGCACAATGGTTGTCAAACAGTGAAGATGCCATATAACATGTTTCTACTGTCCAGTCCAGTGGCTTGAGGCTTGCATGCTGCTGCTCAGCCATGGTAACCCATTCCATGAAGCTCTCACCTCACAATTTTTGTACTGATATTAATGTCAGTGGAAGTTTTTCACTCTTCAGCAGAGCATTGCCGACTTATGCACCATCAGCCTCAACACCGGGTGACCTCGCTCTATGACTTTAAGAGGTCTTCCACTTTGTGGATAAGTTGCTGCTGTTCCTAAACACTTCCACTTCCTAGCAGGGATGACATTTGACAAACTGACTTACTGCAAAGATGGCATTGTATCACAGTATCACGCTTCAATTCACCGAGCTCTTCAGAACAACCTACATTTTTCACAAATGTTTGTAAATGCAGACTGCATGGCTAGGTGTTTTAATTTATACACCTGTGGCAGTGGGTCTGATTAAAATGCCTGAACAGGGCCGTCATCAGGGGGGGAGACGGGCGATACACTTGTCCAAGGCCCGGCCCTTTAAAAAAAAAAAAAAACGGAGCAGCTCCCATGGACTCCCACTGTCCATGTGACTGTCTCACATGGAAGCAGTCATGATCGGGCAGCAGCCGGAAAGCTATAATATATATATATAAAAATATATATATATATTATATACTGTATTTATATTATTGCAGTGTTTTATTGACCCTTACCGTGTGGGGTGCCACACAAAGAGGTGTGGAGTTGGACAGTATTGGCTTAGTGAGATGTCTTCCTGGAGCTACTGCTCGCAGAGACAGGAGGCGTATTTCTAATATTGTTAAGCAAGCAAATCAGGAAGGAGAATTGGATGTACTGGTTCATCTAGGGACAAATGATTTGGCTTGCAATGAGGTTTCAGAGGTGAAGGAAGCTTTTCGTGTTCTTGACAATGATATACGGCATGTTGTGTCCACACTGTCCTTTTCTGAAGTTATGCCTGTGCATAACATTCAGAATGATAGACGGATGCGTATTAGGGACTTCAACTTGTGGCTTGGAGAATGGTGTCGGGAGCAAGGATTTGGCTTTGTTTCTCATGGAAGTTCACTATGGGATAGAAAGGAACTGTACAAAAAATATGGTTTGCATCTTTCTCAAAAGGGAACGAATGTTCTCAGTGAGTTCAGAGGTTTTGCTAGGATATTTTTAAACTAAAAGAGGGGGGCAAAATGGCGATAAAACATCAATCCTATTGCCCCCCAAAAAAGGGACAGAAGTTACCTGTAGTCAGTGTGCTGAAAAATGATAAGCTTAGGGTCATGTCTACAAATGCTCGCAGTTTAGGAAATAAGATCCATGAACTTGTGGCAATATTGGCAACTGAGAATGTAGATTTAGTGGCTGTTACTGAGACATGGTATAATGAAAAACATGACTGGGACATATCAATACCAGGGTACTCTTTATATAGAAAAGACAGAGAAGGTAAAAAAGGGGGAGGGGTGGCCCTGTATGTGAGGGATAGCTTAAAATGTAACATAATACAAGTTAGTGAGGCGAACATAGAGTCAGTTTGGGTTACATTAGAATTTGGTAATCATATGGTAACTCGGGTAGGTGTGATTTATAGGCCCCCTGGACAAATAGAGGAGTTAGATAATCTACTAGTTGAGGAAATAGCTAAAATGACAATGAAGGGAGAAGTGATCATCATGGGTGACTTTAATCTTCCTGATGTGAACTGGAAATACAAAACAGCTACTTGCGCCAGGAGTACACATATCCTAAACTCCCTACTGGGATTATCTCTAAAACAAGTAGTGGAGGAGCCAACTCGAAAGCAGGCCATACTAGACTTAGTGTTCACAAATGGAGATTTGTTATCAGATATTACTGTAGGTGAAAGTTTAGGATCTAGTGATCACCAGACAGTGTGGTTTAATATAAGAACAGTGACGCAGTCACACCACACAAAAACAAAAGTTTTAGATTTTAGAAAAACAGACTTTTCTAAAATTAGATTAGGTGTAAAGGAGTCATTATCAGACTGGAGCAATTTAAATGGAGTCCAGGAGAAATGGGATTATCTAAAAGTTGCACTACTGAAGGCAACAGAAAATTGTATAAGGCTTGTCAGTAAGAGCAAAAAATTGAAGAAACCACTGTGGTACTCTGCAGAGGTGGCTAAAATAGTAAAAAATAAAAAGCTAGCATTTAGTAATTATAAAAATACTCAGAGTGAGGAAGATAGAAAGATCTATAAGAGTAGGCAGAAAGAGGCAAAGCAAGCTGTAAGAGCTTCCAAAGCACACACAGAAGAGACTATAGCCCAGTCAGTGAAAAAGGGGGATAAAACATTTTTTAGATACATAAATGAGAAAAGGAAAGTAACACAAGGATTAGTTAGATTAAAAACAAAAGAAGGATGCTATGTAGAAGAGGATAAAGGCTTAGCAGACTGCCTTAATGAATATTTTTTTTCGGTTTTTACAAAAGAAAATGAGGGTAAGTTTCTATCATATCCCCCCTGTTACATCTTTCCTCCAAGCTATACATGTTAAGATGCTTTACCCTTTCCTGGTAAGTTTTATCCTTCAACCCATGAACCAGTTTAGTAGCCCTTCTCTGAACTCTCTCCAAAGTATCAATATCCTTCTGGAGATACGGTCTCCAGTACTGCGTACAATACTCCAAGTGAGGTCTCACCAGTGCTCTGTACAATGGCATGAGCACTTCCCTCTTCCTACTGCTAATACCTCTCCCTATACAACCAAGCATTCTGCTAGCATTTCCTGCTGCTCTATTGCATTGCCTACCTACCTTCAAGTCCTCTGAAATTATTACTCCTAAATCCCTTTCCTCAGATGTTGAGGTTAGGACTGTACCAAATAGTCTATATTCTGCTTTTGGGTTTTTACGCCCAAGGTGCATAATCTTGCACTTGTCCACATTAAATGTCAGTTGCCACTGCTCTGACCATTTTTCTAGTTTAGCTAAATCATTTGCCATTTGACTTATCCCTCCATGAATATCAACCATGCTGCAAATCTTTGTATCATCAGCAAAAAGACATACTTTGCCAACAAGACCTTCTGCAATATCGCTAATAAAAATATTAAAGAGAATGGGTCCAAGTACAGATCCCTGAGGTACCCCACTAGTAACAAGACCTAGCTGAAACCGTGGTAGGGGGAGCATCTCGGTATGCCCCTCCTTAGTATTAATCTTATTGAATGCTATTTAATGTTTTGATGCAATGTGTTAACCCCTTAAGGACAGAGCCTTTGAAACATTTTTGTCCTTTCTGAACAATGGCAATTTTAACATTTCTGTGCTGTTTGTGTTTAGCTGTAACTTTCTTCTTTGTCATTTGCTGTACCCACACATATTATATATTTTTTACTAATACCGCTGGTCGCTTTCTTTACTCTGTTAAGTGCATGACTTGCCAGGCACGTCACCTGTCAGCAAGTCCTCGATTTGTCTTGACGTGCCTGGCACGTCATCTGTCCTTAAGGGGTTAATTGCAAGCTTTCTTCTCTACAGAATTTATTATTATTATTCTTGTGGGGTGGCATGGTCATGTGTGTGTATTAAAGGGCGGGGTCTTGTTATATAAGGGAATGACAATATATTGTTATACTTTATTAAAAGCTGTGACCATATATTTTTTTCCAACATTTGTGTTTGTCATTATTGGGGGGTTTAGAGAAACAATAACCCTGATATTGATTATACCTTTGTCCACTCATAATATTGTTGGTGTTCTTGTTGATAGCATGTAATGCTATTGGTATTCTATAAACCGACTCTATTTCGGTTTATAGAAAGCCAATAGCATTACATAAATTCCATAAACCGACATAATAAACGACTTTCGGTTTATGGAATGTATTTAATGCTATTGGTATTCTATAAACCGAAATAGAGTTGAAATAGGTCAATTCGAATGAATGGGGACACTATTTCGGTTTATAGAATACCAGTAGCATTACATGCATTCCATAAACCGAAAGTCTATAAACCGAAAGAGGGGTTAAAATAGGTCAATCCGTACAAATGAATAAAACGAAACGAAAATAATAAACGAATTTCGACTGAAACGAAAATAATGAACGAATTTCATCTGAAACGAATGCAGTAATGAACTAAATTCATTTTGGACGAAATAAATAAAATTTTCGTCCAAATGGACGAAAATGAAAAGAAAATTTTAGTTTTGCACGTCTACAGCACATTCCCCATCACCCACATGGCATCCCCAAGACATACCCCAGCAAGCACGCACACCTCCCTGGTTTCTAGTGGCAGGCAGCATGGTGTCTGTGTGCTACCCAGACACACAGACATCCTACTAGGCTGCCTCTCCCGCTCCCCTCTGAAAGCTGAGCACTGCCAGGTCAGGTGAACCCCAGTGCTCTGACCTCAGACAAGCACAGGGAGCACCAAAGGCAGCATGGGAAGATGTACGTGCGCCAGGGCAGCGCACAAATACCATGCACCTATGCCGGGTTTTTATTTAATTTTTTTAAAGGGGCAGTGTTTTTAGCTGCCGCCCTAGGCACTTTCTTTGTCTGCCTCACGCTAAATATATAGCACTGCCACAATGTAACATTCCTTGACTTTCACTCTGCGGCAGTAGTGTGTCTAATCACATATCCCACAGTAAACTGCAAAGAACTGCTACCCCCTTTTTTAGGCCTGGTTTGCAACTTGGTTGTTAATTTACCACAGTTCACTGTTTCTTGATTAGACCCTAGATGTCTATTAGTGTCAAAGAACTTGCTCAGCAAATACTGGCTTCCATGAGGTAAATGATTCCTAAATTAAAGGAACAGTGCAGCAGTAAGCAAAGCTCCAAATGAATTGCGTTTGCTGAGATATGACTTGGGGGCTGAATTGCTAAGTTTTGTGGTGGAATGAGTGTTTAATCAATACCCTCTCCCTGAGGATTAAATTTAATGTAAGAGAAATCAATAGACTACTGGAGAGGGATTCTGTTGATGGTTAATAATGAATTACTGTAAATCAAAATGAGTACAGAGAGTGATACGTGACTTTTAATGTGGGAAAAGCCACTATAGAAAAAAAAAACAACTACATATGCATAGGCAGAGATGTACTAAATGCCAATATCTGATTTAAGAACACAGCCTAGTGGTATATGTTAATTAATCAGGAGTGTATAGCAGTGTTGTCCAACTTTTATTAAGGATGTCCCTTTTTTTTATCATTGAGCAGCAGACGCCCAGTGGGCAGACATCTTTATTATCTTTTGCCTATGATTAAGCGCCTCTGAGTGTGAAACGTGAGCTAGCTGATAACCTGCCCATCCCCGCCATAATATCTTTTATTTTTTTCATTATTTGTGTATGCAATAAAACAACTTTGTCTATTTCATGGAATTGAGCTCCTCACCTGTCTTTCTTTGTAGACATTGTTCTTAAGCCATGCATCCAGCACACAGGCCAATATTTTTACAATGTAGTGTATTTCACTGGGGTTTTCACATGTGGCCTCAACACCATTTCATTATGAAAAACTGTATGCTCCAGAGCTGTAGTCAGTAAAATAAAGATTGTTCTGCAGCAACAGTTCTAACCCTATTCTGAACCCATGGAATATTCTGCAGAGGTATTCCTGAATATAATCTCCATGTGGTCACCCTAGCTAGTTATCATTAAGTGTATCTGCACAGAATGTATAAGACCTACCTTAAGTGTATCTGCACAGAATCATAGACCTATGATTAAGCCTTGTGCGAAACGCGTGAGACCGTGTCTCTGATTATGCTTTTACTTATTCATTAATAAACTTATTTTATTTTTTACTTTCCTAAAACACTCCATTGAATGATTTTTTTGGACTTACCAAGAAGGGATGAAGTGGTGCTCTACCTTGGCTTGCTGAAAATCTTTTTATATAAATTATTATTTCTCTTTATCAAAGGAAAACTAAATGACTTTAAAAAAAAAATCGTCTTGGATGAACTCAGTAGCCATTGGAGTACACAAAGCTGCTCACTCTTGGCACCTAAAATGTTAAACCAATTTAAACATTGATAGAAAAAATCATTGCTGCTTCTTTTGTCAGTAGAGCCGAAGCTTCTAATTCCAAAATGGACGCCATATATAATGCATGGAATAAATGATTTCACAACCAGCAGCCTATCAGTATAGACGGGATCTCAATTTAAACCATAAATCTTTGAGATTTCACATGTCTTGAAATTTTATAGGCTAAATATATTATTCATAACTATGTAATTGTTTCTAGAAATGTCTGCTGGAAATCTCTGTCTGAACTGCTACTGTGAATGACACATCTCATATCTTTTCTTTTTTTTTCTTCCCCTTAAAAAATTCTTCATGCCGGATGATAATGATAACCTATTTAATTAAAACCGTGTCTTTTTCTTCAGGTCCACATTGAGGAACTGGAAGAAGAGCTGGAGGCTGAGAAATGTATAAGAGTCAAGGTACTGAGAACACTTACAACTAGAATAATTATTTTAAAATAAAGAATTCCTGCTCTTACATATTAGATAGAACTAAGGGAAGGAACTCATTTAAAGTTTGAGTGACATTGTGTTACAGGCACATTTTCTCTCTCTTGGCTGAACAATAAATTAACAATAATTATCTGGTAAATTCCTCAATTCATTGATCTGCTTTTAAATTAGAGCCATAATTACAGAATGCATATGTTGCATAATGTTTAACATAGATGATCAGGCTGATTATGTAAGAAATGGTATTTATTGAGCTTATTAATAGTTAATACTTGAAAGAAGGTCACATGACCCCTACTTTATTTCCAGAATGTTTTATAATGTGTTCCAGTTGTACTCACAGATAACGCAGCATTTGTGGTATGTATGATATCACTGTGTTGGTTGTCATGCCATACATAACGCAGGCAATTCTGGCTATATTATCATATTTATGAAGAAAAACATGCTCTCCATACAATTATTGAGAATTGTAATGAACCAGCACATGTCAGAGTACTGAACATACAGAGGACAAGCTTAGTTGACCTGGAAAGACTTGGTGTTTTTCAGATGACTGGTCCACTTTCCTTTCCTGTCAGTAGCAGTAGGTCACCTTTATCCATTACTGAGCTTCTATCCTCCATTTGTAACCCAAGATCATCACAGATTGGAAGTAGGCATCCCAAACCTATGTTTTCACATGTTGTGACTTGCTGCTGTAAGGACTGAATCCGAACACCACAAACGGAAACTGATTCAGTCCAGCTTAAAGCCTGTGTCACAGTAGTTAGTTTTCAATTTAGTGTACATATATGGGGTGAGAACACATTGGAACATGAAAGGCACTGATAATGCTGTTTGACAAACAGACTGCCTAGATTTCACTGTTGAGAAATAATAGCAACTCATTGTCAGCCACTATACAAAACAAGTTACTGAAAACATGTAAATATCTGTATACAGATCAAGTCAAGTGTAGCTGTCTGCCAGTTAGAAAATCATGACCTTTATAAAACTGGCCATTAATGTGTAAATTCTGTAAGGAAAAGCGCTGTAATAGCAGAGGGTTTTACATACTACAGTATAAAATGACCCAAAAAAATATTTAGTGTTCTGCATTTGCCTACAATGTATGACATCATGCCAGTCTTAAAAGAGAGGTTCAGATAAATGCATCTCAAATCTGACGCCTTTAAAGATGAATATGCATTTATTTGTTCCTGGTATTGTCTCTATTTTTTAAAATATCTAACTTAAATCCGTTTCCTTTTATGAGCTGTCCCTTGGATATTGAACCTCCCACCGTGACATTTGGTGCTCTTTGTAATCTGTGTAAGATGCCCACTTCATGGTCCAGGGACATACCATTTCCCTCAGTTAAGGTGGGTTAAGTTGAGATGAACATTTCATTTCACCAATTCAGCTAAACATTGTGCAGGGACAATCCTGGTGAGTTTCCAATGCTAAGCAAACTCACCAGGATTGTCCCTGCACAATGTTTAGCTGAATTGGTGAAATGAAATGTCCATCTCACCTCAACTCACCTTTTAGTGAATAACCTGCAGCTTATAGACATTCGTTTTCAAGGTGCTCTCTAAATCTGCACTTTTAAGGTTAATTATTTAGGGCACATTTGCTCGTCCTCGCTGTATTTGGGGGTTTAGAAGACAAGGGAGAAGCCTGCTCTATCTCTAAACTAATATTGTTTAATAAAACTTAACCATGGGTGGCTGTATTACCCACAGGAGCTTGCTGGCATGCACGGTGTATAAATACATTTCTGTATAAATAACTTTGCCACCTATAGGAACTGCATTTATTTAATTTAAAAAATGTTTCATATTGAAGATGAAAGCCTGGATCTCATTCCCAGGCGACCTTACTGAAAATTGAATATTGAATGTGGATTACAGTGCTGCCATCTGAGGCTTTTTCATCTCATCCAGCAGCATGTTATAAAGCAATTCCTTCAAAGGTGTAAAGCATCACCAATGCGTCTGTCCATGAAAGGGCGGCTAGATTGCTCCTGGGCACTGGAGTGTCTCACAGCCTTCTCTTTTTATGGATCAGCTAGCCAATGTCAGGATTAAAACAATCCGGCTTTTATTTGTTTTTGCAAAGTGCAGATAATCAGAAACCTGTACAGGCTTTACAGACATCTGTATGCGATCCAGGAGAAGCCATTTTACTGTTGTTCTATGCCCAAATTGTTTTCACCGAAATAGTCATGACCTCTAGCAGATGGGTATTCATGTATATTTATTTTCTCAATACACTTTTATTCTTTGTCAGTTAGAATAGGGTGATCATTTTCCATAAGTTGTTAAATCAGAACAAGAAAGATAATAAGAGTTTTATAAACAATTATGAACAACCATTACAGAATGTATTGCTCCGTTTATTTTATTTTATTTATTAACACATCCGTATTCCAGCAAATGGTGTGTAGCCAATGATCGTTTACCAAGATATTTCAGTTCTGCAGCAACAAGACTCATTTTGAACAGGGATTATAATATTTGCAATATAAAGCCCTGGAGTGGAAGGGGTTAAGTATAAACCACAGTTCTGTGGCACATTCTGAAATTGTGTGTTTCTAGGATTTGTTTACAACATGTGTGAAGTGAAGTCATATGTATATGTATAAAGTTATTTATTATTTTAAACAGGTTGAAAAACAACGTTCTGACTTGTCCAGAGAGCTCGATGACCTTCATGATCGACTGGAAGAGATTGGGGGGTCCGCAGCCTCTCAGGTATTGTTTTGTGTGTGTTGGTTAACCTTGAGTCAAAGCTATAATATACAGATAAATCATTCAAATATCCAACAGAATGTTTGATCTGACCTGATAGAATCTGTAATGTGTTCCTCCGGAGTTATGATTAAATTCGCTGTATGATGAGACACAACTGTATAGGTAAATAGGAGTTGTGTGTATTTATATGTTGTTTATTTCCTCACTGCACCTGTCACACTGTTTATCGTTCATGTAATTAGCACTCCTTAGTTGAGTATGATAAAATATTCATTGACTGAGTTTAAATGGCAACAGATCAGTCTCTGAAGTAAGAAAGCTGTTTAATCAAACAGAAATCCATCCTTGCAAAGTTCACAGTCTCAGCAAAAACAGTATTTAATCTTCCTCATATAAATATACCACTGCGTGAAAAACCTCATCTTTTTCTTTCAACATAAACACTGTAATATTCTCAGTGGTTCCTCATCAGCATCCTCATCCTGAGGACATTGGTGTGGGATGTTGTAGTTGCCGTAGTAAAGATGATGATGCTGCTGCTGATGATGATGATGATGATGATAATAGTAATCAGGAAAGGTACAGTGAAATATTTTTTCAATTTCAAGTCCTCTGGGTCTTACTTTTGTCCAACATCTAAGGGATGCTACCATTACCCAACTTAATGACATTAATTTAATCTACCGTAGAAGGATGAAGGACTAGGTTGACATCAATGGCAAATGAGATCTGCAACCCTATTGAATGGATTCTTCATAATATGTGGATTCTATAGTCGGCACATTAGCCACTGAGCTATCTCACCAGCTATCCTTATGATCTGTCTTCTAATAGTTCTGTTCCTTTGTCATGCATGTTTTCTGGTAAATAGAGTTAGATTAGTCACATTGTTACATTAAAATAATATTTATTTATACAGCAATAATATATGCAGCACTTGGTACAGTGCTTACGATTATTTCACAAACTGAATAATATGAAATGAGACTAACTGATACATAAGTTAGAGATAATTCTATGCATAACTTTACAATCTGGATCTTGGTTTCTATGTAGTGTATAATCCATTCTGAATGACTTCATTACCCAGGTTGAGATCAACAAGAAACGGGAGTGTGAGCTCTCTCGTCTACGACAGGAACACGAGGAAGCTCTGCTCCAATCCGAGGCCACTAATTCTGCTCTGAGAAAGAAACATGCAGCCTCCCTGGTAGAAGTCACAGAGCAACATGAGAACATGCAGAAAGTGCGCTTGAAACTGGAAAAGGAGAAACAGAACCTTAGGGCTGAAATAGACGAACTCAATACAACCATTGAGAACCTACAAAAAGCAAAGGTATATTCTGATGGGATTCATAGGGTTTTACTAAATCCCTGTATTTTAAAGTGTTACCTTTTTAAATTAAGCTTTGCTCTTTGTCATTATTAGCTTGAAATCCAATTCAACTAACTGGGCACTGGAGCAGTGATGGCTAATCTTGGCACTAGAGAGGTTTGGCTACTACATATACCATGATGCTTAGTGAGTCACAAGACCAGGGCTGCCACCAGGAATTTCAGGGCCCCTTACTGAACAAATTTTCTGCCCCCCCCCCCCCCCCCCAAAAAAAAATATCTCCCACTCGCCCCACCTACCCTCACAAGCATGTTATCCCGGTCTAATGTAATATGGAGGGTGGTTGGGAGAAGTTGGTGAATAATATTGGTATATTGGTAATATTTTGTCCCTCAATATGCCAGTAATATTTTGCCACTCAATAAATCAGTATTTTCCCCTCAATATGCCATTCTTTTACCATTTAATATGCCACTATTTTGCCATTCAATATTCCAGTATATTGCCATTTATATGCCAGGATTTTGCCCCTCAAAATGGCATTCTTTTCCCATTTAAAATGCCAGTATTTTTCCCCTCAATAGCCATTTAATATGCCAGTATTTTGCCCCTCAATATGCCATTTAATATGCCAGTATTTTGCCCCTCAATATGCCATTCTTTTGCCAATTAATATGCCAGGATTTTGCCCCTCAATATGCCAGGATTATGCCAATTAATATGCCAGGATTTAGCCAATTAATATGCCAGGATTTTGCCCCTCAATATGCCAGGATAATGCCAATTAATATGCCAGGGTTTAGCCATTTAATATGCCAGGATAATGCCAATTAATATGCCAGGATTTAGCCATTTAATATGCCAGGATTATTTTGCCACTCAATATGCCAGGATTATGCCAATTAATATGCCAGGATTTAGCCATTTAATATGCCAGGATAATGCCAATTCATATGCCAGGATAATGCCAATTAATATGCCAGGATATAGCCACTTTATATGCAAGGATTTAGCCAATTAATATGCCAGGATTTTTCACCTCAGTATGCTCGTTAGGTCTCTGGATAGACATGCTCCTGGGGGAGCCGCATTTTCCTGGGGGAGCAGCAAATTCATATTATGGCATAAAAATCATATTTACTTAAGGGAATAACATTATCTAGACGTTACTCTCCTAATATGCATGTTATTCGTAGCAGTTGGTTTTAATGTCAGGCAGTTCTCATTTAGAATTGAAGTTTGCTTATTCTTGTTTTTTTATAAGGCAATATGTAGTACTGAACTGTGCCATCATTGCATTAAGCCTAGAGTCACTAAATTCTTTAGAGAAGAGCACATTGAGGAATCGAGTGCCTAATGTTTATGCAATAAATTGAGAAATGCTTCTCAGCCACAAACCCCTGTAGATTTTCACCGATCTATTGCAAAACCATAAACTTTCCCGGCCTCCTTGGATTGTGTAAGGATACACTGCTAAACTAGGAAGCTAATAACCGCAGCAATTTCTAATTTAATCAAAATAATAATAATAATTACAGAAGAAAACCTGCAAGAATGCTACACAGGCTATCCCCCTAATCTCAACAGTCATCCAGGAATCATGCTACAGAAATCGATCACTGACTGAGAGGCCTAAGACAAACAACTCTTAACTACAGGTGCTCCAGTTCAGGGCAAGGGGCCATTTTTTTTAGGAATGAGCAGACTGTTTTTATGTTTTTTTCTGGGGGTCTGTTCACTAAATGGTGAATTGTTGTGAACTGACAAGTGAACGGCAATCAGGCATTAATAGCAGAGTTGAAAGAAAAGATGGAGAAGATTTCTATGAAATCTTTGACTATTTATGCCTAATGTTTGCAGTTAACCACCAAGTACACTTATGGGACTAGACTGTAATTAAGGGTGTTGTAATTTAGGTTGAAAAAAGTCCATCAAGTTCAACCCTTCTACCTATTTTTCCAGGAAGCTATTTTGAATTCTGCCTCCTAGGGGGGAAATGTCCTTCTTGACTCCAAACGGCAATCAGATTTCTCCTTGAATCAATAAGCTCTATTATTAATGCTTGTTCTATTATTAATAGCCCTGTATGTTCTGCGTTTCTAAACATCCAGACCGTTTTTAAATGAATTTATTGTAGTTGATAGCACTACCTCTCTTGGCAGTGAGTTCCATAACTTTATTTTTACCGTAAAAAATCCCTTCCTTTGCTGTCTATGAAATCTTTTCTCTTCCAGTCTCAGGGGGTGACCAATTGTTCTTTGTACATTTCTGTTAATGAACAGGTCACTGGAGAGCTCTTTATATTGGCCCTGCACATATTTATATAATGTTATCATAACCCCTCTGAGATTACTTTTTTCTAACATATATAAATGCAATTTTTTAAGTCTCTCTTCATAACTAAGATTCTCCAATCCCCTTATTAATTTTGTAGCTCTCCTTTGCACTTTTTCTAGTTACATAATATCCTTTTAAGGACTGGTGCCCAGAATTGTACTGCATATTCAAAGTGAGGTCTTACCATTGACTTGAGAGGCAAGATGATATCCTCCTCCATGAATCTATAACTCATTTTATACATACCAATATCTTATTGGCCCTTGCAGCTGCTGACTGGCATTGAGCATTGTTGCTAAGTCTGTTATCTACAATTATTCCTAAATCCTTTTCATTAGTAGTTTTTCCCAGGGAAATACCATTTAAAGTATATGTTGCTTTGTTATTATTTTTCCAACAGCATATTTAACAGCAACCCTCTGCATTCTATCTTTTAGCCAATTTTCAATCCAAATACATATATTTGCCCCCAAACCTATTTCTCTCAATTTGTAGAGTAACCTTTTGTGTGGAACTGAATCAAATGCTTTAGTAAAGTCTAAATAGATCACATCAACTGCCACACCTAGATCTATATTTTTACTGACTTCTTCATAGAATGTTATTAAGTTTGTTTGACAGGACCCATCTTTCACAAAACCATGTTGACTTTTACTAATTAGATTCTGATTCAAGAGGTATTCTTGAGTGTATACCTTTAGCAATCCTTCAAATAATTTCCCCGCTACAGAACACAAAGGTCTTTTTTACAAAGAAATCAGCCCTCCTAATTCTAGTTTTGCTCATGGAGACATTGATGTTGTGCATGCTCTGACATAAAAGATAATAATAACAATAGTTTGTATAAGCCCTGTCAACTCCGTCTACAAGAGCTAGCACAGTAGCATACCAGCTCACAACATGACGAACAGTTTTGTTTCTGATTATTAAATTCAGAACCCAATAGAGTGTGATGTGTCACAACAAAATGAGAGACTGATAGTCATAAAAAAACAATTACTTCATGTTAGTGCTACTAAAGATGATTCTACAAGCTACCAAAACATAATGTATACTTCGTTTTTCACACATGGCTTCTCCATATTGGCTTTAGTTTTGTTAAATAAAACACAACATAGTGTAATGTGTCATGTGTTATGAGGTTGTATTTATCTAATTTTAAGACCTGCTAAGAAACGGATGATTTTTATGAATGTTATTATGTCCTGACTGTACTTTATTTTTCCCATGATTGTGAGTGTGTGTATATATATATATCCAAAACAAGTGCACTCAGATTTTAGGGCATAGTATATAACTCTGCCTGGGTACAGTGATGCTAATCTATATGTGTCCAGTGAGAAAAATAGTTGCCATATTCAAAATAAAGTGCTGTGTAGCATCCTGGTTGGGACTTGCCTCAGCACCCAACCAGGACTACTAACAGTCATTGACATGTGCAGGTCCGAAAATTTGTCGGATATGACTCTGTCATATCCAGCAAGGTGACATCACACCTCTGGACACGAGAGGAAGAGCATGATCTTGGCGGAATCCTCATCCTGCTCAGAGCGACTGGATCTTACTCAAAGCAGTTGCATCCTTCTTAAAGCTGCCACTACTGCATCCTCTTTAAAGTGACCGTTTGCCTATATTTACCTAAAGCTAAATTGACCGTTTGCCAATATTTACCTAAAGCTAAATTAGAACCTCTTCCTCTGTAAACTTACATTTCAAATTACTCATTAGTCTTTTTTTCCTGAGGTCCCTTTTCCTCCATTTTCTGTAAATGACTGTGAATGAATGTTTATAACCACTGAACAAAAATATTAACTGAGGCAGTCAGTTAGACCTTTATCCTCTTCTACATATTTTCCTTTCTTTGTTTTTAACCTAACTCTTTTATCATTGTGGCCATATCACTGTTTTCCAAGCAATGTAGCTGATAATGCATGATGGTGATCATAGTTGGCAAAATTTGTCGGGAAATATGTGTCCCAAGTAACTCTGTATAAAGGTCTTCTGAGTTAACAAAGATGTAAATGTGACAGATAAAACATCTGCACCCTACAGAAACTTATTATCTAAGAAAAAATTACATTTCTTGAAATTCCACAGATTTACCCCAAGTCATGTGCATTTGGACTTTATAATTAAAAGAAGTGAAATAACGTGGCCATTTATAGTTAAAATTATTATTTTTATGTTTACCAGCCACCTGTCCAATGTAATCTCCTAAATCTAGCTTTCATAGCAGAGGGGCATAAGATGGCATTTGGCCATCTGCTTTATACGGGATATAGCGTATATAGAGAAACATGAGCAGCTAATCAAGCAAATCATATTTAGAAGGCTATAAAAGGACTGGATCACAAAAACATTGTTTTAACTGTATATGTAGAGCATAAAAAATTATTGAAAATGATATGCATTGTACAAGCAAAACTGCCAGCAAATGCCTAAATTAAGAGAAAAATGTATTTTAATTGTGTCTGTGAAGTCCCCTGTTTATGACATCACCTGTGGCATGGTATGCAAATTACACATTTCCCACTGAAAAGCAGTTAATTTGCATACAATGCCTTAGGTGATGTCATAAACAGGAGACTACACGGACAATTTCAAACACCCTTTTCTCTAAATTTAGGCATGTTCTGGCAGTTTTGCTAACACAATGTATAGATCATTTTCAATCATTTTTTATGTTCTACACGCACAGCAAAAACAATGTTCAGGTTATAAAGCCCCTTTAAGCTTTGAAGGAGGGAATAGCTGCTTTTTGCTATAGGGGAAACGACCAGTCTAAGTACATTTTTGCTATAGGGGAAATGACCAGTCTAAGTACATTTTAGTCTCTAGAAATCTTACATTTGAAAAAAAAAAAATGTTTATAAACTGCCTTATATCTGATGATATCGCAGCCCAGTAGCTGTAAACCAGTTAACTTACACAGGCCACAGACATCCAAGTGGCACACTTTTCTGTGCGCGCCAATGTATAAAGTAAACTCCTGCCAAAATTGAGGAGTGTGCACTACCTACGATGGTCCCAAGGATCAAGGTTACAATTTTTGACCCCACAATTAATGTATAAAAAAAAAAAAAAAAAGCGCAGAAGGGCTACTAACATAGTGTTGAAAATCTCGTCCTGTGGCCAAATTCCAGGTGCAAAATGCATCTGAATGTATAACAAAGGTGCTGTTATCAAACAAAGGTCACATTGATTAAACCTTCTCTTTACTTCTCCACTGCGTTTATAGATCCCCCCAATGTTCCTATTAGTCCATCTTCCTTCAGTGACAGCCTTCCAAGAGGATATTGTCTCTCTCTCTGGGCAGGATACAATTACTTGGGACAAGTCCAAGTGCTACTTTTCTATTACAGTTTATGGGAGAATCGGTGAACTAAATGTAATGGAATTATATTGGTGCATTATTTCGTTTCATTTTATTATTGTAGCTGTTTAGTTTAACACTTTCATTTCCAGGCGTGATAACATATCACACTCATCTCTGATCAGACATGTTTGTACCAGTGTACAGATGCATTTTTATTCCTTCAGGAATAACCATAGG
This sequence comes from Pelodytes ibericus, assembly GCA_036172795.1. NCBI lineage: Eukaryota > Metazoa > Chordata > Amphibia > Anura > Pelodytidae > Pelodytes > Pelodytes ibericus. The sequence continues at coordinate 126,217,576 of CM069862.1, forward strand.
GTATCAGAACAGATTCCTTGTGCTAGTGTCCTAAGCAAACACATAACTTTTACTTCTCGTGCGTCATTTAACACACGCGGCGTCCTCTTATATAATACCGCATGTGTGCGCGCCAATGAGCAGTGCTGCCATCTCCAATTCTATATTTCCGTGACCCACAAAAACAATCTACCCAAAGAGGCATGAAATAAATTAGCCGAAATACAAGCCAGAGTGTGACAGCAATCATTGTGCTTGGATGGATCAAATGTTCCCCATTATCACACCCCACAGCACACGGGGCTGGCAAATCTAACACCCATCAAGAGATGAATTTAATAGGAAACCACATGAAGCAATGGATGGCCTCCTTAATAATACTGCATTTATTAAAGAAAATTCAAGGTGATGTCATATTACATCATTCTTTACCAACTTCTTGCCCTTAAAAAGGCAGCGACCACAGATTACTAGATGAATAAACACATATTTGCAGTTCAACTGGCAAAATCTTAGTACTGAATTTTATATTGTAATAACTTGGTCTTACCTACAAAAAGTGACAGGGCTCAGCAAAGAGAAGCTATTTCACCTCTCCGGTATTTGAATCTATGTGATTCGTGATAGGTGTAATTGTGCCAAGATGTACCGTGAAGGCATCCACAGATTAACTTGTAACATCAGTTATTTTCAAATTAATCAGAAAAATTTAACTATCCTATAGGCTTGTCCCCAATCACTCTGCTCGTTAAGACCTGTGGGAGACACTGTGTTGGAATAAAAACCCATTCGGATTATTATATGCTGGGATTTTACAGAACATGGAGAAAGGGACAGGGGTGTAGACTGTGTAATCAATGAGATATCTGCTAGTTATACTTCTTATAACCTTCTTATATACCTTCTCTTCTCTTGGGCAGGCCTGCAGCGATTCACAGATTCGCAAACTAGAAGATTTGCTCTCACATACAAACGATAAAACTGCTGAACTGCAAAAGATAATTACAGAACAAAACGTCTCCAGAAACAAGCTATTCGGTAAGATGATATTATTACCTGAGGAATAAAGAAAAGGCAGGGCTGGTTATTAAACACCAAGAGAAAATCTCCATGATAGTTACTGACAATATGAGGGTCATGTTTAATCATTTATTTGTGAAGCTTAGACATCAAGTTTAGAAATGAATAAGTCCACAGGAAATAAAATGCGTCAGGCTTGTTATTTTGTTGTTCATGCCTTTAGACAATGTATCCTTCGTGTCCTTCACCAATGCAGTTTTAAAGGGACTCTGTCAACATATACTGTGAATGTAGAGAGAATAAATCAAGATTATCGTCAAACATAGCGATACATTGGGTTAGCAAAAAAATTGCATAAAATAAGAGAAATTAATGTTTTAAATGTGTCTGTAATATGCAAATGAAAATTTTTGATGGAAAATGTGTCATTTGCATATCAAGGCAGGGGTTATAAACCAGAGACACCACAGACACATGTAAAAAATATTTTCTCTCATTTTATGCATCTGTTAACACAGTGTATGACCAATTTTATCATTTGTTATTCTCTACAACCATAGTACAAGCAACGTTTAGGTTGACAGTGGTAGTTAAAGTGCATGCAATAAAGCCTGGAATGTTTTTTGGTTTTTTTTCAGTAATTTATATTTTAACTCCTTAGTGACCGAGGCTGTTTTTACACTCCTGTGGTTTTTGGCTATAGCTGTAATTTTCATTTTTCTTGTTGAATGTACCCACACATTTTATCGCCATAAGAAGGGCTCTTTTAAAGGGACACTAAACGTGGGGGGGTTTTTGTCCGTTGTCCCTAGGATGAGGATAAACTGGCATGTACTTTTGATAGTACAGGCCAGTTTATCCCAGTTAATCCTCTGACCGACAGCTGCCATAGGAAGCTAGCTCAGAGAGAGACCCTATTTTTTGCATGGGATAGATAAGCAGGGGGTCCTTAACTAGGCCCCCCCTGCTGATCCCATGCAAAAACGAGAGACCCTAACATTCGGCTGCCAGAGAGAACCCCTCTCCGATTGGCTGTGTGTGTGCTGACGTTTGTCAGCACACAACAACCTGGAACTGCTGTGTCTCGCATGTGAGACACAGCAGTTAGTAAAACCGCGTGTATTTATTAAGATACACGTCGGGTTTGCATACAAGTCCAGGCAGGGCCGGCCTTAGGGGTGTGCGATCGCACAGGGTGCTACACCCCAGGGGGCGCCAGCCCAGCCCTGTTTCACGGGGAGCCGCGGGCTCACGGGGGAGAGGTGTAGCTCCGCCCCCCTCACAGAAAGAACAGAACAAGGGGAGGGAGACACAGAACAGGGGGGGGGAGAGAGAGAAAAGTGGAAGAGGGGGAGAGAGAACAGTGGAAGGGGGGGAGAGAGAAAAGTGGAAGAGGGGGAGACAGAACAGTGAAAGCGGGGAGAGAGAACAGGGGAAGGGGGTAGGGAGAGAGAAGAGGGGAAGGGGGGAGAAGAGAACAGGGGGGTTAAGAAAACGAAGGGGGAGAGAGAACAAATATGGGGAGGAGGGGGGAGAGAGAGAACAGATATGGGGAGGAGGGGGAGAGAGAATAGATATGGGGAGGAGGAGGAGAGAGAACAGATTTGGGGAGGAGGGGAAGAGAGAACAGGTATGGGGAGGAGGGGGAGAGAGAACAGGTATGGGGTGTTGGAGAGAGACAGACATGACAAGGAAGAGGAAAGGGACAAACATGGGAAGGGAGAGACACATACATGGAGGGAGAGGAAAGAGACAGGCATGGGGGGGGGCCATGGGGGAGGCCCGCACAAGGCACCGGAACACGTAAGGCCAGCCCTGAGTCCAGGAATATGTTTTGTTTAATCCTTGCTTCCTCAAAGGAAGTAAGGGTTAAACAAGTTGGGATGTCCATTTACGATACTATTATATTCATCATAACATATAATTTACCCTATAAATCTTTTACCTGAAAAATCTTTAAAACTTATAATCAATAAAAAGACCCTGGCTAAATAATTTCTCATATTTGTCCTGAGTTTGGTAATATTCAATGTTCACATGTGTGTGCTGTTTTTTGCAAGTTATAGGACAATAACCTTTGTATTTTTTTCACCTTAACAATTTTCCCCTACAGTGACCTTTTGACCCCATCCCCGATGATCAACACTAACTCTAACCTTAAATATTAAGCCTAACTAATGGTCTAAAAAAATGTTTAAGGTGTAATGTTGCTGACTGACGCTCAAAGCAGTCTAGCAACTACAGCAGAGCCTCGGAAATGGGGATTCACTGCTTCCAATTCACTTGCCAACAACAGGGCAGCTCCACATTGGAAAGGGCAGCTGCCTATCTGGTATGATGCAAATGATCGCTCCTAGGAGAGATTGCATATGCACCGGAGGCTTTTTTTTCTCAGTGTTTCCTGATGCCTCCACATGGAGGCATCATGGCAACACCATCTGATCGCCAGTGTAGATTATTGGAAGCATCAGATGGTCATTAAGACACATGAAGTGCTAATTACATCATTTAAGGGGTTAACGAAACAATTAAAATAAATACTTAAAAGAGGATTTTATCTAATGCTTATAGGGTCCATCTGAGGGAGCTACTAGACGTGCAAAACTAAAATGTTCATTTCGTTTTCGGACGAAAATGTTATTTATTTAGTATAAAACGAATTTCGTTCATTACTGCATTCGTTTCAGACGAAATTCGTTCATTATTTTCGTTTCATTTCGTTTTATTCGTTCGTTTTATAGAATACGTGTAATACTATTGGCTTTCTATAAACCGAACGAGAGCCCCATTCATAAGAAATTCTTATGAATGGGGCTCTCGTTCGGTTCATAGAAAGGCAATAGTACTACATGTTTTCTATAAGCCGAAAGTCTATAAACCGAAGGTCGTTCGGTTTATAGATTTTCGGTTTATAGAATACATAGAATTACATGTCTAGGAGCTACTGTAAAGTACAGTCTCATCGAAGTACCATAATCACCTCTATTCATTGACCTGAGAGAATTTATCTCAGGTCATTGAATACCATATTAGAGCCCAATAACTGTGACACTAGTGGGGTTAATAAGGATCTCTTGCCGCAGAGGAAGAATGGTGCAGCGAATGGGCAGGTATTCATATTTCTAATTAAAACTCACAAAATGTGGTTGGGTGCAAAGGAACGACTGCATAAATCTGGAGACTGGACCCAGGTTTGATTAAAAATTATTCAATTGATTTACTTACGCATCGTGCACACGTTTTTCACATGAAGGCATGTCTACTCAATATCCCCTGATCTAGCCCAAAATGGTGTCAAGTTGGGGCTTCTAGTCAGATTGCATTAAATCTGTAATTCAGCTACTCAACATGGCTGATTTTTGCCGAAATGGGCAATTTCCAGTCTTTGCCCGTATTTCGTTTGGGGAACCATAGCATTCCTCTTACTCAAACAGAGCCTAAATTCCCCCAAACTGACCTAAACTTAGCTTAAAGGGACACGAAACTTTTTTTTCACTTGTGCTTCTAATATAGAAGCACAAGCGAAAATTTAGTTGTACCTAGTATGAGGATGAACTGGCGTGTACACAGGCAGCCATCTGGTTGGTGACTGGCTCTCTCTGCTAGTGCAGAGAGAGACCCTCATTTTTGCATGAGATCAGCAGGGGGACCTTAATTATGTCCCCCCTGTTGATCCCATGCAAAAATGAGGGTCTCTTGCTGTGCTAGCAGTAATAGACCCTCACATTCAGCTGTCAGAGCGGGGCAAGCCTCCGCTCTGATTGGCTGTGCGCGTGCTGGCGTTTGTCAGCACACTATAACCAGGAACTGCTGTGTCTCGCATTTGAGACACAGCAGATAGTAAACCCACGGGTATCTATTAAGAAGGAAGCATGGGTTAAACAACATTTCATTTTCATTTAAAAAGAATTTAACAGAACAGTAGAATTTCTGGCATTTCAATCAATAGCTGGCAGATTCTGAATGAAAACTTTATATGCCTCACAGGGGCCAACGGCCCCAAGAAATAATCATTATTGGCCCCACAGAGCTAAGGGACTGCCCCTGGCCCTATAAATAAAATATTCAACCCCCTGGTGCCAGCAAACTGCTTGTGACCCCATAATTAATGGCTCTTGGGGCAAGCGGAACACCGCTGGTCCCATTAAATAAAAATTAGTGGTCCCCCGGGCACCACTAGCCTCCAAGATGCCAATGTCCCTTAAATAAATTAAAGAAAATTACCCTTTGGGTCCAGGTGCTGCCCCAACAAAAAAAATACACAGGCCCCATGGTGACTGTGACCCCATAAATAAGTTAAAGAAGAAATCATTATATTTAAATACCCTCCCTACCTCTATCTTGCCCAGGTAGGTGGATTGGGAGAGACTATTAAATAATAATGGTCCTACTTGTAAAACAAATAGCTGAAGTTCCCCCGGAATGAGCCAAAATCCTCCCCATCGAAGTCAATGGGGAGAATAGAGGCTACCACTTTGGTCGACCGAAACTCCAGTAATCCCTGAATAGCCCAAATTAAGTGATCTGAATTAGAATAGATCAATTAGTATTCTTCCAGCTTCCATGAGAGCTAACCTGGAAACCACTGACCCAAGACCTGTAAATCTGAAGCGTTCTTATTTCTAGAATGTGAAACAAGTTCCAACAACTTTCCATGTTTGAAAAAGTCACAGTTAGCAATTCTCTCAAGGGGAGTTAGTGAAGAACGGGAGAAAGGTCGTCTGATTTGCGATTCGCCTCACCTTTACTGGGTTCTGCATTATTCACCTTGCACAGAGTAATAATGGGAAAAATGCTAATTCACCAAAGAGATTGATTCCAGGAACCAGAGAAAAGTCTAATTTGCAAACACGGCTCTGAAATACTTTATTTTGCACTCAAAATGGTAGATTACAGCACTACAAAACTGTCTTCCTCCACTGTTCTGGCTGTAAACATGGAAGTACTGTGATGAATACTGGATATTCTCTGTACAAATGGATTGTTCGATAATTTATTGCTGTCTCGGGCTGAGAGGCCAGTCTCGCATTTCTACTTGTGTTGTCAGAGGGGCTCTCTGCTCGTGACTTGTAATGTTTATTCTGATAATTCCAGTGCTTTTCTGCTTTTTACAGCTAGCCTTTAATAGCTCTCCACCTATTATCTTAATCAGATTCAATGCAGAGTGGAGTAACATTTCTTCGGATTGCCAAACCTGCTCAGATATCTAGTCCAACAACCTGAGCACTGGCACTACCCAGTACTGCATTCACCTTTTCTAAGCCAATCACTTGATTTATGTTTTGCCACTGTAAAGAAACGGTATTGTTACTGATGGAAATTGATATTAAAAAAAGACAAAGATTAAAATAGATTAACAGGTAACAGACAAGACCTTTGTATCACACCCTGTGTAAATCCATGCACAAATTCAATTACATATACTTTAAACAAAGACATGGCTTTTAACACTGTAAATGTAGATATTAAAAATGATGAAAAATTATCTACCCATTGTGTTAACCGAATTGAACATACATGCATAAATTAAGATAAAAATGTGTTTTAAATGTGTCTGCGATGTCTCCTGTTTATGACATCACCTGGTGGTTTCATATGACAAATTATCTATTTTTATATAGAAATGTGTAATTTGCACCTTGCACATGTTCTGTGGATTTATATGCAAAAAGACCATTTACAGTGGCAAATGTGAAACTTGTAAATTATACATTCACCATGGAAGTTAATTTGCATGTCAAGCCTCCAGGTGATGTCATAAAATAGAGGAAACAGAGAGTCTTGAAAAAATATCTTTCTCTTAATGTATGCATTACTTTGCGATTCTACTAACTCAATGTATAGATCATTTTTTATGTTTTTTTCATTTGCAGTGTAAATTGTTTTTGTGTGACTGAGATCCTTTAAAGGGTCACTGTCACTTACATAAGATGTAACTAGATTACCTGTGCATTTAAAACAAGGACATATATAAGACAAATGCCACTGTTTGTTTTTTATGTTTGTATTAGATGCATATAAAAGTCTATCTCCTGCATCCATTTTGTGAATTTTACCTATGATGCAACATTCATCAAAATCTTCCAGCAAGTCTCACTTTATAACTGTGGGCAGAGCCTGCATGATGATGTCATAAGATACACCCTTGCTCTCTTTCTGGCTCCATATGTATCACTAGTGGGCAGAATTAGGTGTCTGTATACGCATCAGGAAAGTACATCTTTCTGGAACAGAGATGAGATTGACCTGATCAAACAGGATTATAACTTCGCTCCCTTGTGATGTAATAGTTACATTACCCTCCTATTCAATACCAGTCTATGGTCAGAATTCTGACTTATTAACTGGGTTTGGTGTCCCCCAGCCCCAAAATTTAGATACTAGAGATACTAGTGATGTAGTCACTGTGGGGTGGCACTCAAAAACACTATATTTAACAAAATGGAGGCATCCAGTCACACTTGTTTAGTGAAATATTTTATTAAACTCACATTAAAAAAAATAAGACATATCTGAAATCAACAATGCAAAATAAAAACCTTTTCATTTTTTGATTGGTGTAATCTGACTCCATATCAAATGTAAAAAACAGTTTACACCAGTATAAAAAGTTGGTGATCTTAAGGCGAGTAGACATGACTGTTAATTTATCTGTGTACTGTATATGATTGTTTGTGGATAACTAGTGAATCACTACAATTTTACTAATGACGGCTGACAAGGGCATTCCAACATGGGGTTCCTGGAGATTGAATTGCATGAGATTGGCAACTGCACCTCTGACTGAAGTTCCAACCAAAGCTGCCTAAAAGGGGAAGCACGGTAATGATGAGCTCACACAAGTCAGAGTTCTGGGTGTATTGTTTGTTTTTTATTCTTAAAATAAAAATCAGACGTATGTATGTGTGAAACTGTGATTGTGTGTGTGACACTATGTGAATGACTGTGTGATTGTGTTTTGTATGTGTCTGTGATTGGGTGCTAAACTGCTTGAAAAGAGGTGAATCCAGCCCATTAATGTTCTGTGCTAAATTACTTCTGCCTATTATTGTTAATTTCCACTACTGTGGCGCTCTGTGATACACACATGCACTACATAACACAGTGGGGGTTATGCACTAAAAGGTGAGTTTAGGTGAGATGAACAATTAAACCAATTTAACTATACCGTGAGCAGGAACAATTCTGATGAGTCTGCTAAGTTATAGTCTATATAGTTAAATTGGTGAGATGCAATGTTTATCTCAATTTTTAATGAAAAGTATATATATATATATATATATATATATATATATATATATATATATATACACAAATCCCAAAAATGTGTGCACTCAGCTCTCAAAAAGTAGCAATAATATAAATACCCGGATGCAGTGCCCTTTGCAACATCCCCCAATACATAATATATACGCGCACTCATGGGGTTACTCATATACATATACATACATTCTCTCAAGGAAAAATAAATGTGGCCCATGCACACATATATTTGGCCAACTGTAGAAAAACTTGGAAACCACTGCTCTATGGAATCATGTCGCCTAGTGGTAGTTTATAAAAGATTTAACTATTCCCTGTTCATTACACAAAAGACTCCTTTATGCTATTGTAACCTTTGCTCGGATTGAACTGTAGTTTTGGTACCTGTAACTTTTTCTGTTGCAGTCAACTTCCTGCCTGTACCAAGTTATCTGCTCAGGTGTTCATAATTCTTGTTACTCCCTCGCTATTTAAAAACCTCTCCTCCCAGCAGTGGTGTATCTTGGTTTTGTGCTGCCCTAGGCAGACAAAATTTGGGCACCCCCCTACCCATGCTGCACACGCACAACATGCTTCATAACCCACATAACCTCCATTACATGCCTCCATTAACCCCATTACCCCATTATATGCCTCCATTAACCCCATTACCCCCATTATATGCCTCCATTAACCCCATCACCCCCATTATATGCCTCCATTAACCCCATCATATGCCACTATTATCCCCATCACCCCCATTACATGCCTGCATCACCCCCATTACATGCCCCCATCACCCCCATTATATGCCTCCATTAACCCCATCACCCCCATTACATGCCTGATTCACCCCATTACATGCCCCATCACCCCATTACATGCCCCATCACCCCCATTAAATACCTCCATTGCCCCCATTATATGCCTCCATTAACCCCATTATATGCCTCCATTAACCCCATTATATGCCCCCTCACCCCAGGACTTACCCTGATCTGATCCATGGTGGCTAGTGGCAGGCAGCATGGTGTCCTACAATGCTGCCCGTTCAGCTCCCACGGTGAGTGTGGATATGTCACGTGACAGGCTGCCGCCCCAAAAAATTTGCTGCCCTAGGCACCCGCCTAGGATGCCTTGCGGTAAATACCGCACTGTCTCCCAGCACACTTTGCTGGAACATTTTGCCTGCATGACATTTGTTTGTGTTCACTTTTGTGAGTTTCTAACTTACTGGTATCTGCTCGGCTAATATCTTGACTGTTCTGTCCTTCTACAACCCTGAAATTTTAGTTTGTGACCTTGACTATGACTCCTGCATTTGCCCTTTGTTACCTGTTACCTCAAGATGACCAAAAGGAGGCCTAAGACCCCTGTTTTTGGTCACTCAAAGCCTGGGGATCCACCCTTGGTGGAGAGTGGTCACCCTGCACAGTGCATTACACCTGCTCCTGCCCCTGCACCTGGACTCCAGTCGGAAGTGGCATCCACACCACTTACAGTAATATGATAAAGCAGATAGAAACACTGACAAATGATTTGTATAACCTAATATCATTATTGGATACTGGAGAGACTTTACTTTTTTCAAAGATCCCAGCACATTCTATATAAAAAGAGATGATGGAGTAGCCCCCATAAAGAAGTGTATGGGGAGGACTGAGGCTACTACTTCATTTCAGTGATTTTCAGCTGATTTCACTGTGGACGTATTCGGGGTGATTCGGAGCTAACAGAGTAGCTTGAAATTCAGGTACTTTTGTGCCACTGATTTGATCTGAATATGTCGCTCCTTAAAAAACACCTTATTTGTTTTATTAGCAGCAAGCTAATTCAGGGAACATATAGTCTCAATGTATCACGAAACATGTAAATATATAAACAAGTAATATGGCACACATTGTATAATTAGTATAATAGTATATAGAAAATATTTTTTTCTATACACTTGTAACAAAAGGACTTTTGAATGGCATTTACCTTGACAGATCTGCAGTGTTTGTATACACTACTGCACTACATATTTTTTTATGATGATTCCACCATATCCTTTTTTGTTTTTAAAGACAGAAACCTAGCCTGAGGGTTAACATTACAACTGTGCAAGGAATGTTTGCTTATGATTTATAAAACTAAAATAACTAGCAGAAAATATCTCCCTGTCCATATGTAGCCAAATCTCTCCAGCAGGAGAAAAATGGATAAAAACCCTTCATCAGAGATCCTGATATCTGAAGATATGTTGGTCCTTGCTTTTGTTTGTTTTTTTTTTCATCAAAAAAGAAAAATGCTTGAGATCTTTCAACCTCCTTTATTTCTTGAGAGCTGATTGCTATTCCTGCCTCAGTACCGAGGGATGGTCGGCTCCCATAGAAATATTCTGTCATATACAGCTTCTGTCTTGTGCCAGCGAATCCCTCACTCTCATTCTTTATTCTATTTTACTCCGTGACACCTCATTCTGTTGGAAAATAAGATGTATTCATGGAAAGTCGGCCACCCGTCCCAAGCCTAGCAGCTCAGCGCACATATGGTAGGTTCATTTGTTAGATATGAAACTGGATAGCCAGCGATATCATGTGTACGCCTGTGGAGGTGGCCAGATGGAATAATGAACTTGGACTTGCACGGCGTCTATTCGTTCCAGCTGTTAAAGAGAGGAAATTTACTGACCGCGGCATTAATTAATGTGCTTGTTTATTTTACAGATAAACACAGCATTTCATAGTGGAGAAGGATCCGTCTACACGCTTTCTTTATTTAGATGCAGGATAGCTTTATGCCCATGCCAAAATGGGTTTTAATTCTTCCCACAGCATGAGCCTTTATAATATTATTCCTTGTATGTCCATTTACAGTGATAAAGGACCAGCTTCCCACAGAGGGGAAATGTCTACAATTTCATGTCATTTCTAATGGCAGCTGCGACTGATTAGAGATATTAGTTATAGATTAGTTATAGATGCGCTGTACACACCTCCTGAAACCAGTCATTATCGGTCAATTAGCTACATTTTAATATATTATATAAAATACTTTACTGGTCAACTATAAGTCATGTGACTGCCTGTAGGTTTGCCACCAAGCCGGTATTTTACTGATAGGCCAGTAAAAAATTGGATTGAGGACAATGTTAAGTCTACAGAGGCAGCAGCATGGATGGTATTTTTTTGAAGAAAAGATGGCAATCCTACTGCCCTGTGTGATTTATAATCTGCCTGCCAAATAGCTTTTTAACACAAAGAGGGGCATGTACTAAAAAAACGCAAATATATTTTATGTGCAAAACTATTTTTGCGCTTTGCTCCTATTGCAATGTACTAAACATTTAACACTTAAATAGTACACAAGAGCTAATTGAGAATAAAAACAGGCAATTTTGCGAATATTCTTTCTACCTCTGCTTATAGCACTTGCTAAAAGCTGGTGTAATTTACAAACGCAAATAAGAATTATTTTTCACAAAATATTCACAAAGCTCTTTAGCGTGCGCAAATATAATTTCAATTTATTAACGCAACCGGAAAAATGCATGCTAAAAAAAAAAAATTCTGACGATATCGCTGGGGATATCGGAAGCATGGTGTCTGAATCATAGAAAGCCGAATAGGCAGCACAGACAAACTTCCATTCTGCCTGCCCAGCTGAGGGTGAGTACCGACAGGTCACGTCACGCAGCACTCTGACATCAGACACGCGCCGGGACACGTGACCTTTCAGCACTCACAGTGCAGGGAGTCGAACAGGCAGCATGTTAGAACACCATGCAGCCTGCCACTAGACACCAGGAAACAGAGCTGCCCAGGGTAAGTCCTTGTGTGATGAAGGCATTAAATGGGGGTGATGGGGTCATGTAATAGGGGTGATGGGGGCATGTAACGTGTTGATGGGGTCTTCTAATGGGGTGGTGGAGGCATGTAATGGGGTCATGTAATGTGGGTGATGGGGCATGTGATGTGTGTGTGCAATGTGGGTGATGCAGTATGTAATGGGGTGATAGGGCATGTCCTGGGTGTGCATCGTGGATGATGGAGCAGTGCCCAAATTTAGTCTGCCTAGGGCAGCACAAAACCAAGACACCACTTAGTACAGTTAGATCTCCAAGTGGGAGAGAGGTTTTAATTTATGTTTGGTTCACTTTTTCCTCTGTAAATGCAAAAGTAAACCATTAAATCTGTATGCTGATTTGATACAGAATACAAGGTTGCATTATTTCAAGAAACCCCACTTCAGGTGTGCTGTACCTCCAAAACAACCCTCGGAGGTATACAATCTTCATGGTCGTTTGTACTATTCGTCTAGCAGAGATTGTTACAAGGTGGAATTGTGGTGTCATCCAGTAATCCTAATTAATATAACGGGTTTCACCCATCCAGCCAAAGATTATTTCTCATAGAAATTCTCTTTCCCAGATTATATAATGTCCACTGCCTCACTAGTGGCGTTAATGTTCAGTTTGTGTAATAAAGGAGTAAGTAAGAGAGGGGGAGGTGGGATATTCATGTTTCATCACTACTCATTTATCACAATTAGCCCTGGCAGCTATGTGACTGACAATAATGAGCACAGCAGACTGTACAAATGAACACCAGGTGTGATTGATCACTGACAGCAGACACGGACAGTCAATCATGGTCTGCTTGCGACCCAGCATGAGCATTGAAACACCTGAGATCCACTGAAATTAGTATTACTATGGCATTCTCTATAGAGAATGCAATGATTCCAGGCCTGTGCTCCTTTTCCAAAGAAATCATATAGAAAACCATTCCACACGTGTGTTTTGCTAACAGGCTACCAGTTTAGGAGTGTCGCTCAGATCGCCAGCCCAGTTCCAATAATGTTAGTTTTAACCTAAAGTGCACCATTTCATTTGATTTGCAGTTGAGAACAATGAACTGAGTCACCAGCTGGAGGAGATGGAAAACCGAGCGGCTCAGCTAAACCGAACCAAACTCTTACTGGTTTCTCAAAGTGAAGATCTAAAGAAGCAATTTGAGGATGAATCCAAGGTACCACTCTTGTCCCCAAACAAAAAAACAAAACACGTCACTGTTTAATATCTCAGCCAACAAGTAATGAAGATGTTTTAAATGGGAATACCAGCAATAATATTGTCAGTCATACAAATGTGATTGTAAACTCACTTATCTGTTAAGTGGATATTACCCCTTTAACTGAAATGCAGAGATCTATTGCATACTCTCTGGCATCCAAAGGGTTCAAACACACCTGTTGGATTTTCAGTAAATCACATAGACATATATTTTCTCATGTGATTTCAAGGATCACCCCTGTTCTGCAAGATATCTGGATCCCTGCATTGCATGTTTTCATGCAGTCTTGCACAGGCCACAGTCTGCCATGTAGGAATCTGTGTGGTCACAAAACCACTTCACGCTGTTTGATCTCTGCCCAGCTGTGCTTTTTGTGTGTAAGGCTGGATTCAACAAACTTTAAGTAGCTGCTGTGAATTCGGAAGGATGGTTAATGTTAATTGGGTCTGAAGACTATTTGGCAGTTAGATTATATATAATGATTCTCAAAAGCATCTTGAGAAATGTTCCCGAGTGCGTTCTTTCCTTTTGAGTGCTTGATAACATCAGTGTACACAGATACACACGGCAAACAAGGATTTCTGGTGCTGACAATTAAGAAGAGCAGTTTGATTTGGGCTGAATAATGATTTTTAAACCGAGCTTCTTTTATAAAGATTGAATCATTACAACAGATGAGACATGATGTATACATAAAACTTATTTAATAATCTTAAAAGGAAGACACTTGTTGTCGGCTTTGTACTGTTGTATTGTTGTATTGTATATATTATTGTATATATATATTGTGTATATATATATATTGTGTATATATATATATATATATATATATATATACAATATATTGTATATATTGTTGTATTGTACTGTAAAAGTGTTACCAATAATGGTTGTATTTTCTGAAGATTTCTATTATTATTATTATTATCATTATTATTAATGCTACTGATGTAGTTAGAAGTACTTTGCATTTGGAGATGGAGGTGAAGTGTAAGAGTGTAAGGGAGAGGATAACGGAGAACCTCCTGGATATAATCTAGGCTGACCCTGGGTCTATAAACAGTAGCGATAACCTTGAATAGCTAACCAGAGGGTTAAGGATATAAGAAGTAGTTATACAAGTCATACATTCTGGGGACGCAGCTTTCTTTCCTTCCATTCGCTGCCCATCTTCGTCTCATAAATTGGGGTCAGTGTATGCAATGTTTGTAGTGATAATTATGTTTTCTGAGTGAAATTTGAGAAACCAGAGACACAAGGATGTGCTGAACAAAGTAGGGATGTTTAATCCCATTATGGTACTTGTACTGAGTGTCAAAAAAAAGGAGAGAAGAGAAGAGAAACAAAAGGGAAAGAAAAAAAAAGTACTTTGCATCAGTTAGCACACATAGAATGGAATGGCATGATGTGGCATGCAGTCATTCTAAAATTACATTGTTTAAGCCTCCATCATGCATCATGTGCTGTGGTCGCAGCATTATATGAGAACTGGAAAAGCAGTGGTTTTATTGGAAACTGATTAAATATGGACTAAACCCACTAATGTATATTTTAAATATGAAAGATCATGCCTTACACATCTTCTAAACTGGAGGACTGGCTGTCACTAATCCACATGTGAATGGTGAGATGAATGTGACTTGCAGTGGCGTTGCTAGTGGGGGCTACCGGGGCTGAAGCCTCGAATCTCAGGTTCATAGCCCCGAATCTATGGTCCTTTTTTTTTTTTTTTACCCATCAGTGGAGGGGGCGGACTGCACCGGTGCCGATGTGAAGGTCTGCACCCACCCTGTAGAGCTGTGCAGATCCTCGGCAGGGAGACGCAGGCAGCTTTGGCTCTGTGTGTGTTGAACACACTCAGAGCTCAATCAAAGCTGCCTCGCGCTCCCCGCGTGTAGTGATGACGCAGAGCACCGATGCTCTGAACCATCACTCAGCGCGGAGAGCACGACGCAGCATTGATTGAGCTCTGAGTGTGTTTAACATTATTGATTTTTTATTTAAACACTTATTATATAGTGCTGTATTTCTTAAATATTAAATTCTTAAAAACACACTGCTGGCTTGTGTGTGTTTGACTGTATCTGTGTGTGATTATCTGACAATATGTTTTATGTGTGTGTGTGCATGACTGTGTGTGTGTGATTATGTATGTGCATGCATGGGGGAGAGGAGGCAGCATTTTGATTCTTGAACCCGGCAGTACAATGTTTTGGACCTGCCCTGGTGAGAGCTTGTTTATGAGAGACAGCGTGCTTGGTGTGTCTGTATGTGAGAGACAGCATGCTTGGTGTGTCTGTCTGTGAGAGACAGCGTGCTTGGTGTGTCTGTCTGTGAGAGACAACGTGCTTGGTGTGTCTGTCTGTGAAAGACAGCGTGCTTGGTGTGTCTTTCTGTGAGAGACAGCATGCTTGGTCTGTGTGAGACAGCATGCTTCTTACGTGTGTCTGTGTGAGACAGTGCTTACGTGTGTCTGTGTGAGACAGCGTGCTTATGTGTGTCTGTGTGAGACCACGTGCTTACGTGTGTCTGTGTGAGACAGCATGCTTACGTGTGTCTGTGTGAGACAGCGTGCTTATGTGTGTCTGTGTGAGACAGCGTGCTTATGTGTGTCTGTGTGAGACAGCGTGCTTATGTGTGTCTGTGTGAGACAGAGTGCTTATGTGTGTCTGTGTGAGACAGCCTGCTTGTTATGTGTCTGTGTGAGACAGCCTGCTTGTTATGTGTGTCTGACAGTGGTATGTGTCTCATACCATCTTAGTTTCTAGCCCTGCTGAGCACACCCGGCACTCAGACACTATAGTGTGATATTCCCTCGCGCCCCGCTGGATAAAAACAAAACAAATAATCCCAGCAGCGAGGGCACCATGTGGGGACAACATTACACATGCGCCAGATCTAATTTTCTGGTGGCCATGGTGACCTGTCGCCTGGGATTTATTGAGCCCTGATATATATACTCATATATACCTATTGTTCATTAGCATCATATATATTTTTATCAGTCTGTATCCCTGCCTAAGCATGTGAGCTTATTTACTCCACTTCTATCAAATCTGCCACGAGCTCCAGTCCCACATCTTTTGGAGACTTAGCAATGCCTCTGGTGACCGGTGAACTGAATTCAAATGGGAACAATGAGGTGAATTTGATGAGAACTGGGGTGACTGGCGAAGTGAATGGGGCCAGCAGAGTGAGAGATGTTAGGAAGTTTGACACTGAGGTAGGACAAAGCTGAAGATCTGTAGGCAAGTTGTTTGTTCCAGCACATTGGATCATAAGATCCCTTATTATTAGCTGATTGAGAATGGAGTTTTTAATATAATTTACACATACTAGGGACACATGCTAGTAAACATATACAAAATAATACATAAATATATTGGCCTGCCTTTGTATGTGTAAGTTTAAATCATTAGTTATGATTTGTTCATTTTTCTTTAATTTCTCTCATGATACATCCAGACTAAATTTTTGACAGCAGCCACACTGTCCAGCCTTAAACTAGACTGTGACATGTTAAAGGAACAGCTGGAAGAAGAACTGGAGAGTAAATCTGAGCTTCAGAGACAGATCTCAAAGCTGAACAGTGAAGCCACTCACTGGCGGACACGATATGAGAACGAGGCTATCCTCCGTACAGAGGAACTGGAAGAAGCCAAGTAAGAATTCAGGGTGGGGAGATATTAAACCCTTTCAAGAATGAGAGGGATGAGCCATGTCACTAGATTTCCTGACTGGGAAATCCCATTTGTTAAACTTGTAAAACTTCCTCAATAAAGCAGAAGTTTAGTGAAATCTCACTATAAACTCTTGCAGATATCAGGACTAACATTGCGTTCCTGCTTAGATCTTGATGTTAATCCATGGCTCCAAAGCCTAGCTTTATTTGGGAGTATATCCTATCCTCAATGTTGTGATCTTTCAATTCTTCTTTTTATTGCAACTCCCAGCTTTCTTATTAAAATTTTGGTTGTCATAAAATGATTAGCCCCTTTAACACAATAGCATCTATATGTTTTCAAACTTCCAAAAAGTAGTTGTTGCTTATGTTAGGAAAAAGCTGACCTCCCGCTTGCAAGAGGCAGAAGAAACCGTAGAAGCCACTCAGGCAAAGTGCTCAAACTTGGAAAAAACAAAACAGAGGCTCCATGGAGAGATGGAAGACCTTTTAATGGACATAGAAAAGGTATACTTACTAACCATGTACTTTACATTGCGTAACTTCATGACTGTTTTCAGGATGCCCAAAACATTTCCTAAGCAGCTACTGTTATTCTCAGTAACACTTCCTGTTATTGGACCATTCACCCATTTGGGAACCTGACCTTTTGGTTGGAACAAAATAAACACCCATCATTACTACACCTGTCATTAAATTAAAACTGTACAATTCAAACCGTTTTTTGTCCCCAGCACTTTGTGTGTGAATTTATAGTGAATACTACCGCTGTGATTCAGTAATGTAAACAGGGAACAGTGCCACGTCACAGCCCTTTGTACAGACACCTTAAAAACCCCAATACCTTAAATAAATCAGGTCTCTTAGCGATGGGGCTAACTGCCCAGCAGCCGGCCTTCTACTTTTCAAACAACCACAAAGTTAATGCTGTTATGCATTTAATAAGTGAGAACTGACTACTCCCCTTTGTTTAAATTTGTCCGTGATGATCCAAGATACAAATGACATTCTTTATGCACAATAAACATAAAAACAAATCCACAGTGAATTCCTACTTTGGAGAGAGTCCGATGTTTGTTTCTAATTACATTACATTAAACGATATGTTTCAATGTAGAAATCTCAAAGGGAGATTTTGAGCTGATATTACCTGCTTTAGTCAAGCCTGTGTTGTTATTAAACACTCCAGAATGTGCTTGGCATCTGATACTGGTCCTTTAATTAAATGGCTATATAATGTGACATGTCTTGAAACGACAAGAGTGGAGAGACTGAATAAAGTTCTGCTTTGTGGCCCAGGCAAACTCTGCATCGGTGGCTCTTGATAAAAAGCAGAGGACAATTGATAAGCAGATCATTGAATGGCGCCAAAAATTTGAGGTAATTCATGGGGATCTGAACGAATCTCAGAAAGAGTGCCGCATGTATGCCACCGACCTCTTCAAGATCAAAACGGCATTTGAAGAGACGCAAGAGCAGCTCACAGCACTCAAAAGAGAAAATAAAGCACTTGAAGGTGAGGTTTGGCTTTTGGTTCACATCATGCTACTCAGGTGTTTGTTGTTTGACATCCTTTCAGCAGTGGAAAAATTATACATTTTTTAAATTAAATTCAGTCCAATTACTGTAAATTAAATACATGTGCGCTGCAGGTGGTAATAGATAAATAAAGACAATGACACAATAGGTTGGAGAAAGGCCGTGGTCGTTTATTTACTAAATTTAAATAACCAAACAACTTGTTCTTTCAAACATTGACATATACCAAAACCTTTTCTATTCCAAAAGTTATTATTAAGTAACAAACTGTTGGCATAACCATTACCCAGAGTATTAAACCATTACTTATCCCAGTAAACCCCTGATAGCCTGAACTGTCCACTTTTCTAAATATCTGCCCTCAGCTGCATTATGAGGGGGACTTACCTTATTACCTTAACCCATGACAAGATTGAAAAAAGGGGGAGGGTAGGTAGGACTGGCTCCTTTAATTAATCCTGTCAACGTGAGATGAGCTAAGAAGCACCTCAGCGATTTATATAAAACTAGACTGTTGCATGCTATCCTAGAATGCTCCAGTCACTGCCCTGCACTAACCTGTAGTAGCACGCATTACTAAGACTATTTTCCCTCTAAAAACAAATTCAACCTAAGCCTCTCCCCCACACCTACATGTCGCGCGGGGCTTATGGCCTGTGCTATCAATCTGCACACAGTGTTGCTAGTCTGTGTAACCTCCCTTACATTGCTCCTGACGCCCTTTCAGTCCCTAGATTATATTTCATTACCGGTAGAATAAATAGGATGCTCTTACATGTAAGTCTGTATTACGGAAATGTATAAAAAGATGATAAATAATGGTCATCTACTCAGTAAATCTTTTTCATTGTCTTTTAATAGGTTATTTCTAAAAATCCCATTTATACTTTTCAAGTCTGTACATGTACCTAGGATATATAAATTTGGTAAAGACTCTACAGAAGGTGGACCAGGGCATCATTTATGGGTGTTACAGAAATTGATGGGGTGACTTGATATTAATATATTAGATGTTTCCATTATTTTGTCCATCCACATGTACTAGTTTATTTGTTTACTAGGTTTGTCTTACTTTGCTACACATTTTACCATCTGCTTCATGTTTTTGCTTGAAGAAAAAATGTTGTTTCCCTGAAATTATCAAAGAAGCAGAGTTGGAGGGAAAACCAGATGTGTTCTGTATATTTTGGAAAAGGTTTGTTTACTAAATTGTACCCATGCTTTTTATTGTGGTTTTAGAGGAGATCGCTGATCTGTCAGAACAACTTACGGATACTGGGAAAAATGTCCATGAACTTCAGAAATCAAAGAAAAAACTGGAAATGGAAAAAGAAGAGCTGCAAATGGCTTACGAGGAAGCAGAGGGTGCCTTGGAGGTGAGTGGAATGAAGGATGCTTTCATGGTTGGTAGCACAGATTTAAAGATGGTCATTGTAATGGAATGGCTACAGACAAATATGACATCAACTAGGGGGAAAGCACAGGGGAACTAATTATAACATGTAAGCCTCAAACAATAGAAAACCTAATTTAAAACAGGTAATTAAATACAGTAGGACATAACCTAATTAAACATGACACCTTAAGATACAGACGTCCAGACGACAATAGATGGCTTACTGGACAGTTAAACCCTTAATGATTAGATAAGTACACATTTCAACACTAACAGATAATACCATTTCTTAACACCTCCCAACTAAGCATTGCACCCTCTACTTGGTATAGCTTTTCTTGGGCACCTTGTGTTGAAAGTCTTGCTGCAAAGTATGGGTGCCTCAGGTCCCTGCCAAAGTGTGTACAGGGCAAAAGCCCTGGGTAGTGACAGGCTTATGGGCTTTTGGAACAGGGGACAACATGAGGCCCCCTAGAGCAAGTCAATAATAAATCCAGGGGACAGGTAACCAGGAACAAGCAGGGTAGTGATGTCCTTTGGGAATGCAATAACCCCTTTCAGTGCCAGGGGAGCCTAGTCTACGGAGGCATCTGTGACACATAGCTCCTTCGGGAGTGGTAGTCCTTGACCCTAAAGGTAGTCCATAGTCCTAAAGGCCCTCACAGAGGCTGTCGTGATTCACTTTGTGATAGCCATCTTTGATACTGAAGGTCCCTAAGCAATCTCCAGTTTGTGTGCCTTTGTGGGCATGTCCACCTGATATAGGGTACATTTCCCATGAGATACAGTGAGACATAATGGTCCGAGTCTCATGAGAAATAAAACGGCTCATGTGTGATCTGGTCTAGTTATCGTTGGCTGAACATCATGGGAAATATATTCCACAACATCTGGGTTGCAAAGGGTTAACCTCCCTTATCTCCTTTCCCTCTATGTGGACACTTCATCAATAGCTTCCATCCTTCTTGTTGTCAAGGCAGAATACAACCGTTCCGCTGGCTTGGATGTGAGCAGAGTGAGAATATGTGCACATGTGAAAGTGAAAGGGACGAGGTCAGGTGACCCTGGACAGTCAGGGCACACTCTTTAGTCTCATCTACTGTATGGTAGAAGAGCAGACGGGGGGAACAGAGATGCTTTCGCACAAAATGGACAAAATTCTTAGACCATGTGAAATGGATAGTCAGACTGCATAATATGATGGAGGGGACTGTACTCTCATTCTATGAGTACACACATTAGGGAAAGGAAACATTTTTCATATAGAAAAGTACAAAATACCAGCCTGCAGAATTTATCTTTATAAACCTGTCATGCAGTAATATCCATGATTAGACCTGTAGTGTTGGAAGCTAATTCTCTTATCTGAAGATTACAGAAGCTTCTTTAGTGGCATAGGAAGCTGTCTGTATTAATCATGGTAAAAGGAATTAACAAGTTAAAATTCAAACGATTGGGATAAAGAATGACTCTGTAAGGTGATATTCCTTTGGAAATCCATATCCTTTGTAGAGCAATATCAAGCAATGTGTAATTGATATCGTTGCTATAAAGGGAAACATTCAGCAATAAATTTAACCTACCAATAAAATACAAGATAATAATAATTTCCAGCAGCAATAAAAACATGGCCGCTTTTTTGCAAAATAGCTGGGCAGATCCAACAGGGGCTCACAAATTGGCAGGGCCCATCACCATACAAGACTAATTAACAAGCAAATTAAAGTCTAGGGAAATTAGTCAGTCTTGTGTACCACAATACGAGCGGAAGATGTCCTTTAGCCAGTAGCAAATTACCTCGAATATTGTGTGAAATATTACAAGCTGTTCTGAGCGCCTGCTTCATGGATGGAAATATAAAACCCAAATTATGTGTGTCTTTGTGAATTAGAAGTGGTATTTATTACAACTGGAAAGCTTTTTTTTTGCAGGTTTTTGGAAAAGCTGTTAATTAAACAGATATTTAATCAAAATATCTGAAATATCCCATTAAACAGACTTGTGAGTTGGTTTTATAATGGGGAGGTGGGGGGGTATTAGACATTTGTCAAGGTGGATCAGCACACAGCACTGATTATAATCCATCTTTGTATGAAAGGGGGCTCTTGAAGTATTGTTCTCAAAGCAAGGTGACACAGCCTACAGATAATCACTAATCAAGTTAATAATTCCTGAAGTTATTGGCCCGAAGTGTGACTGTCTTCTAATACACCATGAGACCTGGCTGGACAATGTTCTTTGGGCTCTGCAACATTTTGTAGCTTTAGAAAGACTATATTTGTTGGTTGTGATGGGAGAAGTAATGAGATTGGCTGCCTGTCATTGTGATATCTTGCAGGACATGTTATACAACACTTATTAGAAAGTAATTTTCGCCTACAGATTGCAGTTTAAGGCGAGTGTATGCTGGAATATGCGTTGCATGCCTTCATATGATTTTAATTGCAGATATCGATCCGTCAAGTTGGATCCTGTTAAATCATCACTCCCCCCACGTACAGCACTCTAACACTAGCAAGTGTTATTTTCCATAATTAATTTGCAGACCTAAAATATCTTAATATTTGGCCCTTACTGTGTACAATCACATGAAGCTGTAAGAAATGCATGTTAACGCATGCAGCTTTGTAATTTAGGAGTTGGGACTGTGACAGTCAGTAGGGAGATACCATGCATGGCACAGTTTAATGTCAGAGCACACTCTAAGGCTGAGTCATGGGGTTCACTCACTGGTCATACTGACTATTTCCATTTCAGGCAGTGTTCTGTTTTATTTGCGAATTTTTAATGTCTGAAAGTCTCCCAAATCACATCCTTTGTTGTACCTGATCTGTTTTACAGTCTGCACGATCCTGTTAATGCAGCAAATATGAACTTTGTAACTGTGATATTTATGTAGTCTAATGAATACCTATGCAGCTTCTGACATTCAGTATGGAGTGTATAGTGGGAACACGGCCTTCTCTCTGGTTTATGTACTGATGGGTTGGTTGAGTCACCTGTGCACAGGTCTGGATATTCTTGCCATCTTGTAGATCTGTTGTATTTGAGTGCTGGTTAGGAGTCTATGACTTTATTGTACAGCTAGCTCACAAAACTCTTTAATTATCCTGACACCTAGTGGCTACAAAAATAATTTCACAGCTGGAGCTCGTTTTGGGGATATATAAATTTTACAGCCTCCCTTGAAGAACGTCAGTGTCCAGGGAGAACCATTTAATGCATCAAGGAGTGGATCTCATAGGAAGTACCTTGATTACTTAAAGCTACAGTCTAATCCACAAACTCACTTTGGTGCAGGATGAAGATTACTGCTTGTATAGTGCACAGGCTTTTTTTCCAGTGTGATTTGATGCAGACATTCTGTATAAATACATTTGTAATATTTGACTCA